>PPLH03000025.1:0-169497 GCA_003706445.3 Williopsis mrakii
TCTACTTTGATTCCGGTGCGAATCAGCATGTTGTACGTGATAGGTCCTTCTTCACAACGTTTGAAGAATGTGAAGGCACTATCACTGGTTTGGGCGGTGACATCGCCGTTGAAGGACAAGGCACTGTGGTTGTCAAGTTGAATGGTTACGAGCTTAAGTTACTGGATTGTTTGTATGTTCCTGCTGCTGTAACCAATTTGATCAGTATCCCTCGTGCATTGGGTGCTGGTGCGTCTTTTGCAATGAAAGGATCTCGTTTGAAATTAGATGGCTCTGTTGTTGGCACTCTGGATGAGACTATGCTATTTAAGGCGCATGTATCTGTCATTAAGCCTTTTGTTATGATTTCTCAGTCGTCTACTGTGAGTACTGGACCGGCTGAAGCTGAGTTGTGGCATGCACGGTTTGGTCATCCTAGTTTGGGTGTCTTTCGAGCTGTCAATAGCGCTTATGGCTTGAATGTTAGGGTGTCTAAGGTGTCTCCTACGTTGTGTGAGACTTGTGCTAGGGCTAAGGGTTCTAAGGTGATCCCCAAGCAGGCCCTTCATCGTGCCACTCAGCCCTTGATGTTGTTACACGTTGACCTCTGTGGTCCTTTTCGTTATGGCGAGTTCAACTCGAACAAGTACTTTTTGACTATTGTGGATGACTGGAGTAAGATGGTATTTGTGAGACCGTTGCAAAACAAGTCTGATGCTACCGAGGCCATCATAGAGTTTGTCAAGAGTCAGGAACGGTTCTTTATTGGGAAAGGATACAAAGTGGGAGCCATTCGTACTGATAATGGTGGAGAGTTCGTCAATAATTTGTTTCATGAGTTTTGTGCTGAGACTGGGATTGCCCACCAACTGACTGTTGCCCATAACAGTTTTCAAAATGGTGTTGTGGAACGTTTCCACCGGACTATTCAAGAAAGGACTCGGTGTCTATTGATTGGAGGGAGAGTTCCAGTCCAGTTGTGGTCAGAAGCAGTGTCTACCGCTGCTTATTTGATTAATCGTCTTCCATCTCAGTCTATTCGTTTTGAAATTCCATTTGTTCGTTGGTATGGCGAGGAACCGGGTTCTATGCATCTTCGTACCTTCGGTTGTGCAGCATTTCCGTTGATTCCTTCTGTTTTAAGAGACGGGAAATTGTCTGATGTGTCTTCTTTGTGTGTGTTCGTCGGCTATGATAAAGATCATAAGGCCTACCGATTGTTTGATCCGCGTACTCAGCATGTTATTGTTTCAAATCAGGTTCGTTTTGATGAAAAGAGGTTTCCATTTGAGGAAGGGACTCCCATTGATCCCGTTATTGAAAAGGATTTTGCATCGGGTGCTATCGCTGGTGGTGTTTCTGGTGTTCCTGTGGTCGGCGCTGATGATCTGTTAAGATCTCGAAATGTGTCGAAGGACATCCCCACACCACCTATTTCCGGAGATGATTCGGAGTTGTCTGATGAACCTGAGTATGAACCTGAGGATCTGCATCAAGATAAGATTAATGTTGAGATACCAGAAGATTTTTACAGTGAGGACAGTGCATCTTCATCAACTTCTGTCCCTCCTTCGGGATCTGACTCGGAATGGCCTCCCTCTGTTGTTGTAAGTGAAAAGGAAATCTGGAAATCGGTCTCTGGCCGTCGGGCCGCTAAACGGGCATATTCTCCCTCAAACTCTCGCAAAACATCCCCCAAGGCTGCAAATAGGTATCTTGTTCTAGATAAGACAGCTGAAAAGACTGTGGATCAAGGAAGGGATGATGGAAATAGTAATCCACGTGACAGCGAAAGCGGTGATTCGGGCAGTATTGAGGGTGAGATGCCACTGGTTCCGTCTGGTGGAGGATTTGTTGATAATGACGAGTCCGTAATGCTTGTTCAAAGTCTCTCTGAGAATAACAAGAAAAGATTGAAAGGTTCTGTGAATTTGGCTGCCTCGTGTTTTATGGCGGCTGAGAGGAGCGTTGCTAGAGGTGAAGTCCCTAAGACCTTTGAACAAGTATTGAAAAGTGAAGAAAAGGACAAATGGCTCGATGCATGTCAAGAGGAAATGGACGCGCATGCCGAGAATGGAACATTCGATACTGTTGATGCGCCCAATGGAAGGAAACCAGTTGGGTCAAGATGGGTCTTTACCGTCAAAGAAGATGGACGCTATAAGGCTCGGTTAGTTGCTCAAGGTTATAGTCAAAAATTTGGTTTGGACTATAGTGAGACGGTTTCACCGGTGATTCGTTACGATTCCATAAAAGTTCTGATTGGTGTTGCAGCTAGGTTCGGATTACCTATACATCAGATGGATGTTAAGACGGCATTTTTGAACGGTCAGTTGGATGAAGAGATCTATATGAAAGTTGCTCCAGGATCCAAATATGAAGGAACCGGTAAGGTCTATAAATTGGTCAAATCTATCTACGGATTGAAGCAATCACCAATGATTTGGCATAAGACCATGGACAAGGTTCTCATTAGTTCTGGATTTGCAAAGAACTCTGCTGAAAGTTGTCTCTACATGAAGAAAACTCCCTCTGGACCAGTTTTGATTGGATTATACGTTGATGACTTATTGATTGCCACAAAAGATCAAAAAGAGATGAAAAAGACGAAGGATTTGCTAGCTTCGAAGTTTAAGATGAAGGATCTTGGGTTGGCTAGAATGTTTTTGGGTATGACCATTTCCCAGAGTGAGAAATCCACCAAATTGGATTTGAAAGACTATATCATGGGTGTTGTTAATGAATTTGGCTTTGAAGACACCAATGCTGTTGATATTCCAATGGTAGCAGGATTTAACTTGAGTGATGATGATACTGCAGAATGTGATGGTTTCAAGTATCGTTCACTGATTGGGAAACTGATGTTTGCAGCGTCAGAGCCGATATTGCACATGCCGTTTCAGTGTTGTCGAGATGTTTATCCAGTCCTACACAGAAATCCTGGAAAGCTGCTGTACGTATGTTAAAATATTTAAAACGAACAGCTTCCATTGGGTTGGTTTTCCAGAAGCACGGTAATGTTGAATTTGATTCTCTTTCTGACGCATCTTGGGCTGGTGATCTTGGTGATAGAAAGTCTACTTCTGGGTTTGTTACAAGAATTTGTGGAACAGCTATTACATGGAAGTCCAAGAAACAATCCATTGTTGCATTGAGTTCTACGGAAGCTGAGTATATTGCTTTGACCGAAACCGCTAAGGAAGTTACATGGTTGATTACACTTTTTAAGGATCTAGGTGTTAATCTCGAGTTTCCAGTGACTATTTACGAAGATAATATTTCTGCTATTTTGCTTTCCAAACACAGTGCATTCCATCAGAGAACTAAACACATTGATACACGTTATCACTATATCAGAGAGAAGGTTGAAGAGGGCACTGTTAGAACAGAGCATTTGAATACAGAGGAACTAGTTGCTGACATGTTTACCAAAAGTCTTGCTGCTCCATTATTCGAGAAATTTAGGAGTGGCTGTGGCTTGAGATATTGAAGAAAACTTTCATCAAGGAAGGGTGTTGAAGGACGTCATATGCTGATGAAGTAAAACAGTGATGAAACAATGGTGAAACAGTGTGGGGAGGTTAATGACACACACAGCCACTGAAATCAACTATATAAGGGATGAGTTGTGTCCTGTGAATATTTTAGTTAAGTAAAATATAATTGAAGAGCATAAGATGGACTATACCTCCTTAGTGACGCAGAAGACTGTAGGTCTTCAACAAAAGCTTTAACGATGGTATCTTATTTTTCAGTAAAGGTATGAAAATAAAAGTAGCATTATTCGATTCCTTCGAGCAGTTCATAGCCATTTTTTTAACATTTTCAAGGTCTTTGGAAGAAAAATAAGTATTATTCTATAGTTGGACAATTTAATCGGGGGCCTCTCTCGAATAAATTCAAATATTCAATTGAAATCGCTTACATTATGAATATTTTCGGGAAAAAGGACTTCCTATTATGCTACGGGCATTGATCAGTACATAGATATTACATGCTGCCTATGGAACATATGAAGTTACGTCTTCCTATTTATGATATCTTTTTACTTTATTCTGGCTTCATGTGATCACGTGCTTGACGCGTCATACTGGAACGCGCTACATTTTCTTATTAGAGAGAACATATGAGGAAGTACGAAAAGTTCACAAGCCCAAATAACGATCATTAGCCCACCATATGATTGGACACCCTCGACAAGACTTCACTGAATAACACATCTAATTTAAATCGTTGCATTTCTGTTATTTCTGCATAGCTGGTTCTCGTTGAAACGAAGAAATGTTCAAACATGACGCGTTCAAGACAGATTATTATGGGCCATGGTGCCGCGCATGGTACCATTGGAAAGAGGATATCCATTTGTACCATATACATTGCTTATAGGTTCCCATTCTCACTATATACATCATAAAAGGGCCAAAAAAAGTAATTATTCGATCGAGTATTCGATTCGAATATCGAATAAGCGTTGGGGTTATTCGATCCCATCCCTAGAAATTATCTATACTGCAAGCACTTTCAGGCGATTATTCAGACTTATTCGACAGAGGCCCCCATCAGATTGTCTAACTATAGAATGATTCTTATTTTTATTCCAAAGATCTTGAAAATATCAAAAATGGCCATGAGTTGCTCGAAAGAATCGATTAATGCCACTTTCCTTTAGTCTCATATCTTCACTGAAAAATAAGATACAGATAATTATAGCTTTCGGATCAAGCCAGGGGCTCTGGCTGAGTATTCGATTCGATCTCATGCCTAAATTACATAACTTCTTATGTGATTGAGGTTTAAATTTGTCGGTTCTTTGGTATTTGGGCTGGCGAAAGGCTGTTGTCTTCAATAAATCGACCTGAGCAACATTGCTCAGTCGCGCGATGCCTGTTCAGTATTCATGGCTGCCAGAGTAGAACTGTAGATAATAGAATCATAGATATCTTCAGATTTCAATAAGTACTCATATCGATTATGCTTCAATGTTTCTGATATCAGATATATCGATATCCTACGCTGCAGTATCGACCACGGCAACCAAATGAACCAAGCTTATTTATCCTATGATTCAATTAGTTCATCCTTCAGCGTTTTCTGATTAGTTGTATATGATAGCATAGTTACTTTCAAGCAGGGTTTTAGGGGTGTTTATATGCCCTAGGAAATGGATGTTTATGGACGCCTGAGTCCTGAGTCATGATACTAGCTGAAGTATCTTATGGTGTTGGCCCAGCTTCACGGCCTGGTTCTGACAATTTATTTGATATAATGCCAGAAGTGAACGAACCACTTAGAGTATATAGGATTCACAGCATAATATTTGATGAATCTAATATAAGCTAGAAGTAAGTAAAGGTCTATCGTATCATGAAAACATACAACCTCTTTGTTCTTTTCTTTCGTTCTCATCAATTGCTTATTCAGCTACGATTTTCATCGTCGTGGTGAGTCCTGGTATTATGAATGAGTACGATAGCACTAAAGTATACTTCTCCCTTTCAGCTGATATCGTTGTTGTGATAGATGATGAATAATACCTGACTTCACTCACGATTCATAGTTCTAATTTCCCATTTTGTATCATCTCTAGCCTCCACAACTCCCAGTTGAAGTTCCCGACGTTTCAGAGCGGTGGGCTTTGTTACGGGCGCGCCTTCGGGAGATTGGTACGATAAGGGAAAAGTTGTCCTGTCGGAGGCACACAGCTTTAAATTTCCCGAAGTCGATGAATTACCGTCACCAAGTTTGAACGAGATTACGCCAGCAGGGGACGAATCATCAACAGCTATTAGGCAAAAAAAACTTAAATGATGAGCGCTACGAAGATAAAAAGGGTGAGAACAGGTTGCTGGACATGTAAAAAGAGGTGAGTTTCACCATTACGTCTTTATGATGCGTTTACGAGGTTCAGACACTAACAGACTCAGGCGGCGGAAATGCGATGAGGCAAAACCTGAGTGCAATAATTGTGTTAAAAGTGGCAAAGTGTGTGAAGGTTATGGCATTAAACTTTCGTTCGACGTTGATGATAGTAGGAACAGTTCACAAGTAAAAGTCAATTCCAAAGGTGAAGTTGTTCATGGCTTCAGAGGAAGACCCCGTTTGAAAGAGAGTCTAATGAAAAGAGAAGTAAGGAAGAACGATCAGGATCAGCATCAAAGTGCAGTCACAGGAGTGAGTGATGGTTTTAATATTGAACGAAGCAAAACGGCCAGAAACCAAGCATCCACCGAGGTTACGGAGACGCATGATTCAATTTTGAAGATCACAAACGTGGCTGAAGGTGTCCCGAAGATTAACATCTTTGATGAATTTCATATCTTTCAAGACCTCTTCCCATCATTTGTCGAAGATGAAGGAATCCCATCATTTATCAACACTAATTTTCCTGATACGCCATCAAACCCTATTAATGATGAGGAAACACTACCGACGAATGGCTCGAAGATGTCTGACGTGGAAGAAAACATGATGTTGAAGCACTTTTTCAAAAGGTTGCTGCCATTGCTAGATGCTCATCCAAGTTCTCCCTGGCCCCAACTGGCGTTGAAGTATTGTGATTTCGAGATTGCTAAAAGTTGTTTCATTGCATTAGCATGCATTCACCTCTATGAAACCAAAGGTGCACAAGAATTTTATCGTACGGGAATGGTCTACGTGAATAATACCATGGAATATTTGATTGATTATTTAAGAGGGAAGAGTGATGACTCTGAGAATGATGACGATACACTGGACGTTCCTAAGATCATCAGCAACTTGAAGAAACAACCAATAGAGAAACAGAGATCCAATTTCTTCGTCATTTTGTTATTGATCCATGTTCATTTCCTCTTTAGTGTTGTTGAATCTGGGAGATCAGCCCTGGTGAGAAACTTCAGTGAATTGTTTTCTGCTATTGTCAAAGATTTCTCATTCAAGACATATTTGGAACAGATTGATGAAAGTTCTACACTGATCGCCAATTTATCATGGTTTGATACCATATCTGCAGTAGTTTCGCCCGATTGCAGGTTGCCCTTTTGTGAAGAAATCTGGTACGGGACAAAGAACACACCGAAATCCACTATCAAACTGATGGGCTGTCCCGGGGAGATCTTGAGAACAATATCTAGATTTTGCAGACTGAGAAAAGAGATGAAAGAGACATATAATGTTGTGGATTTCAGGATCGAACAAAAGTTCAATGCACTGAAATATGATCTGTTGAGCTATAGAGATTATGTCATCTTCCAGCCAGAGATGACAGATTATGAATATGAAATGGGATTAAAGTGTGCACAGTGTTGGTCTCTTGCTGTACTTGTGAATCTTTACAGATTGGTTCGACCAGATGATAAGAGAACGCAACTTGGTATGATCAATGAATTCATTTCGGTCTATTCACGAATGGAAAGTGAATCACCACTGGTCACACAGATGATATGGCCCATTTTCACCATGGCATGTTTATCTTCCACTGATTACCAAAGAACAAATTTAAGGAAGTTCATTGATACTCTGTACTCTACTGTTAAGATGGGTACCGTCAGCTCCATCAAGTCTATCTCACAACAGTGCTGGGAAACGGGTGAGGAATGGGAAGAGATATTGGCAAGTAAGGAGTGGCTTGCTTCAGGTATTGATTTTCTTGTTGTATGAGAAGGATCGAAATAAGTACATACATTCATAAAAGTCATGACAAACCATAATACATTAGGTTCTTGAAACGGCAACGTAAATAAAGTAATAAAAGAGAATTGAAAGAGACCTTACAACTTTTGCATAGCAGCAATGTCTGTGGATTGGACATGGTCCTCATCCTCTTCAATTTGACCTTGCAAGGCATCAAGGGAAACCTTTTCATCTTCAATGACCAAGTTGATTTGCAATTTCTTGATACCGAAACCAACTGGGATCCATTGATGGGCACCCCAGGTCAAACCATCCATCTCAACAGCCTTAACGTTGGCCAGCATCTCCTCCAAATCGGTCTCGTCATCCCATGGCTTGACATCCAAGGTGACGATGGACTTAGCAGCTGGCTTTGGACCCTTAGCAGCCTTCTTAGCAGCGTACTCAGCCAATCTTTGTTGCTTGAGCTTTTCGGCCTCCTCGTCCACTTCATCGTCATCGGAACCAAAGAGATCAACATCATCGTCATCCTCCTCAGCAGAAGCAGCAACTGCTGGGGCCTCACCAGCTGGTAAGGACTCGAAGTCCTCGGAGAAAGAGGCAATGTGGTTCAACCATCTGGTCAAAGCTGGATACTCCTTTTGGAAGGCCTTGTAGACAGCGACATCAGCTTGGGAAGCCTCAGTACTGTTGCGTTTGTTAGTTTAAGGCTCGAACCCGTATAAAAAGAGATTATAGAACTATTGAGCTTGGTCAGGAAAGTGAAAATCTTGAATGGGTTTGATACTCATACAGCGGGTCTTGAGTCCGCCTCATAAACATGGACCAATTGGATCATCATATAAGCTCAACAGGTTCACGTGGGACATTCCCACACATTATAGTCTCTATAGACAAAATGACAAAACATACCCGGCAACGTAGGACTTCTCGGTTAAGAGGGTGTTCAATTGAGTCAAAGTATCGACCTTAGAGAAATCGGAGAAGGACATTTGGGTGGATTTGTTCAGGTAGAAATTGGAAGCGGTTGGGAAGAAGGAGAAGTGGACAAAATTTTCCACCGTTTCTGTGTTGAGGGAGAAAAATTTTCCGTGATGATATTTACGCTTTTGTTCGGCGACTGGCCGTTCCATCTTTTACGCGGGTGCAATTTAGGGCTGATTTTGATTTCGTAGATGGTTATATGGTGGAGAAAGGAAGGAAGTACAAAATTCGAACCTATCATGAGACGCGGACTATGGACCACATGAAGTGGGTGTACATAATAAAAAGTATAAGTCCCATTATGAATCGATTTAAAATCTCAATGGATTAGTTCGAGCTCAATAATCTCATCAATAATGATTATATGTTCATATCTCCTGCTTGTCTTCATATATTGGCACCTCTTCAATTGGGGTCATCACCATAGGGAGTCCTCCTAGCATCAATGAAAAGAGAGTTTGCCTGTAGAGCTATCTTTTTTTTCGAATTGAAGCCATAAAGCGTCATCCTGACTTTGGGACAAACCCCCATTGCAAAGAGCTCTTCCGCGTCTAAGCCCAAGTTTCTCGTATAACCTTCGTCAGTAGAGACACAAAGAATGTGTTTCAAGGACTACTGTAAAGCGGCAAAGTTACAAAACCAGTATGAGAGTAAATCTGTGAAAAAGAAGTTAAAAATTGTTACCCAAAGCTTTTCAACTGACAAAATAAAGTCCGTTTAGAAGTTGTTCCCCATCGGCTCAGCAACACACTCTCTATAACCAATAAATTGCCTTCGCTTTGTACCGATGTTAGTAGTAAACGATCGAAAAGAGAGGTATGTTGCCATTGAAAAACAAACATGAATATTGAACATAATAGCTACGGCAATAGAGCAACAGAAGCACCAAATCTGGTTTTATGCATTGAAAGAGTTCCAGTGGTTCCTGCCCTAGAGGTAGGACAAGAACTGTAGCAAAAGAGCTCGAGTCCATGACATAAAACAACCTCTAGACTCGCGGTGAGAATAACGGACAGTAGAGACTCTCAAACATCCTCCTGAACATCTATATGAGTTTAATATTAATGAGGGGGTCTAGATGATTAATTGTACGCAGCAAGATATCCCAAATGAAGGAGAATAAGGGTATCATAGTTAAAAACTAACCAAGAAAACATTTGACGCTACTTTTCAAATGCGGTTGGATGGAGATAAGATGCAGTTCCATATCAATATTCTTTGGAATAATCGTCATCTGTGTTATCCTTCTGGAACTAGCTACCTTCTATTGGTTTCATTGATGGTAGCATTTAATTGCTTTACGTGTACAAGGATCAACTAAGATCTAACCTTAAAAATCAATAGAAAAAAATAATATATTAATATTCCATTGAACGTTGGAATTTTTTCGGGAGCCCTCATGCTATTCAGATTCATAACTATCTCATTTGATTTGAGTTTTCCTCCTCTTCACTCCTTCTGTAGCCTGACTTCGTAATTCCAAGATTTATTGCTTTTACATTCTTCCGTTTCTCCAATGGACTAACTTTGTTTAATCAGAAAGATTGTTCTGGAAATTTCCAAGACATAGACATACATTTGTTCACAGGAAATCATTTACAATAGCTTGAAGTTTTCGAAGATATATTTGTCAATCTGAAAATATTCTGGTCAGCAATTTTTGTCTTTCCAGGAATCTCCAATCTGCGCGTGTTAAAAGGGTGACAAAAGTGGAGAAAACTTTGATTATTGCCATTAGCGTTTCCTATATCGTTGCATTTTAGTAGTGCTGAAGATACAATCACGCAAGTGAGCGCAATTGATAAAAACCACCAGTTATATCTTAAACTAATGAACTGAAAGAAAGGACTAATCTCCAACGGAAGATTTAATAGCTTTAGGTTCTGATATGGCGCGGCTCCTCCTGTCGAGTTTCGATGAAGGGCTGGAATGTTCATTAATCTGTTTTATGGTGGTATATTAGACGCTGCAAAAAAATGGTTCAAACATGACTCGAAAGGCACATGTGACAGAAGAAGGGGAATATTAGAAATACTGAGATATCTATAACTAATGGTATAATGAGCTGTTGAGGACAGATAAATATCTAACATAGGCAGTTTTTGTGTGGAGAAGCAGCGGAACAGGCAGAAGTCGTGTCAAAAGGATTCAAAATAGACGCAAAAATTGACCTATCAGCCCCTAGATAATCAGTGTCGTTAATATATGACGGACTTTCTGAAGATCTCCGCAGTCGAAATTTGGCGATGTTTGCCAGGTGCGTTATGCATAAGAGAAGTGGAAGCCAAGAAGCCAAAGAATGCTCATAATGTCTGCGCTTTTCACAAAATGCGGGATATTAGGACGCACCTCCCAAAACGGGATCCGTATTTTCTGTTGAAAAGAATTGCCTTCTCCGAACGGAATTGAAACTTTCGCTTTCAATGACTGTTACAATGAAGAGAGAAGAGTACATCTTGGAGCGCTAAAAGACGAACATGAGACAAACGTTGATTGCTCTTGCAAAGCCACGACGTGTCAGTCGTCAGGTATCTCCTTTGTTACCACCTCTTTCTCTCTATAGACGTATTCTCCGTGCTCATAAGCACTTACCACTAGCACAGAGACAACTTGGAGATTTATACGTCAAGGATGAGTTCAAGGCTCATAAGGCCACTGATAACCCCCTGTACATCGTTGGCTTCCTAACCAGCTGGCAGGATTATCTGAATATGATAACTTCTGGAAAATGGGCAGAGGGAAGTATGACAAACGAAGAGTTACAAAAATTGAGTCCAGATCAAGTCAATCAGCTGTATGAGCTGATGAAGGAAACCGAGCGGTATAAGAATGGTGAAACTGATGAGGAATAAATCGCTGGACAATAAATGTACATATCTATGATTATCATGACGGTAGATTAGATTGATAGTAGCTAATAAGGTCTGAATCTCTTTTTCTCTTTCAACTCTTTGATTCTTTCTTGGTCATCTTTAAACTTCTTCAAGAGTTCGTTCATCTCCAACTTCTTCTTTTCTCTTATTTGAAATCTATAGAAATCATGTTTCTCTTTCTTCTTAAGCTTATTCTCCTCTTGTTGCTTGATTTTTTGTGTCCCAGAGATCTTTCCTAGTATACCTCTCTTTGTTTTTCTATTCTTACCAACAACCATCGTGAAACCATCTTCATCGACTATCTGAATATCCTGAAGTTCCGCCACACTCTTAGTTTCTCTCCGTTCAAAGTCCTGCAATTCTCGAACCACAAGTTCACTTGTACGTTCAATAGGTAATCTCATAGCTCTGTATGATTCAACCACCTTTATACTTCCGTGTTCCATTTCCCAACAGAATTTCTCTTTTCCCTTGACATACTTCTTCAGCTTACTAAGTGCAAGCGTGCAGGCATCTTTATCCACAAATACGAGTACACCTGTACCATTTGGCAATTTCACTGGACTTCCCTCGTCATATAATTCACTTGTCAATTTGGTCAAATTGATATCATAATCTAAGGATTCATCGTTGATGAACCACTGTTCGATCAGTGAATTGGTGCTGATGGACTGTATGAACCTCTTAATATATGTGAGTGTAGTGTTTAATGGAGGATTCACGATGAATAGTGAACGTTGAGACAGTTGTGGATCATTAGATGTATGTCTCTTGATGAACATATAATGGGTCTGCTGCTTATAATACGGCGTCAGTGGGATAGTAACTGGAACCACAGAAAAACCTTTAGTATCTTCCATCTTGATTGTTCTTTCAACAGGCTAAAGAGGAGAATACTATACAAGCAAATTCTCTAGGTATTAAAGACAATATTTGTTGATCGGATGAGGAGCAAATTTTCTTGACTGGGCAGCAGGTCAACAGGTCAAATTTTCAGATTTTCGCGAACTAGTTTTATGTTCGAAGTCGACGACCAGAGCTCTTGCTGTACACTGACTGTACTTGTTTCTACATTGTAATTCGGTTGGCCTATTTACACAATTAGGCAACAAATATGTTCTCATTCGCCAAATCACTAGTTAGGACATTGGAACACACCGCTGAATCCGTTATTGGGTCAGAAGATCCATCACAGGACTCATACTTTCAGAACACTAAATATAACACTTACGGTCTACGTGTTCTCTCTATCCAAGACGGCTCCCAGGCATCTCAGAAGGGCATTGAGACATGGTTTGACTATATCATCGGTATCAATGATCACGAACTACCAACTGGATACCATCAGAACGAACTAATTCCAAATTATGAATATCTCTTGCAAGAGATTGGAAGATCATCGAGTGTTAGACTGGAAATATGGAATGCTAAAGGTGGTGTTCTTAAATACGTTGACCTAGACGTTTCTAAGCCTCAGATGGATGACATCCCTCTTGATAACACCCAGCCTTCCTTATATGAACACTTTGGGATTAAAGTGCAATGGCAACCATTGATCACATCTACATTTGTATATCATGTCTTGGACATCCATAATAACTCACCAGCGGAACATTCAGGCTTTATCGAGTACAGCGATTATATTATAAGTGCACAGGACGGGTTGCTAGCCACTGGTGGTGAAGATTTGTTATCCAGGGTCATTGAGAGCAAAAAAAATCAAGAATTGGTCCTATATGTCTATAATCATGACTACAACGTCGTGAGACCTGTCACTATTACTGCGCGAGAGGGATGGGGTGGCATCGGTCTATTAGGGTGTAATGTCGGATATGGTCTCTTACATAGACTGCCTCCTGTATCTAAAATGGAACCAGGCAGTGTCTTGTTTGATGGTTTAAATCCCGTGCAATCGAATCAATCCGCTCAATTCACGCAATTTGCTCAACCACCGCAGATTCGCTCACCTCCCCTGAAGGAGTACACACCAGACCATCCTGTGAATCAACAATTAAGACCAATAGTTGCACCAAGAAAAAAGAAGAACACATCTGCGAACTCAGATATGTTAGATTACCTAAATCAAGAGAGTCGAGATGTGGATACACAGAGAAAAAGTGATGACTCTCTACCACCCCCTCCAAAGAAGTGACAATTTGCTACCAGGTCAGACCGTGGAGGATATATAGAGATAATCAAGAGGATGATAACTACAAGTCGATTTACAATTTGTAAACAAATACGATGAGATGTAGACCACATTGCGTGATCATATCACCACTCATATCAGTCCTTCCTGTCTCTCTGCATTAAACCTCTTTGCTGCTTTTTGGACCTACTCACCGATATCAGGGCACCGCAGGTTATTAGTCCACTAATTTTCCGATTTTTGATACGTTTTGCGCACTGTGCACTCTAATACTGCTTTCTTGGTGTTGACTAGTCGTTATAGACATGATTTATTCAATGCTATCAAACTCCTCTCTTTACTCAGAAATTCGGCTCTACTTCCCAGTGTGGTGATTATCATGGAAACATGGGGAAGCTGACTTTAATGTACACATGTCTCACTCGATCTTCAAAAGACGATCACGCTGTTGGCAAGTCTCAGCTCAAAAATACTAAATTACTAATATTATATATATTAAAATCTGTCAGTGCCGGGCGGTTACATCAGCCAGCGTCATGGAGCTGGTGTCAACACCATACAGATATCTCAGCTGGTACCATGAATCAGGACTAAGGAGCCCATAAACATCCATTTCCTAGGGGGATATAAATAACCCTAAAAACCCTGCTTGAAAGCAACTATATATATTATATGCTATCATCTACAACCAATTAGAAAATACTAAGCATTTTCTGCTAATCGAACCTAACAATAATATGGGAGATATTAATTAATCGATTGTTCGGAGAACCAGTGTCGTCGAGGGCTGCCCGCGGTGCATGCAGAAGGGCTGTAAAAAAATTCTAATAACCTCCGCGACGGGGAATTGAACCCCGGTCTACCGCGCGACAAGCGGTAATTCTAGCCACTAAACTATCACGGATGGCAGTTGTTAAGGTCAAGACTCGAGATAATAGTATTCAGGACGAGATTTCAGTCTCGAAAGCACCATTCCGACGCAAAGCAATTCTAATCGTCTAGTCATTCACTCTGGACTCTGGAACATTTGAGTATACTGTATTCAAGACAAAGGAAGCAAGGAAAAAACCTCATTTAGTTAATAAGAAAGGAGAAAAGTTTTTGGGAACATTTATTGGTAGCGTATACGAGAGTCTAGCAAGGGCAGATCGGGTCATATTAAGACTGATTATTTTCTTGAACGTAATCAAAGTACGAGCAAGAAGTTCAACGACTTCGATTCTGTACAGTTTGAAGGAAATTTCATTACCAATAGCCCAATAGAAAATTCTGACAGCAACTCGTAAATGGTAACCCCCCCTAGACAATTGATTCATTGGCATATCGGGAATTGATCTTTCAGCGTTCTTTATTTAACCTAGAAAAGTTAATTTCTTAAGATGATTTTTAATCCGTTTACACGGTTCTTGCAATCCGCATTGGAGAAATATATTTCATAATTGTCGTTAGGTGAAATGCCACGATACATCCGATGCCGATGGGATCGTACATGATAGTCAATGGTCATCAGATGAGGAATATGGCTTAGTATCTGAACTAGTGCTGAGTCAGGTTCCCCTCCTGGTAGCCCACTGCCCCCAGGTAGGGAGCTTCTGGAGCTGAGGGAAGCTGACGAAGTACAACCCTTCAGGCAATTTAACATTACATTGACTTACGGGGTAAAACTAAAAGTGCAGAGCCAGACGATGAATATTAGAAACGAAATTTCACACGGAAGGATTTAGCGCTGAATGGCACTGAAAATTCACAAACATGGTAATAAGTCGGAGAGTACATGTGAGCGCAATAGTAAATGATTGGTGCATAGAGATTCTTTAATCATAAAGATACTGTAAAAATGCTCTTGTTATTCTGGAGGTACTATTGGATTCTCGGTTTACTGGTGTGATGTGTCTTTTTTTTATACTGCTCATGGTTTAGATTGTAATATAGATCAGAAGAACTTATTGTGCTGTGTGTATACCTCTACTGGTCTAGGCCCTTATATCAATTCAGTCATGTGTGGCTTTGGATGAGCTAGCATAATCAACATCCAAGTGGATGTCATCATGATGTATCTACAGGGCTGTACAGCCCAGCAGGATATTCCTTAGTAAAGAGACCAGAGTATCGGCCCATATGCTCCATTCTAGACTAGAATGTGACGCTTCAGTCTCACTGTAATTTGTAAGAACCTTATACGGCACGAGCGCGAGTATTGGGAACACTGGAACCGCCAACGATGAAGATTACATTCTTAATGACACGTAGGAATATTGGATTCCAATTTCTCACCTTCCAGTGCGACCTGTCCCGCTTTGTTGATTGACTAAGAACAAAAATGCTTTAAAATCACTGTACAATCGTCGAAAAAGTTGGCTTTGCACGAGAGCAGCATTAATCCCACTCTGATACACCTTGAATGATGTTATCTAATCGACAGGTCCGCTGTACGAGTTCTCGAATTTCCCTGAGGGGAAACCTGTCATAGGAATAATTGAAGAGAATATTTTATTTTACTTTCGATTTAGTCATAACGTTGGGTAATTTCCTTCGCAGAGCGACCTTCGATTAGATAAATTACGAACCCAACGGATAGTACCTTTAGAGCGGCTTCAGCCCTTGATCCTCGACGATTTAGATCTGGATAAAGAGTATGTAAGCACTTAATTAGAATCATTAAATACAATGAGTCTCAGGAAATGTTTCTCTTGAAAACATCAATGTCTCTGGTCGTCTTCATTTTTGCTGTTCTTGTTGGGATTCTCGGTATCAATGTTCGGATACTCATGGAAAGGAGTTGTTGAATAGGATCAGATCCATTTAAGCAGTACGTATTGGAATTTGGTGAACTATCGGTTGGTGGTTAGCGGTTGCAGTTTCTCTTATAACAAGGATGTGTTCTGTATTAATGGAAGTCCAAAGTCTGCCCAACCACCTAAGCGCTGTCGGTAGAGAGAAAAGAAATCATGGTTTCCTCGATTTTTACTCAATTTTAAAATTTACAGACGACTGTTTAAACTTTAGGTCAAAGTTGAAAGTTTCAACTTCGCAGCTTGTACAGATCGATCAAAACATCGATCTGACCATAAATAAAAGTCAATAAATGTCCAGCTCACCTTTTCCGCCAACAGTAGTTATGTAAGTAGGTACAAGGTCCCGCGCTGGTTTGTTTTGATTTGATCTTCAAAACAGAATGCCAAAAGCATTTTTTTGTCTAGCCGCCCAGCCTTAAATAAAAGACACGCATCCACAACCACGGGGACTTAGACTATGATGAGACGGTACTCAGAAATATCGAATACCCCTACACCATTGACAAGAAGATCTGAGCCTTCAGTGGGTAACACGATCGCTCTCCCTTCATTCGGGAGAGTTGTGTTGAGATTTATCGGTACTGTGAAAGGAAAGAAGGGTTCATTTGCTGGTATTGAGCTCTTAGACCAACCAGAGCTGGGCAAAAACTCTGGTGAATATCAAGGTATACAGTATTTCTCTACGATTAAGCCTGGTGCGGGTCTTTTTATGCCATTGGAGAAGTTGGTTAATTCTACTGATGGTACTCCAAGAGCGATGTCTTTGATCATGTCACCCGGTCTGAAGCTCAATCAGACACCACAAGTCAATGGTTCACCACTGAAGAAGACCTTAACCAGTATGAGGGTGAGGCGTTCCCTTACGCCAATTTCTAAGAATGTAGCATCTCCAACGTCGAAGAACTCGTTGGAATCAGAGTTACAGAGGATGTTGAATACCAAGATTGTAATTGAAGCTGAGCGTGATAACTTGGTACAAGAGACTATCGATCTGAAGAAGAAGCTAATGGAGACCCAAGAGACAATGGAACAGAACCAAAAGATCTTATCAGAACTACAGAAGACGCAGCAAGAATTCCAGAAACAGGTCCAAAATTCAAATGAGCGCGCTCAGATAGCAGAGGATAAACTGATAAATCAAAGAAAAGTCTACGAAACTCAACGAAAGGAACTTTTGGAGGTCATTGATCAAGTGGAATCTCAAGTAAATGATAATGAACAACTCTACATAGCGGAGATGAAGAAATTACAAGAGGAGTTGCAACAGAAACAACTGATCATTGATGATCTTCAGAAAAAACTTCGTGATCTGACAGCAATTTATGAAAAGCAGAGGCAAGTGGGAGAAGTCAATGGTGATGATCAGTTGAAGACCGAATTGGAGAACTGTAAGTTAACAAGTTTGACCCAAATGAAAGCCATCGAACAGTTGAGGTTGGAATTAATGGAGAAGGATTCATCAATTATTGGATTGAATAAACAGAGCTTATTGTTGAAAGAAGAGTATATTAAAGATAAGTTTAGTATTGAGGAAGAATTGAAGAAGTACATTTCGAAGTATGACGAAACAAAGAACGAGTTGGATTCAAAGGAAGCTGAATGGCAAAAGCTCCGTGAATCAGTATCCCCTATTGAAAAGAACAGTTCGCAGATCCGTGATCTACAGCTACAGCATGATTTAGAAACCGAGAGGTTGAGCCAACAGATCAGGAACCTTGAAAAGGATTTACAGACGCATCCTACAAATGATAAAGTCCAGGAGCTGGAATATAAATTGGAGAATAAGGAAAGTATTATCGATGACTTGAGAGAACAGCTTGAGGAATACCAAGATAAGGGTCTTAAGGATGCTTCTGAGGTGAAGGAGCTGTTGGAGTCTAAGGAGAAGAGAATCAATGAGCTGGTGAAACAGATGGAATGTCTGAAGATGGATGGAAGTAAGACCAATGACTCGAAGAAGATAGCGCAAGAGACTGGCAATGATCTCAAGGCCAAAATCGAACTTATGAAGCGGGAACTCTCCGAAATGCAGAAGGTGGTAATTGATAAGGATTTAACAATTAAGGAACAACAAAAACGACTAGATTCAGCTCCGAAAGACGATAATCAGTTGACAATAGCATATAGCGAAATTGATAAATTGAAACAAGAAGCTGAGGGTGTCAGCTTCGAAAAGGCCAAGGTTGCTCTTCTTTCTGAAGAGGTATCTAATCTTAAGGCACAGTTACAGATCCAGGATGAAGAGATTCTGAAGTTCAATTCCATTTCTCAGAAGTCTATTGAGTTAGAAGAGAAAGTTCTGGAAATTGAAATCCTCAGAGAAGAATTGGCAGAACTGAAATCAAAGGGCACTGAATTAGAGCAAACCCAAAAGGAACTAGAATCTTATAAAAACGCACAAACAACCAATAATGAGCTTGCCACGCAGATAAAGTTACTTGAAGTTGAGCTATCTAAGAGACCGACAATACGAGAATTACAAGAGTTGAAGTCAGACTTGGAGCTTATGGACCAGCTACGCCAAGTCGAAGCGAAGTCTAAAGATAAAGATATCCTTGAACTCAAGAAAAAGTTATCTCAGGTGTCTCAACATGCTTCTGAAAGTGAAAGAGACTCCACACTTCGTGAGTCAACGCAACCATTAGACAAAAGACCAAGTGTCATTTCTCAAGTCATCGATGGAGCTCTACAGATCTACGTTCCTGAGAAGAAGGACCCCGCTAATGGAAGAAAGCTATGGTGTGGACTATGCGAAAGATCGGGGCATGATAGTATTGACTGTCCTTATGAAAATGATGTCTTCTGACAGATAGAGTGGGATGAATGAGATCATGATTATTGGTTCGCCTGTAGACTTGAAAGATATGATACATAGCAAAATCTTTATTCCGATGATATCGGAATTCATTTCTTTATTAGGTTGACTTCAGGATCGGATAATTTGGCATGCTTTTCGTACATTCCTAATGTTTCCGATGACTCAGTTTGAAAAAATTCCCGGAGGGGGGGGGACAAAATCACAGAACTTTCCTGTCTTTGACTCTGACTCGAAACATTCCACTAGTTTAGTCGTCTTGAGCCATTATGACTTTCCCAGTGTTGCCAGTATTTACTGCTTCTGCACCAGAAGAGCGTATCACAGCTCTTTCTGTTTCAGGTTCTGCTCTTTTCAAAATCAACAGTGTGGAGGAATATAAGAAGATCCATGTGCAAACAGGCTCAAACCTTGTTGAGTTGTCTCAATTTAATGTGCAAACTGTTATTGATCTCTTAAATGTCGGTGTTTGTCAGGTCATTATATCTACTGGACAATATCAGGAACTTATTGAAGCTGGTGTTCCAACTATGAGAATCGCCGTTAAATTAGATCAGTCGTCTGATGTTTCAAAATTTGAGGCTGGTTCTTACGTCTTGCCGTCCAGCGCCCCCCTAGGTGACTTAAAAACACTTTGTGATAATGGCTCTAAGACTGTTTATGCGTCTATTGTTGGTGAGGTATCGCAAGTTGTGGTCAATTCTCTTGTTGCTGCGCAATTGATCCCAATCATTGACTACACTCAACTCTCTGTGGCGCAGGAAGAGGGCAAGATTAGTATCTCTGACCTGTTTATAAGCTCTTTGAAGACAGATAGACCAGATGGATTGTACTCCACCCTTGTCACCGATACTTATAACCACTCTTTGGGTCTTGTCTATTCTTCCAAAGAATCCATCACTGAAGCTATCAAGTTGAGAGCTGGTGTTTATCAATCAAGACGTCATGGCCTCTGGTACAAGGGTGCCACTTCTGGGGCTTCTCAGGAGTTGATCTCTTTGGATAAGGACTGTGACGGTGACTGTATCAAGTTCGTCGTTAAGCAAGCGGGCAGTGGATTTTGTCATTTGGAAACCGATTCTTGTTTCGGTGATATTCGAGGTTTGAACAGATTGGAAAAGACATTACAAGAAAGACTTGCCAATGCTCCAGATGGGTCTTACACTAAGAGACTCTTTACTGATGAAGCATTGCTTATCGCAAAGATCAAGGAGGAGGCTGAAGAGTTGACCGAGGCTACCACAAAGGAAGATATCGCTTGGGAATGTGCTGACTTGTTCTATTTTGCTTTGACTAGATGCATCAAGAATGGAGTCTCCTTGGCTGATATTGAGAGAAACTTGGATTTGAAGGGCCTAAAGATCACCAGAAGAAAAGGCGATGCAAAGCCGAAGTTCTTGAAAGAGGTTGCATCAGCTACGAGTTCAAATTCAAAGGTTGAAGAGCCAAAAGACGAGAAGATTGTCATGGCTGTCTTGGACACTGCTACTGCCTCTCCTGAAGATGTCTCTAAGGTCTTGGAGAGACCTGTCCAATCAACATCTGATATCATGAAACTTGTCAACCCGATCATTAATTCTGTCCGCAGTAGGGGTGATCAAGCTCTTGTCGAGCTTACTGCCAAATTTGATGGGGTCACTGTTGATTCTCCATTGCTTAAGGCTCCGTTCGATCCTAAACTCTATTCCATCACCGATGAGTTGAAGCAGGCTATTGACTTGTCCATTGAGAACGTTGAAAAATTCCATGCTGCTCAGTTGGATAAGGAAACCATGAACGTTGAGACCAAACCAGGTGTTATCTGCTCTCGTTTTGCAAGACCAATCGACTCAGTTGGTTTGTATGTTCCAGGTGGTACTGCCGTTTTACCATCCACTGCTATCATGCTTGGTGTTCCAGCTAAAGTTGCCGGTTGTAAAAACATCATCTTGGCTACTCCACCACGTAGAGATGGTTCCTTGTCTCCTGAAGTTGTTTATGTAGCTCACAAGATAGGCGCCCAAGGAATCGTTTTGGCTGGTGGTGCTCAGGCTGTCGCTGCTATGGCTTACGGTACCCAATCTATTCCAAAGGTTGATAAGATTCTTGGTCCAGGAAACCAATTTGTCACTGCTGCGAAGATGTATATTCAGAATGACACAAGCGCTCTATGTTCAATCGATATGCCAGCTGGTCCTTCGGAAGTTTTGGTTGTGGCCGACAGCAAAGCTGACCCTGATTTTGTTGCCTCTGACTTGTTATCTCAAGCCGAGCATGGTGTTGACTCCCAAGTTATCCTCGTCGGTGTTGACTTGACTGCGGAGGCATTGAAGGCCATTGAGGATTCTTTGCACCGTCAGGCCTTGGAGCTTCCAAGAGTCGAGATTGTGCGTCAATGTATCAAACATTCTACTACTTTGTTAGTCAAGACTTATGAGGATGCTATTGCTTTATCTAACCAATATGCTCCGGAGCATTTGATCCTCCAGATTACGAATGCTGAGTCTTATGTTCCTCTTGTTGATCATGCTGGTTCCGTGTTTGTTGGGGCTTATTCTCCAGAATCGTGTGGTGATTATTCTTCTGGTACCAACCACACATTACCGACCTATGGGTATGCCAGACAATACTCTGGTGTCAACACGGCTACTTTTCAAAAGCACTTAACTGCTCAATACGTCTCTGAGGAGGGCCTGAAGCACATCGGTCATGCTGTCATGAGTTTGGCTAAGTGTGAAGGTTTGGATGCTCACAGAAATGCAGTTAAGGTTAGAATGTCCAAACTGGGTCTTTTGGATGAGAACTTCATCTGAAGTTAATGATATAGATAGTCCATACATACTTTGATAGTGGCGGTTGTTGGTTCTGCTTCATAATCTCTCACCATATAATCCTACAGAAAAAATCTAGACATTAACGAAATTCGAATATAGAACGCAGAACAGGGAGCACGCCTTCAAATTTGGTGAGCATTCAAAGGAGAGACGAGCTGGATTTTATAAAAAATTCTGAGAACCCTAAATAGCTAGGAAATAAATGACAATTCAACCACAGTTCTGGTCACCAATCTTCTGAAACTTAGAGATTGACCCAAGAATCAAGATCTAGAAGAGCTAGTATTTTATGTAGTTCCACCATCTGGGGTCAACAAGACTCAATGGCATGATTCGTTATGTCGCTGCACATTCATGGGAGGTGCTAGGTTGATTCAGTTTCAAATTACATTCGTTGGCCGTGGCCCGTAGTTGACTTTCCCATCGGTGGCGAGACGAGTGTTTATAGCCCGTTGGGTAAGAACTTAATAAGAGAACAGCAAATAAAGGGCCAAAGGACCAAACAGATCCTTCTTAAATTCTGATGGTTCAAGGTGTCTATCCAGAAATAGCACTTGTTATAACTTATAAGAGAAGTTTGATGATTATCAGACTATCATTTTTTCAAATTACGCCCACATGATTACAGGCCGCTCTACAGACTAGTCCCCGATTATCATCACTCTTGCAGTTTGCTCATATTAACAGGATTTATGCAATTATTTTTTCCACCTATATGATCGAAAATACTGCTCAGCAGAGCTTGAAGACCTATAACTGCAGCTCATCAACTGCAGGTAGGCGGAAGGATGCTTGTAGTGTGTTGTTTATTATGTGAACATCTGGTTGTAATTGTTTAGAAGTCAGTCGTTTATGTTCTCCGCATAGCTCGTGCTGTACTTGTAAGTACGTCTTTCAGTATCTATAGCCATATCCTCAAGAGTGAGTTAACTGTCCCTAAGTCTCTACTGAAACACGAGATTCATTGGTTAGGGCACCTGCCTCTTTCAACAGACCCTCCATTCGACTTCTCTGGAGATGACTTGGGAAATAACGATAATATTGATCTCACATATAAACTTTTTTGAACAATACGATAGGGCACGACTCTGAGAGTCGTCCAAGATAGAATTTAGCCAATCACCGGAAATCTCGACAGATTATGGGTCTATATAGCTGCAATTAAAGATATCTAGTACTGAGTCATACCTGTAGACTTCCTAACCTCTAGAGCTACAGTTTCAATGCCTGACATTCACATGAATATGCCAAAACCTGGAGTCTTTCGAATCTTATAATATAAGACGCGTACAACTCACTTGTTATGTGCCTGCCACTTGGATGATTGAAGGATGTACGATGAGAGTGACTGACATTCAAGTATCCAGGGACCACTAACATCTGAAGATATGTACTAAATATGTTAGCTTGCTCCAATATTGGTCGCGGTGGGCCATTGGTTCTGGTGCTGAAGCTTGTAAAGTTAATTTGTCTAATTATAAACGTTTAGCCAATAACCTACCGGTTCTGGCATCTTACCTCCATATCGGATATTCCGATGATGTACGGCTTGTTCTTAGCGCAACTGAGCTCGTTTGGCCATCCAAGAGCATGTTTTGATGCGAAATCCACTCTTTCACCCTCCTCAGATGAAGAATGTATACTGGAGTTCGAGTTTCTCTTCGTTAATTAGAGTTTGTGACGATCACTTGTAGTTTGAAACAGTTTAAAAAAACGCCAAAGTTCCTTTTACGGAAGATGGGATAAAGTCTGGACGATTTACATGTTTAATAATGGAACAACACCTGAATGCTACTCGGCATTGGGACATCTGCCTAACAGCCAGAGTCATTTGGCTCAGTAATCTGCTGGCAAAAAATTAAACTATCCTCTCATATTCAAGTTCAAAATCCTTCCACAGATATAGTGAGAGCAGAACGAATCAAGAACATATTGAATATTCAAATGTATGGAAGGTCGGTCCACGAATGGGGCCAGGAGATCACTGAAAAAGGTAAAAACTTAAAAAAAATCAGGAACCCAGGCAACGAAGGAAACTATGGTGTGGCGGAAGAAATATCTCCAATGCAGCCATTTCCGTAAATCTTTATCTTACACCCGTTTGAGGAGATTGCGACTTCCATGACTGAGTAGAAGAGAATCGGTTATTGGCTAAAAAATAGTTGGAAGAGATTGACATACTGTGACTATCCGAATCTAGGAATCTTTCGATATTATTAGAATTAGAACAAAAATACACACACAATATGAGCTTTTACTTCCAGTCTGCGCTTTCATCCACGCGGTTGAAGTCACTGAAGGGATCATTATTTGATGTTATCTTACTTCTCTCGTGCTGTTCGATCATTCTCGAAGCCAAACTTTCC
This sequence comes from Williopsis mrakii, assembly GCA_003706445.3. NCBI lineage: Eukaryota > Fungi > Ascomycota > Saccharomycetes > Phaffomycetales > Wickerhamomycetaceae > Williopsis > Williopsis mrakii. The sequence goes on from PPLH03000025.1 coordinate 24,386, forward strand.
GAGACACTGACAGTATCACTCTCATCATCAGAGTCGGAGTCCACCGAGCTATAAGAATCAGAATCGGAGTCTGAACCCGGAGATGAAGCGTACTCAGTGTAAAGTTGTAAGGCGTCAACTAATTCTTCGTTTGCGTGGATTAACGATCCCAAGTACTCTTCTGATTCTACCAATTGCAAATATCTCAAGATTCTTCTTCTGACAATTCTAGACTTCTCAAAAAGTTGTGTACATCTGGGATCATCAGTACTTTTGTCGCCACGAGATCTATTGATAGTCCGCAGGGCATTGATCAAATCAATTGAGGATTTTGAAGCCTCAGCGATAAGAGCTTTGATCTTTGGACCTTCTTTCTGCAAGTTGATTTTTGGAATTCGGTATTTATCATTAGGATTGATGGTTGATTGCCTGGAAGGCCTGGAAGAGGAGTGTGACGTAGCAATTGAAGAAGATCCAGCTTCTGAGCTCTCATCATCATCACTTAATGCCTCGTCATTCATGAAATAGTCATTTCTTCTCTTGACTCTCTTAACTTTTGGCAATTGTTTCTTCAGTGACGCAATACCAGTGTAGTCTTTTTGCCCCTGGAACTCCTCATTCCACAAGATGGCATATCCAATGACTCTCTTTCTCAAGTCCATATCAGCCGTCTGGTCGTTGGCGAGGATTCTCAAATATTCCAACAGTTTACGATCATTGTATAACTCAGCCAAAGGGGAGCCACCATTGACAACAATCAAGTGCAGAACCTCCAGAGCACGAGGTCTTTCCGCTTTGTTTCCATACTTCAATTTCTTTCTAATAGCTCTGGCAGCTTCGGTTGGACCATAGTACTGCAACTTGATAAGTCCCAATAACTCAGGGATCTCAATTTCTGGGGTGAGCTCTTCATCTCTTACGATAGAATTGACTCTCTCTGTGATTGCAGTGTGAGGATGATCAGTGAAGACACCCATTATCTTCACGGCTCAGATGGTCAAAGCCGTTTTCTAGCACTGGAATTGTCCGTTGTTAAGGCTTCATGCTTCAGGGGAAGCTCCCAATCAGAAAAATTAAAGGCTGGTTCTCGGCCCCCAACCCAGAAGCAGCTTATCTTCTTGAACACCCGGACATCAAGCTATTACATAAGATGCTCTCGTTTAATCTTATAATCTTTACGTCACCCTTTGCTTAGTGACACATGAGAGACATGGCAGAAAATTTGTAATCGCCGCCGGCTGGATCTTCTTTGTACCCATCTCGCGCTCTACATAAGAGGGAAGAAGGTAGAAAATCATGGGCTTTGTCGTTGCACTCGTCACTCTCTTCATCATTTTCCAACTAATCACTAAGATCAAAGCTCACTTTTCCCCGAGAATGGTTTCCAAAGAGATTGTCACTACAGTTCAAGCCGCTATCAAGAACAATCGCGTTTTCATCGCCTCCAAGTCTTATTGTCCATACTGTCAGGCAACTCTTAAGACTTTCGACCAGTTGGGAGTTAAGCCATACGTATTGCAATTGAACCAAATGGATGAAGGTGGTGATATCCAGGCCTACTTGAGGGAGCTCACGGGCCAAGGTACCGTGCCAAACATCTTCATCGATGGAGAGCACATCGGTGGTAATTCCGACTTGCAAGCTTTGAAGTCTACTGATAAGCTCAAAAGCCTGTTAAAGTTGTAGATTACTTAGAGTGAATTGAATATATAGTTCCAGTTTTTCTTCTGTCAAATAATTTGTATCTTCTACATACCATCTTTGCCCTCAGGCTTAAATTTCAAGATGATGCCATTGACACAGTGTCTCTCATCCTTGACACCTCCAAACCCTTCGCCTTTGAAGACATGACCTAAGTGGCCCCCACACGTAGCACACTTCATCTCGGTTCTCTGCATGCCCAGACTGTTATCTTCAAACAGCTTGATGCTCCCAGGTATCTCTTCGTAGAACGATGGCCATCCACAACCGGAGTCAAACTTTTCATTCGATTTGTATAGTGGACTATCACAGCCGACGCAGTGATATATACCAGGTTCCTTATTCTGGAAAGTGCTAGTTCCAGCTGGCTCTGTACGGGAACTGCGTAGGACGGCAAATTGCGCTGGTGAGAGTTGTGCTCTCCATTCAGATTCGGATTTCTTCACTGGAAACATCCTGAATAGTACCCGAGTCGATCTGAACATTCACTTCTCTTCCGTTTAGACTATCTTCTGGTCAACAGATTGTGGATATACCGATACGCTTCGAAGTGACGTACGTAGTTTTGCTGTGTATGGAGGGGGGAATTGGAAAGTGAAGTGAAAAAGATCACACCGGTCGGGCAGTAACACCAACAGAAAGAGAAAAGGAGCTCACAGCGCACGATGCCAGAACAGAAGAGAGAGTACAGTGATTTCCCAGTGAGTAATATTATTGTATACAACGAGGACCCGTCTCCCCAGTTGCGGAGCCCTTCGGCCCATTTCTGAGCCAGATGATGACCAAGCTTCTAACACCAATAAAGACCACAATGTCATGCACACAAGCCTTTGATGCCCTAGCGGGCTGTTATTCCGTAGGAGGGCAAGTGAAGCACTATTATCGCTATGGACATATGAACGACTGTGTGAAAGAGTTCACCAAGTTCAGATTCTGTATCATGAACTCCGATCCAGTTAAAGTACAGCAATGGTATCGAGATGAACTGGAACAGAAGCGTGGAAGGGGAAGTTCAGAGGATGTTTGGGAGCTGAAGTGATGCGTTCCCGGACACTAATAATGTATATATAGTAATATATTATGTTGTCTTAAAACTCCTGTTTGTACAGTGGTTCATCATACTCTGTTCTAGGTGGTTCTTCTCTGCCTCCCATAGTTTAGCCTTGCATCAACGCAGAAAAATCTCGAACCTCCGGCCTGCAAACCTTTTATACAAAGGACAGCTTTCAACGAACACTGAACAAGCGCCGAAGTCAGAGAGAAGGTATCGCACATCAGACAGAGAGATCATGCAATTCAATGAATGGGGGCCTGTTGAGATTGAACAGTGGCTCACTCAATGTCACTTTTCTCACAGTACTGTCTTAACTTTCACCAGACATAACATCACAGGTCAGACACTCCCCTTCCTGAAAGATGAGCATCTTATAGAGATGGCTTTGAGTCTTGAAGACCGCATAAAGATCAAGATTGAAATCAACAGGGTTCTGGTTGACAACGGGTATGCTACCAATGACAGCTATAATGTTCAGAATATCCTTAGGGAAGTTCAGAGAACGGTTCAGGCAAACATCGATTCTTTGACCAGGGAACTCCAGAATGAGATGCTGAGATTCAAAGACGAGGTGACCAAATCCAAACCATTACCAACGCCTGATAAGATACCCGCTTCTCCATTTAACTTGTCACCAACAAGGGTCAAACAGTCCCACACGCAGACATCTCAGTCTTCACCAGTTGAAGGCACAGCACGCCGTGATAAACGCAGATCCGTACAGTCACCTACTCAGTCAACACATGTTCCAACACCAAAGCCTGTATCGGAGCCGTTAAAGCAGCTGAGAGCCTCAACAGATGACCCGTGTTCCAAGTTGCTACAGGCGGCTATGAAGCGCCACAAGTTGAACGATGACTGGAGGAACTACGCCCTGGTTATATGTTATGGTGATAAAGAGAGGCTATTGAAGCTTGATGAAAAACCTGTACAGATTTTCAAAGAGCTGAAGGAAAAAGGTGAACACCCTGCTATAATGCTGAGACAAGTCGACTACATGGGAGAGTCAAAATTGACTGGAACTCCGGGAGGCATGTTATGAGTATATATTGATACTCTCACACTCATTTCATATTCATCTCATCTCACTCACTAACATATTCTTTTCATTTTCCGTTGCTGCTCGTGTTATTTTCCTCTTTGTGGTTCCGTGAAGTTAACCTCAAGAGCCACAAAACCACTTAAACTATTCATTCTCATTCGATAAGCCTTCGAACTATAACCCGTACAGCTAAGAGAAGGCCACCCAAATAAGGATTTGATATTCAGACAAGTGCGCCCTCGCAACTATATGGATTATGCCAATGTTCAGAGAGCTCGTCATAAGGGGTATTCCTGGTGTACAGTCAGACACTTACCACTTCGGGTTTTTTGAAGATGTGACGTTGCATAGGTTAGACCCGGTGGCGCATAATGAGTACGACTCTCTTTTCCAAACCTTGAAGATCTTTGTTGTCATGCTCGTTGGGTATAGCCTTTTGTCTTTCATGGTTTTCGGAGTGAGAGAGTACACTTGGTCTTTGAAAGAACGAAGACAACTATTATCAAATGGGTCTGTTTGGTCAAATCGTTCAATTCCTTTAGACTCACGTGAGAACCATCAAATACAGTTAAGACAATTGAATCGAGCATACCCTGAAATAAACCACCCTGAATTGGCCTCGATCCCTGACAACGATTCGTCGCATCAATCTGATCTTAATAAAGAGCCGAGGATGGATATTGTTCGATCATCGCCAAATCATTCCGCTTCTTCGAAGAACCGGATCACAGGGAAGGCACAAACTGGTACTGTGAACAAACTGATATACTCAAAAGAGGACTTATTATCTTTGAAACCTGCTGAGTTCAATGGTGTGCCGTTATTAGATCTTGAAATATTGGAGGCTAATACAATAGAACTGGCTATTGCTTCTTCTCTTCAAGAGTTCCAACAGCTTGGATTCAAGAGCGCCAAAGTTGCAGAAAAAACAATAAGGGATATCTGTCTCAATATGATAATATCTCATAACAAAATACCGAGCAGCCAATCTGATCTCCTGACTCGAAAGATTTCCGTAATGAGGTTACTTGCTATCGCTGCAAGCCCTTGTTCCATGGAGAATGGGAACATATTCTTACCAGCATTCAATGATGCAATGGACTTTTTGATTGATTCAGGTTCCATATTTGACTTATTGTGTGAAACAAATGTCTATTTATCTAGAGGATTGGTAGATATGGTGATTCAATACTGTTATGCACATTGGTTGTTCGCTGACACAAGGGACCCCAAAATTTTGGAACAGTTCAGGGTCAACTGGAAATACCCTGATCCTATTGCACAGAATCATAGTGTGATCACAAGGTATTTGCTTAATCTTCAATTGGGATTATACACTGTGAGAGATCATTTGGATAATGAAACTTTGGAGATGACTATTAACAGATCGAGAACATTTCTCAGACACATTGTCCAACAATCAAACCGCTCAGATCCTATTGGAATGATCCCGATATTGAGGAAAGCTGTAGAATATACTGAAATAGTGGAAATGCAGATATTTTATTACTCGTTGGTTTTGACTATTGTTCAACTGCATGCTGATGAAACCATTATAAAGATGCTGAGAGATCAGGACGAGAATTTAAAATGTTTGGTACAGAAGGGTCTCTGGACACAAAATCCCCAGTCAATAAGGATCAAGACTGAACAGATATTCCAGATACTAGTAAAAATGATACCCAGTGTGCAGATGTGGTGGGATGAAGTTAAAGGTGGGTCTGTTTCTATCTATGAAACAACCTTGCCTATAGAAACAGCAGAGGAGGAGAGACCAATGAGACCAGGATCATTTAGGTTGAATGCATCCCCCAAGCGGCGATAGTTAAGCATTCTAATGTATTGAAATCGTGTAAATTCTTTGTAGTCCAGCTTGCAGAATACCCCCGAAGTGAAGGCCCGTTACCCTGTTGTCGGCTCTGACACGAACAAAGGAATGGTTCTTCAGGTCAACACCAATGTAACTCAGGAGTCGAGAGGAAACCTCCCAGATGTTCAGAAACCGCCTAAGGCCCGAGTCAGTGAAATATATAAGGCAGTTTTCATCCTCATGTGTGGTCTATGACAGAAAGCTGCTGACATTGTTCGGTAAAGAGGGTTGTGGTCTCTGTGATAAGGCTAAACAAGTGATGCTGGACATCCGTGACTCTGAAGAGGCTCCAAAGACTATGGAGTTCCAATATGTCGATATCTCTGATGTTATGAACACTCAATGGTGGGACAAATACTGCTTTGATGTTCCGGTGTTACACATTGATAACCTAGATTCAGGGGAGAGGCTCAAAATGATGCATAGACTCGATCCGCTGAAGGTCATGGAAGAAGTGCAGAAATAGATAAATAAAAGTCAAGGGAATATACACAGAATATACAGTAACAGCACTGACGTTGTATTAGCGATATAAGTGTATATATAGATATGGAATTCTGTTTAAGCTTTAGTTCTCTTCCTTTTGGTATATCTTTTTGGTTTGAAAGATTCATCATCGTCATGGATCTCCTCATCCAACTCAAAATCATCAATGAATGGTACGGTTGGTATCCCATCTATGTCATCAGTCAAGAGAATCTTGCGCTTAGACTTTAAGTTGGAAAGTTTTGTAAGTTTCCCTTTTTGTTTTCCTCGTTTTGGAGTGACCACGTCTGGCCTGGTCTTTTGAGATCCAATGACATGTCCCAAGACACCAACTGACAGGTTGATGGGGGAGTCAGCAGTAATTTCGAGATCTTCAATATGCTTCAGCTCTTGCTGGAGTTGAAATTCGCCGATCTTTTTTCGCAAGTCAGCATTTTCCTTCTCAAGCGAAGATATAATCTTCTCCTTCTCAGCTTGTGTCTTCTGAAGCTGCTTTTCCCTCTTTTTATTTTCCAACTCAGCACCTTGTTGCACGCTCAGCTGAGAGTCTAGCTCAGTCAACTTAAGTCTCAACTCTTCAAGTTCTTTTCGGGTCTTATCACGTTCCTCTGTAACTAACTTATAGAGCTCCTGCTGAGCTCTGATTTTACTGTCATGCGTAGTTTGCGATTTGATAGCCCTAGATTCAGAGTTCTTCAAATCTGTCTCTTTAGATGATACGATCCTTTGAAGCTCAGAAATCTCAGCAGCTGATTTAATCTTGGCCTGTTCAGCTTCTTGAATTTTTGGTTTCAAAACGGCCAACTCCTTGAGAGTTGAGTCATTATCATATTCGGCCTTATCGAGCCTGGCCTTTAACTCATCGTTTTGTCTCATCAATATATCATACTCATTTTTCAATTTATTGATTTCGTCTTTTGTAAGATTTTGATTCTTGATATCCTTATCAAGTTGCGAGAGACTTCCTTCTAAAGACTTGAATAATCTCAGTATCTCCTTCTTATCACATTGAGCAGATTGATTCAAGTCTTTTGTCAATAGGTTCAAGATTTCAATGATCTTATGAACAGATATATCAATATCTGTCTGCTTAGCGAATGTATTTTTGATCTTCTCATTGATAACTTGGTGAAACCTGGAAGATTCACAATCAATGGAGCTGACAACTTTTGAACACGACCCTCGAATCTCATTGAATATGCTTTCATCGCTCACCTTCAAGGATTGAAGAAGCCTATGAAATGTTAGCAATCTGTAAAACAGATATTCATGATCTTATAGATTAGCTGTATCCCACAGACCGTTTTGTTAAAGAATCAACTTTGTCATCAATTTCTTGTCTCACATTTGAAATGTGAGGAATAATCTGTGCTGTGACCTTAGAATCAAACGTATTGTTGATAAGTAATGTAGTATCAGATAATTTGGTAATGACCGACTCTTGCAATTGCTCTGACTTGCTTATAAACTCCTGAATTTTTGAGTCATAGGCCTGATGACAGCTCTCGAGCTTCTTCTCAAGCTCCAAGGTCTTTATTTTTTGCTCTGAAAGAAGTCCGGAATTTTCATCCAATCTCTCCTGAAATGATTTGATTTCCCTGTTCTCTTGAAAGGTGATGTTAGAATGCTAAGAGTTCAAGCACACAGTAATTTTTGGTGGGGCATACTCTTCTCAACCTCATACGTCGAAGATAACTTTATTTGCTTCAAATGATCAATCTTCTTTCTGTAGTTGGCAATCTCATGTTTAAATAAGTCAATATTCTTCAACACCTCGGAATACTCGACTTTGACCTGCTTGACAATCTGAATATCACACTGCCTTGATTCTTTAAGTTCCCGAGAATCAGACTCCAAGGTGCTCAAGTTCTCTTTGAGCCTTTTGAAAGTATCTTTCATCTTAGCAATAGAGTTCTTCTGTGACTCAAGCTCCTCTCCTTGTATCTGAATTTTTGATTTGGCCCTGTCCAAAGAATTCTTCAACCCGTTGCACAATTTCTGAGATTTATAGAGCGCTTCAAGCAACAATTCGTCAGAACTATTTTCAGAAGGATGGACATTGATTGAAGTCAATTCGCCCTTGGATCGGTGTTCTAATTCTGTTGTTGTGTTTGTTTCTGGAACAGTCAGTTCTCTGACATCTGTAATTTCGATATCATCGTCACGGACCTCTTCAATGCGCTGTTTGGAGCCAGAAGCTCTGGAATCCACATTGAGCATACTCTCGATCAGACTAGAGTCATCATCAATCGATATATCCTTGTTCAAGCCCGGATGAATTTTACCGCCTATAGCAGAAAAGAAATTTGAGGATGCTGCAGTAGATGGAGCGGTAGATGCAGCTTGAGACAATGTGCGTATTTCAGAAGACTCATCACCATTGGTGTGGTTATGGCTGTTCGAAGAATTACCGGTAGCTGAGTTGGAAGAAGAGCCGCCCAAGTTAAGAGAGAAAGTACGGGGAACAAACCTGTTATTGGCGCCATGAGCGTCTTTGAAGAACTGGGAAGTCATAATGTGTGTAGCGCTCAAGCGGTCATAACTCTTGCTGAGCGCTGTCTATCTGTTAACCTCAACTTCGTGTTGCCGCCGTGCCACCTGGAGAAGAATGCCTCGTCTAAAAGAAGAAGATAAAGCTGATTTCATTCTGCGATCGTGTCAAGCTCATCTCTGTAAGTGGCCCAACCAGAAAAGATAAAATGGTTTGCGTCACATAGACGGCATTTTAAGTTTTCTCACCTGCATAATTTTGCGATGCCGTTTAATTGAAAGTTGAATAGAAGGGACAGGATAAACCGATTCAGGATGAAAATCTTTCTATCGAAAGTCGCATAATGCTGGAGGTTTTTTCGGGTTTGCTTATACGTGTATTATTCGGCGGTTCCTTTAGAGCTGCAGGTGGACTTGGTCGAGGATTGAGGAAGAACGTGCACAAACTTTTGTGTCAAACTTTCGAAATCATTTTCTCCTGAGTTGTAAGCATAGAACGACGAAGGAAATGCAAAAATCTGGTACATAAGTATGTTCCTACTAATACTGTAGTCCGAGTGATATTACCTCTTTGGACCTCTTTCGAGATTGTGGCCCGCAATGGACGTTATGACATGTCATCTGAGTCGCAAATTTCTTTTTCCGTGACTCCACCCTGCCCAGGCTCACGGTTGAAGTCAAAAACCAAAAAAAAAATCTTCGAAACAACAATCAAGAACTCGAAATAATTGAAAAATTGTGATTCTTAGCTATATTATAGAAGATATGTCTGACTCAGATCATCTCTTCTCAACCAAGTCACCTTTCTCAGAAGGCACAAAGAACACTTCCGCATGGAATAGATTTAAAGATTCTTTCAAGCCACCAATCCAATCTGACAATGCATCTGATCAGTTTATAGACAAGTCTGATATCAGGGAATACACGGAACTTACAGATATCCAGAAAGCAGCTCTCAATTCTTCGAAATCTGATATGAAGAAGGAGCTCACATTGCGTCACTTGATGATGATAGCAATTGGTGGTTCTGTCGGTACAGGTTTGTTTGTCAATTCTGGTGCTGCCTTGAGTACAGGTGGTCCAGCATCTTTAATAATTGGCTGGGTTGTTGTGGCCACTATGATGTTTTCTACATCTATTGCTCTCGGAGAGCTTTGTGTTACATTTCCAGTCACAGGTGGTTTCACTACTTATGCTACAAGATTCATTGACCCTTCCTTTGGGTTTGCAATGGGTTGGAACTATGCCCTACAATGGTTGATTCTTCTTCCCTTGGAACTTGTTGCTGCAGCCATTACTATTCAATACTGGCGCGATGATATCAACTCCGATGTCTGGGTGGCTGTATTCTTTGTATTTATCTTTGTATTGAACATGCTTGATGTGAAATATTATGCCGAGTCTGAGGTGATCCTTTCTATGGTCAAGATCATTGCTGTGGCGGGATTCTTCATTCTCGGAATAGTATTAATCTGTGGTGGTGGCCCAGAGGGCGGGTATATTGGTGGTAGATATTGGCATGATCCAGGTGCTTTTGCGCATGGTTTCAAAGGTGTATGCTCTGTCTTTGTCACAGCAGCTTTTTCCTTCGCAGGTACCGAGTTGATCGGCATGACTGCAGCTGAGACAGCTAACCCAAGAAAAACCATCCCAAGAGCCGCTAAGCAAACTTTCTGGTTGGTCACAACTATCTATATTTCCATGTTGACCTTGATTGGTTGTCTTGTCCCTTATAATGAGGAGAAATTGCTTAACGGTAGCTCTTATGCCTCAGTGTCTCCTTTCGTCATTGCTATTGAAAACGCTGGTATCAGGGGGTTGCCATCAGTCATGAATGTTGTGATCTTGATTGCGATCTTATCGGTAGCCAACTCCTCAGTTTACGCATCTTCAAGAGTTCTGGCTTCCTTGGCCGATATTGGACATGCTCCAAAGTTCTTGTCTTATGTTGACAGAACGGGCAGACCACTTTATGCTACAGCTGTAACACTTTTTGTTGGTCTTCTCTCGTTCATTGCTGCTTCTGATAAGGAAGATGAAGTGTTTTTGTGGTTGTCTGCCCTTTCTGGCTTGTCGACCATTTTTGCTTGGATGTCTATCTGTATCTCCCACTTAAGGTTCAGAAGAGCTTTGGCTGTCCAAGGTAGAGATACCGACGAACTGACTTACGTCGCTCAGCTGGGTGTATGGGGTTCGGTTTACGGTGTTGGTATGAACGTTCTAGTCTTGATGGGCCAGTTCTGGGTTGCATTATTTCCAGGAAGCACCGCAGATGCCAAGTCCTTCTTTGAAGTTTACTTGTCACTTTGTATCTTTGTTGCGTTCTATGTCGCCCATAAGGTCTGGAAGAAAAACTGGATTATCTTCATCAGGGCTAAAGACATGGATATTGATACTGGTAGAAAGCACATTGACATGGATTTGCTTAAACAGGAGATCCTGTTTGAGAAGAATGAGCTTGCAGCAAAGCCGTTCTACTACAGATTCTTCAACATCTGGTGTTGATCTCAGATTGACTTTACATTACTCTTGCATTTCTTTCATTCCTGGTAATTTTTCTTTAAAACACATAGATGCACTCACGCTTCAAACCTAAAGTAGATTCTATAAATCAAAATTGTTCCATATATGTTCCTAGACTATCATAAAAAGGTATCTGGTGAAATATATCCTCCTTGAACACATAAGCCATAAAACAATCCGTCAGGATTCTTCAACAGGTTCTGTGGGGTATCAAACTCCTTCACTTGGCCACGTTCAAGCACAACAATCTTGTCACTATCCATCACAGTGTCAATTCTATGAGCGATTGTCAGGATGGTTCTGTCTTTGAACTCACTTCTAATGGTCTCTTGAACCACCTTATCGGTCTCAACGTCAACTGATGCAGTCGCCTCGTCCAGAATTAAAATCTTAGATGGGTTCAGTAAAGCTCTTGCTAAGCACAATAGCTGTCTTTGACCAACTGACATATTGGAACCACCTTCGGAAAGCTTTGCTTCCAACCCAACCTGACCATCAATTCTTTCCTCATTCATTGACTGGATAAATGGCTTCAAATGGGCCAATTCAAGAGCTTTCCAAACTTCCTCATCTGAATAATTTCCTATAGGGTCAAGATTCTGTCTCACTGTACCCTCAAACGCCTGAGAGTCCTGGGGAATGATAGCTAGATTACTTCTCAAGTCATGCAAACCGAGTTTGCTGATATCAAGACCATCGATTAATATTTTACCACCAGTTGGTTCAATCATTCTGAAAAGAGCCAAAGATAATGTACTTTTACCTGCGCCGGTTCTTCCCACGATTCCAATCTTCTCCTTTGGTTCAACCTTGAATGAGACACCGTTCAAGACAGGATCCAAGTTGGCTCTGTATCTCGTGGAATAGTTGTCAAATTCAACGGATCCATTGTTAGGCCAGTTATCTGGTGGTCTTGTGTCAGTAACTTCTTCAGCTTCTGGTTGCAAATCGCAATAATCTAAGACTCTCTCCACAGAAACAATGTTTGTTTCAACTTCCACAGTCATTCTTACGATCCAACTGAGCGAGGACGTTACAGTAAGTGCGTAGCTGATCAAAAGACCAGCCATACCTGGACTTAAATGTTGAACAACAGCCATAGAGGAAGTAGCAAAAATGATTATAGAGCCCATGAATTGCAGCCTAGCAGCCAACCACCTGTTGATGGACCTGAAAAGATAGAGTGCCTTCAGATTAAATGACAAATTAGCAAAATGGATGAACTCGAAGCGGTCAGCTTGATCATATGCGAGAATGGTTTCAAAGCCGTTCAATGTTTCCTGTAAATGAGAGAAGATAGGGGATCTAGATATTGAGACAATACGCTTCAGGTCTCTTGACGAAGCGATATAGTATTGCTGATAGTAGATGTAGAGCACAGATAAACAACAGACCAATAACAAGAACGGCGGCATATTCATGCCAATGAAACCAAGAATGAAAACAGTCTTGATAGTAGATGCAAAGAAGAAGTTGAAGGATCTTGGAAGGGACTCATCAATCTTGTTGACATCTGAAGAGAATCTGTTCATGATTCTGCCAATTGGAGTAGTTTCAAAGAACGACATAGGCGATCTAATAACAGAAAGTGCCATTCTGTCATGAAGGGCAGATGAACCCCTCAATGCGCAGAGTAACCACATCACCACACTTCTAGCAAGTGTAAAAAGTCCAGACCCAATACCAAAAAAAGCATAGACACCAACATACACCCACACGTGCTTATTAGATCCATTCTTATCATTTTCCTCAGACCATGATTTCAGCCAGTTATTGGCAAGAATGGAGAAGGAAGTGGTGAATATGATCAAAATAAGGAACAGAAGAACGCCACGATAGCCACATGCCTTAACATATTCTTTGTAAACTCTGAAACTTACTTTACCGATTGCAGATTGTTCTTCTGTTTGTGCAGATTTCTTACTCTTGTTTATAGGTGATAGCTGCTTAAATGTTGCAATACTGGCCCTCCTGATTGTGGATATACTTTTTTTTCTTGCTAATTTCTCCTCATGTTCTTCATCAGAAGGTTCAGAAGACTCGTTTGAGGATCCAAATTCGGAGATCAGATTGGACAGCTTTGATCCAGTTGAAACAATGTCACGGTAACTTCCCGTTTCAACAACTTTACCCCCTTCTAACAGCAAGATCTGATCAGCATGTATCAGTACTGGAATAGAATTTGTGGCAAGGATAACAGTCTTGGTTGAGAGTAAGCCATTGATGACTTCATCAATGATTTTCTTTCCTACATGGGCATCAACAGCAGATAAGACATCATCCAGCAGGAATAAATCGGCTCTGGAGTAGACAGCTCGGGCTAAACTTAATCTAGCTTTTTGTCCACCAGAAAGAGAGATTCCTTTCTCGCCAACAGCGGTTTCATCACCGTCGGGAAGGATTTCCAAGTCTGGAAGCAACTGACATGCTTCCAATGTTTTTTGATAGAATTCCTCATCGAACCTATGACCAAACAAGATATTCTCTTTTACAGTTGCATTCATAATCCAAGGAACTTGAGAACAGTAAGCTGTTGTACCTCGAATTTCGATGGTCGGCTCAGTACCATCTGTGCCGACGCATGGGAGATAACCTAAGAGAGACTGAAGGAAAGTGGACTTACCAGAGCCAACTCTACCAACAATACAGGAAAGTTTCCCCTTCTTTGCCTCAAAGCGGTCCAAAACAAGAGCTACTTTAGATTCTTGAACAATACTTTCCTCATCATAGCTTTCTTTATCCTTCTTTTTGAAGGTTCCCCAGAGAAATGTGCAATTAGCAACTTTGACGGCAATCTGGCCGATTTCGTCCACCCTATCAAAATGCGTCAAAAGTTCTGGATGAATTTCTTCACACTCAAGAAACTTGGTGAGTCTATCAAACGAGACAGCAGTCTCAATCAAAGCAGTGATAACGGACGGAATCGTATATATTGGTTCAGACAGGAGATCAAAGAGCGCAAGAGCTGGAAAAACAATTTCAGGAGTCAATGGCTTGTCAAAGAATACAGCGAAGACAGTGAAAGTCGAGCAGCTAACCAAAAAGGGAACGCAATTCCATAAAAATGTAATAACAGCCATGTAGACACTTATTTTCTTCAAATTAGCCAGCTCCAAGTCGTTTCTCACATGGGACAATTTCTCCAACATAACCTTTTCAATTGCATAAAGCTTGATGCTTTTGATACCAGTAAGCAATTCTGAAGTGGTCTGTGTTCTCGCATCTTTGTACTTCATCTGAGTCTTGAACAAACTCCTAACTCTTTTTGACAAAAGTGTGTTGATTGGAATCATGACCGCCATAGCCACAATTCCTGCCAAAGTTGCATTTCCTAGAAGATTGTACAACGAAAATAGACATAGAAGAAGTTTCATGGGAGCGGACACAAGCATTTGGAATTGATTTGCAAGATCTTGAACTCTGTTGACATCCACCGACATGATATTAACAATATCACCAGTGGTACGCTCTTTTTTGGACTCTGGCGAGAGCTTTAAGGCCTTGTGGTAGATCAAGGACATGAGAGATGACTTTGTGCCCATAGCTGCTTCGTAAATGGAGATGAAAAACTTGTTATATAAGGACGTTTCGATGACGGACACCGTGAACAGACCAAAAGCAATTAAAAAGCCGACAATTATGGGTTGACTTTCATCATCAAAAAATTTAATAAGAAGTCTTAACAGCTGTGGTGAAACAAAGGATAGTATATCATTGAGCAGTTGAAAGAAGACAGCTGTTGCGACAGTCCATCCAAATACTCTCACGAGGGCAAATAAAAGAGATTTCTTCGTCTGCGACTCCCATGCCAGTTTCAAAGAAATGTAACTTTCTGTAGGATCAAGTGCTGCCGGTGGATTCGGAATATCATCTTCATTTAGCTTCTTGTTCTTATAACCTTTGCTGATCAAGTCATTCATCCATGCAAAGGTGAGTTTCGAAAGAGCATTTGCCTGAACGGTACCATCCTCTAAGTAAAATTTGACAGCTTCATGTACAGGTGTGTATGCAACAGTGGAAGTGATAAAAATATTAAGAGCATTCAGTCCACCAAGATATAACCTTATGTCTCCATATATCACCGGATAATCCGTAAATAATGTCTGAAGTAAGCACAGGAAATGGATAATAACCTCAAAGAGAAAGTAAAATAGTGGTGAACCGAGCGTAATAGGACTTTTGAAGTGCTCCAAGAAAGCAATTGGAAAAGCGAACAGAGCAATAGCAATACCATTGACGAACAAAGCCCAGTTATTCGCTGTGAGTAAAATAATCGACTGAATAAAGATAGATGTGAGCCTCCAGATAGCGCTTTTTCCAAGCTTATTCATACGTATCTCTGCAAAAGACCTCTCTCTCACGAGAAGAAATAATTGCCATGAGCCACATGTCAACAATATTAGAGAGTTCGCCAGAATTAGCGATTCGAAGACGCATGGATTCACAGCATTCTCTCCGGGTATGAGTAATGAGTCTCCGAACTGACAACTTCCAAAGATGAAGCCTCTGCAATACAGCATTCGTTTAGAGAATGTGACTATGTGTAGTTGCAGTTAAACAGCCCTTTGCTAACTTCCAACTACCTTTTTTATAACCCAGCTCTGTTTGTAAATGACGGTTTTAAGTGAATTTCTCGGAAATTCTCCAGAAGGCAGGGACATCCAGACACGCGCAGCCAAAAGATTAGACTAGATAAAGTATCAATTTTTCAAAGTTCGAAAATGGTTGTATAGTGTAGTGGTTATCACTTTCGGTTTTGATCCGAACAACCCCGGTTCGAATCCGGGTACGACCTTTTTTTGAGAATAGATCAACCTAATATATAGGTAGTTAATATTTAGGAGCGCCCGCTCTCTAGTACACTATACATACATACATATATATATATATATATACGAACGTATAGCATCTTATGAGATGTCGAATTATATGATCAAGCGGTGTTCAAAAATTTCGATCTCCATAGTACATTGACAGCCTAGTACTCAAGCTGGTAGATGTAGGAGGCTGCAGTATTATAAATTATGAATGCATTATCATGATTAAATCAAAAGCTATAATCCAACTTCTAACAGGACCCGAAATCTTAGAATTCCATCATTTCCATGCGAGTTTCAATTAATTAAATTTTGGTAATTATAAAAATAATTACTGAAGGTACCATAGATTTAGATACACAGTCTAGAAGCCTTTCTTATATGTCTTTTCAATAGGCAATAACTAGGGCGTTATCTTCATCTGTTACTGACGATTCTATTATCTTTCACGGCCTCATCAGAAAATATAGTTTTTGACAGTTATGCAAGATGTATCATCTACAAGGCTTCTAAACAACAGAGCATATTATACTGGGTTCAAGCTATTCACGGTATACCCAAAAAGGTGTCGAACGTGCTCATCATTGATAAGTCAAAATCAAGCTGCGTAAAAGGATGAAAGAAACATGGTAGCACAAAGTCGCCTTTTCAAAGTACAGTTCTAGAGGACTCGTTGAAAGGATTGGCGTCAGTCTCTGAAGTTATCACAGAAGTAGCTGTGGCAGTCTTGGATAAATTGATTTCACCTTCACCAGAAATGGACACATTACGTGCACGAGAAGTGACACCGATGATAGCTTTTTTTTGATTCTTCAGATACCAGATAACGAAGCCTGCAATGCCAGCAACTGCGAAGACTGGAATTATCACAGCTGGGGCGATTACCTTGGCTTTATTAGAGTCAGAAGATGATGAAGATCCCGATCCACTATCTGAAGGAACCTTAGTCACTGTCGTAAGGGCGTCGCCCTTAGAGGCAATAGCCCTAATGAGAGGTCCAGTCTTAACGCCAACATTGGTTGCGTCGGTGCCAGAAGTCACAAGAGGAGTGATTGTGACCCACATGTAACCATTTCCATCTCTGATGTAGTCGCTGATAATGGTCAATGGGAAATAGCCATCGGCGTTAGAAAGATAATTACTCGTCATGAGAGTATCACCAGTACCAGTTTGTGGGTACTTGATCAACTCAATCTTCACTTGAGTTACATCGTCACCTCCCCAGTAAGTTGGGTCCCATGTCAGCCAGTAAGTTTCACCAACAAGCATTTCTGTACCGTTCAGAGCGGAACAGAAAGGGTAACCTTGGGTTTCTGAGCTTGGGACTCTATCGCCAAAACATCTGAGCACTGGTGGAACATATGATGGAGTTGGATAGCTCGTGTCTGTTGGCGTTGGTGAAGCAGAGACAGTCGTAGAGCCGTCAACAGTTGGAGTAATGAGATACGGAATACCAGATCCATCAAGAGATGCCCATACTGTTGGAGTACCAACTGGAGAAGCGGAAATGGTGACACCATCAATATATGTAGGGGTAACCTTAATCAGGATTTTTTCGCTGGTAGAAGTCCATATATCGTCTGACAACACCTTCTGTGAACGCTTGACGAGAGGTGCAGAAGTGATTTGAGCCTCTGGAAGGGCAGCAGCAGACACGAGGGCTGGAATTAGTAAATACAATAATCTCATAAGCTACTCTTTTTTGACGGTGATACGGCGAGGAAGAGAGAATTTTTCCCTTCCAAGAGTGCCTATATATATACGGGTGTTGTTCCCTCACAATGCAAGTTGTGCACCGATAATTCCCAAGTACCAGAACACGCCTTAAGACACTCGGTCTTACCTCAACAGTCAATGCCTGGGTCCATTTTGGCCCTATTCCTCTTTAAAATGTACGCTACTATAAAATATCGGTGCCGAATTCATAAAACTCGCCAATTAACCACCATGAGTTTTTGGAAAAGTGCTAAACCTCCCTTTTATCACAATAGGGTCTTCCTCTGTGACACCACCTACTGCAGATAGAAAGCGGGTGCGCAAATTACGGTAAACACCGTACATGATTACTTCATACGGAAATATTCGCGCACTACAGGGTGTACGACAAGAAAAATATTGCTCATCGCTTCTGTAACAGCGTGGTATGAGCAATATCCGGGAGTTTGCAGTTCCGTTGTGCGTGTCTAATTATCATCTATACTTCAGTCTAGGTTCTATAGATTAGACTATAATCTATAGAAAGTTATAAAATCTTACCTACTCAACAATTTTCATAGTGGTATGGGCACCCTATATGTTATCTTGTAGAGATTTCGAGATCCAGGTATCGTAGGACCCTTAAAAAGTTTGGCCCGTTCGTCCAATCAGAAGTAAATAAAGAGCTTTTTTTCATTTTCTTTACTTATATAGTCCTCAGTACGGAATACCGTTCGTCATCTTCTGGAACTTATCGTAGCCAAGAGAGAAGATGCTCTCATAACTCTCTCTGATCAAACCCCTCAATGCCTTGATGCACTGCTTGTCATCCTTGTCCAAGAAGAATCTGGCCTTTAAATTTCTTATTGTCTTTTCACCTTTGAAGCATGGCAAGCCGCTGGCTAGCATAGTTTCTACATTACCAACAATCAATGAGTAATATGGCCTCACAGCAAGAAAACCCTTGATGAATAACTCCTCGAACATTCTAAAACTCTCAGTATCCTTAGAGCCACCCATAACACGGACCATTTCCTTAGTAAGTTTGAATGGGCAAGCTTCAAACTTGACACCACCTGGAACAATGTCGAAGCAGAAACCGAAATCAATGTGAAGAATATGACCACGATCATCGTACATGATGTTACCATTGTGCCTATCCTTGAACTGGAGGAGATAGGAAATAATAGAGTAAGCAGCAAGCGACTTCACGAAGTTCTGAACAGCATCTTCATACTCTAAAATACCATCTGGAAACTTAGACTTGAAAAAGCTATACAAGTCGTTCACAGCTTCACGACCAAGCAAGTCGCGCGAGATGGAATTTGGAAGAACATCAATGACCCCGCATCCTGGAGCGGTCGCAGTGACTCTGTTAGGGAAACAGTAAAGATCTAAACCTGCATTTTCCCAGACCGACTTAAAGATCGAGATCAATTGCAAAGCCAATACGTCTTGGCGACAGTCATCACCGACTTTGAAAATAGCTGATTGCCACTTCTCAACTGTAATTATTTGGCCTTCAAGTTCCTCTTCCTTACGAATACGGAAAGTAGCCATGAATGGTGTCTTTGCATGAGATTGTAGGGGCTTACCACTTGTCCGGTTGATATCAACAACAACACCATCTGGATTAGACGGCAAGTAAACGTTCTCTGCCACAACAATTTTCTTCATCTCCTCGTCAATCTTGATCTTCTTTTCAGCCTTTGTCTTCTTCAGATAGGCCCTCAACTTACCAGAGATTGATGTAATCTCCTCAAAGAAACCAAACTCAGTCTTATAGTAGTTCATCGCGTCGTCATCATAAGAGGCAATAATCTGACTGATCATATCATCCGCACGAAGGTCATTATTCTCACTATTTGCCAACAAATTCCAAATCAGTTGATGGGAGAACTTCTGACTGACTTTACCGGTTTTCACAATGAATCTCGCAACATAGCCCATAGGGTCATTGAGCAAGCACTGAACAATCTGTGGAACATAGAAGAAAGTCAAGTTGATATCCTGCACCTCTAAAGCTCTCATATTATATTGAATAATATACGGATCAAAGATGTGTGGAGGTCTGAATAGGTTGATAGACTCTGTTGGATCAACTGGTTTGGCAAGTATCAAGTGGCTATACAGATCTGGAGACTGGAGGAAATAACTGACAGCCCTGTAGTAAGGTAAAGCACTCGAAGGAGAATTAGATATTAAAGCTAACATGCTTTTTCCCAATGAAGGAAATCTGTCCACCACGCTAAATGCCAATTCCGGGTTCAAGGAGTACGCATACTTCAACAACGAGGAACCGACTTTCACAGCCTCGCCCTTGAAATCAACAGGATCTAAAGGATTTAACCAAATGATCATCTTGGATATCTCATTATGTAGTAAAGCCAGGGCCAACTCTCTCTTAACACTCATCTGCATCTGGTTGGTTACCGGAAGAGAAGACAACTGAAGTTTATTGAAAACTTCAATCAAAAGGTTCAAGTCCGATTTGATTCTTAAATCATTGTCTCCGTATGGATATTGTCTACTCTGAACAAACCAGGACAACACAGCATCAAGAATAGCATTGCTAAGGCCAGAACCAACGCGGGGGTTTTTCCTTTTATGTGCCTGTAAGACATCGAAACCAAAGTTAATCAATTCAAATCTCACTAGTCTAGCATGAGGATGCAAACTAGCGGATTTCAAACGAGTCAATCCCAGGAATGCAATACGAGTAAAGATTCTTAAAAGGTGCTCTGATTGGTACATAGTGCCTTGGAAGTGTGAGATGAGAAACTTGATTACCTGCAAATCGGTTTCAAAGCTCTCGGAGACCAAATGTGAATAATAATTGATCTTCTGCATGTCCGATGGAGTATATGTCATCTTGAGGAACCCCTCATCAGTCAAATCGAACTGCTTGGAAAAAAGACCAACCTTGTTCTTGATAGATCTTTGCCAACCGATAACAATCTCAGACAACAACAGATAAGCCTCGTATTCACGACTTGAATCATTTGCTCTCACGGATTGGGCATCACTCATTAGGCCTCTGTGAGCACGGATTAAGCTAACCAATGAATCTCTACTGTTATCAGTCAAGGCTACGAGGCTAGATTCCTGTTTAGCTCTCCAGTCGTACTCAGACAGGAATCCAGCAATTGAACTAGCCTTACCCAAACCTTGAATGAAGATGTTGGAACTATTCAGATCACTTGGAAGAATAGATCCAGCCAGCTCAATAGCAAAACTGACACCAAATTGAACCTCATTAACTTTTCCAGAAAAGCCCAACTCAGAGATGTAAGATTGTAAGAGGGCCTTCATGTCTTGGTTGCATTTATTCAACGCAATCAGGCACCATTCTCTGGCCTTGGCATGTAGCTTTTCCAATGTAGAAAGTTTCCACTTAACCGAGTCAGATACAGTAATCTTAGCCTTTGAATGTTTCAAAGTAAATTCACGCCTTGGCTGATATTTACTTCTCTCTGAGTCAACAACACTATCAAACAATGCAGTCAACATATCAAGCAAAGTATATAAACTCAAGTGGTTACACAAACTGGATGGTAGCTTGGTCAACAAAAGAGAAGCACACTGGAATGCAGCGTCCTGAAGATCATAATCTCTGTTGCAACACAGAATAAGGATCTTGGTCATTTCTGAAGCAACCTTATCAGATGTGAAACGGGGACTACCTCCTTGGGATGTCAGTTTGATGTACTTGTGTACCACGGAAATGGCAATGGAACCGATAAACTTCTCAATATTTGCCTTTGGGATGGAAGGATCAGAGAAATAAAACAAGACAGAAGAACAGTCGCCAATATTCGAACGTAAAGTTTCCAAAAGTGACGTTGCAGACAAGAACATCAACTTCGGGTATGACAAGGTTCTAAGTTCAAGACTGTTTGAGTTAGACACACCACTGATGATGTGTTTTTGGTCTTTCACATTGTGGTTAGAAGATCCCCTCCTCAACACGGTATTCAACTCAAATGAAGTTTCAGCACGAACGTTCTGTTTACTAGAAGCCAATGGAGGAGAGTTCAAAGCAATAATCTCGAGATCTTTGATATATTTCTGGGTTAATTCAGAAGATTCATTATAACCATGCACAACAATATTGAACCAAAAATTCTGAAGCAGAATGGTAGTGAAGTCATCAACATCCTGAAGCTTCTTATGCTTTGGCAACAACTGAGCGATTGGCTGGATGAAATTTGATATCTGAACAGCAATTACAGATATTTCACCCTGCGACCTATGATCAGTATTTTGAACATCACCACGTGAAACCACATTGTTCAACATCTCATTCAAATAGATGAAGTACAAAGGATGTTCTGGCCTGTTTTCAAGCTGCTTAGAGATCTGAACTCTCGCATTGAGCACAGCACGGTGGAACTCTGAGTCATCCTGAACTCTGACGATCGCATTATCAAACAGTTTCATCAATGATAAGAACTCCTTCTCAGATAAGGATGTTGCAATTTCAGAAAGACCATCCAAAAGCTGGAAATCCAAAGTGGCTGCGTTATATTGGAACTTCTGAGCTAGAACTGTAACAGTTAGCACCGAGATAGCCTCATCACCATAGGTCTTAGTGATTTCAATCACCGATGAGATGGCATTCTTGAAGATATGTGTATCTTCACCTGGTCCCGCTGTAGGAGAGTTAAGTGATTCAGTCTGTCTCAAAGAGTTGACTGTGCTGGAACGAGTAGGCCTTGTGATGCTGCCGAAAGTGTTGGTGGTAGATCTGATCTTCAACTCACGCAAGGCAGTAGCTGGTGCTGAGAAGGTGTTAGAAACTAATAAGTTTACCAATGAATACACTGCAGTGATGATAGAATCCTGGTTCAATGGCTTCAACCCCAAAGCAAGACTTCTTGATATTCTCTTGATAAACGAGGAATTAGCATCAGCAGAAATCTTGGAGATGATCAAAGGGAAAATGTGAATCATTTCACCGCTAACGTTTTTCTTATCTTTGTATGTCAACAAAGATCCCACAGAAACGATAACAGGACAAATGAAAGGATCGACAAATTCAGTCGGGTGGAGTAAAGAGGACGTGACAAGGCTGGAAAGCTCATCCTTGGAAACAATATCAACCACTAAAGCAGCTGCCAAGACTTCAAGTGCAAGACTCTTGGTCTCAAGTGCCAGATTGACACGCTCTGGAGTGGATAGATTGATGTAAGGAGAACCATTATCCAACTCATCGATCTGCAAAGTGGCTTTATTTGCCAATTTCTGAACAAGAGATAAGTTCAAGGAGATCGCAGACTTCACTTTTCCTAGCTTGGAAGCAGGGCTGGACTCATCATTATAATCCTTAGAGGTAACCAATAACAAGTACTCAGACAAGCTGAGCCCTTGAGCTTGATCTGATGAGACGATAGAATCATCCCTGATGGCAGTGAAGAGGACATGAGTGAACATCCCTTGAACAAGTTTAGTAAAGAACAAAGCATTGAACTCGTCACCAGAGGCTTGATATGCTAACAAGTATGTAAAGTCATGTTCATCCTCCAGAGATCTTTGTGTGACAGTCTCTATAGAGTCCAAAAAATCAACATTGAACAACGAAATGATTTCTTCAACAATGTGTGAGTTGAACAAAGTTCTGGCCTTGTTCAAAGATTTGAGGAACCCAATAAGACTGAAATAAGAGGTTAAGGGTTTCTGCTCTTGGGTCTTGAACTGATCCAAATACTGCTTGAACAAGAATTCAGCCTTGACACCCAATGTCAAATATTTTTCACCTAATATCACGATGGAATCGGTTAATATCCCCGTCAAGCAGTCCCATGGTGAAGGACTCAACTGCAAGCTCAAATGGCTCTTGAATTTCTGAGACGTTGACTCTAGGAAGTAAGGGGAGAGCACTGTAAACAAATCAGTGGCCTGTGCCTCGGTTTGAACATATGGACATGCCTGTGCCAAAGCAAAGATAATCTCTAGTTCCTTATGCGTGATTGGAACGTTAGAAATGTTATCATGAGAAACAGTATCTGCCAACTTCAGAATATCGCCGGTGAGCTGCAGATTACAGGGTTTTGAAGTCTTATTCAGGGTACCGGTGGCTTTTGTTGTGTCCGCTTGTGACGCCAAAGAGAGAGTGGCCAACTTGTTAAGCGCGCAAGAGCGGATGGAACCTCTCTGGATGCTGTAGAGATGTTGTTAGTAGGCATTGACATGTCACCGGAATCGTGACACTCACCCAAAGAAGTCCATTGTTAATTTGACTTTTGTGGTTTCTGTCTGGCAGCAGCGACCAAACGACAACAAAAGAAGTCGATCGCCCGAGGTCTCAGAAAAGTAAATTCGCGAGCCTACCAACCAATTGCGGCAGCCACGGCAGCTACATCACCCATAGTGAAGCCTTAGCTCCTCGATTAAAGAGACTTTATAAACCTGACCCAAATTTCTCTTCCTAAAAAAGGACATGCACTCTCTCTAGAGACTAAAATGTACACAAGAAACATTAAAACCAACAAAAAAAACACTGACCATAACAAAATGCAAACAAAGCTCATAACACTTTTACTATAACGAAACCTTCCGGATAATGAACACCTCCTGGAGTGATTTCAAGAGTAGGTCTCAATAAGAGTGTCACGCAAGTTACCAGAGATAGATTCTGGTTGGGCATCTTGGAGTCTGAAAATACTCTCAATGACACTAAGCTCTGGCGCAGTGGTGTCCAAACCTGCGACGGCCAACCAATCGTTGACAACAACACCCGCGCCAACGACAGAGGAACCACGATTCACCGTACCAGCGACCAATGGGACCTGGAGCAAAGAGGAAAGTTCCTCTTGGTCAGCAATAGAGGTCTGTGGGTGGACAATACCACCTTGGTTGGACAAGGCACAATAGGATCCGACAAGGACGTTACCGGCAATCGTTTGTCTAAACACTTCAACATCAAGGACGTCTGCGATCAATTCTTCGGTCTCACGTTCGATATCTGGGTGGACGAGCGCAACATAGTCATTGCAACAGATGACATTACCCAAAGCGGACAGTCTTTCCTCAACTCTCTGGATCTTGACAGTGTCAGGAAGGGAGTTTCTCAAATGCATGAGTTCCTGGTCGGTAGTCTGTGTTGGGACAAGCAAACCCCTTCTGTTTCCAGCGGTCATTCTACCGACGATACGAGTACCAGCGATAGTAGTGTGCGCAATTGGGATCACATCACCAAGTTCAGCTTCAAAAGCAGAGTAAAAGTTCTCGGAACCACCAACAGCAACAAGACAATACGAGTTGGTGAGCTTGGAGAAGACACCGACTTCGTTAGAGTTCTCAAATTGGGTTCTGCTGGCCATTATATTCGGAATGAAAGTATAGCCTTTCTATTTCTAATGAGAAGAGTTTCTTAGAACTTGAATTTTTTTTTTGGTGGTACACACTCACCGCAGGAGGGAGGATCTCAGAATGGGAACTGAAAAATTTCAGCTGGTCCAGGCACGCAAAAAGAATCCCCGGGTAGCCGGGTAACCTCTCCGTCACCATCTCAGTGATTATGTAATTACATTATGTCCAGCTAGTGGTGAGCGTGTTCAAGGTTAATATGGGGAAGAACAATGTTATGTAAAGTATAGTATAACATATATGGTATACAATATACCATATAGTACAATGATACATATAATACATACAATACATATAATACATAATATATATATATGAATAAATTATAAATTATGAATTATGACGATTGTCGACACATACGTGATGATACCATTTACGAGCTACATTCTGTATACCGCATTTGGACATTTTGACATTTGGCATATGGTATTTAGCATTTGCACTACATTCTACAGTCTACCCATCTCAGCCTCGACAAAAGAGTTGCGATCAATACCATTTTGCAAGGCCAAGACAGCAAACTTGTTGTGTGGAGATGCAGAATTTTGACACATACCTGAATAGAGTTCGGGATCAAAGGAATCCTGGAGTTGAGAGTGCATATGAATGGGGCCACTAGCAATGGGGATCATCAGAAATCGATTATTTGTTGATATGACTATACTGCATTGTTGTTCAGTGCAGTGGTTACTCCCCCCCCTCAAATGCTCAATGGTGAGTGAATGCATTCCTCCCCCGTCCGTTTGTGAATTGAACCACATCCTGTTTTTGCTAGAATATTCCAGGTCCTTCTGGGTCCTTCTACCTTTTTGTAGCTCCTTCGAGAGCCAGACAGAGAGGACGTTTCCCACAAGCAGAAATATGGTTGTCGCACGCGCAGGTGGCCCCAGATTTTTCTCGAACTTTCTGGTGAGCCCACAAACGGCAATAATGGCCCACAGACGTATGGACATATAAAAAGGGGGAGCGAATTGCTTTCTGTCACAACATTTGTCGTTTTAATATCTTGACACATTCACACATATACACAAACTAAACACAATGGACGAAACTCAATACACAGATCGTGCACTTGCTGTTATCACAAGAGCACAGCAATTGGCCGAGGAGCACCAACACCCACAGCTCCTCCCTTTGCATCTTCTCGCAGCCTTCTGTGAGAGACCGGAGGATGGCTCCACTAGTTATATCCAGACGCTTATGGAGAAAGGCCGCTTCGACTACCAGCTGTTTGAGAGAACGGTGAACAAGGCATTGGTTAGAACGCCATCACAGAATCCGGCTCCGCAACAGATCAATCCTAGCTATGCCCTTGGTGAAGTGTTAAAGAAATGTTCAAAGATCAAACAGTCACAGAAGGATTCCTTCATTGCACAAGACCATATTCTTCTCGCATTGCTTGAAGACAACTCAATCCAGGCTCTTTTAAAAGAGGCTGGTGTTACTGTTGAGGGTTTGAAGCAACAGGCTCTCTCTCTCAGAGGGAACCAAAGAATTGATTCCAGAGGTGCTGATACAAGTCAGGAATTGGAGTACTTGACCAAGTATGCTATTGATATGACGGAACAGGCAAGACAAGGTAAACTTGATCCTGTGATTGGTAGAGAAGAGGAGATCAGATCTACAATCAGAGTTTTAGCAAGAAGAATCAAGTCCAACCCATGTTTGATCGGTGAGCCAGGTATCGGAAAAACTGCTATAATTGAAGGTGTCGCTCAGAGAATATTGGAGAATGACGTGCCAACTATTTTGCAAGGGTGTCGCTTGTTCTCCTTGGATCTCGCAGCTCTGACTGCCGGTGCTAAATACAAGGGTGATTTCGAAGAGAGATTGAAAGGTGTCTTGAAAGAAATTGAACAATCTAAAATATTGATTATCTTGTTCATCGATGAGATCCATATGTTGATGGGTAACGGTAAGGACGATGCCGCTAATATCTTGAAGCCTGCATTGTCCAGAGGTAACTTGAAAGTCATTGGTGCTACTACGAACAATGAGTACAGATCTATCGTTGAGAAAGATGGTGCCTTCGAAAGAAGATTCCAAAAGATTGACGTCAAAGAGCCAACTGTCAGAGAAGCTGTTGCCATCTTGAGAGGTTTACAACCAAAGTATGAAATCCATCATGGTGTCAGAATTTTGGATTCTGCGCTCGTTAGTGCTGCTCAACTGGCAAAGCGTTACTTGCCATACAGAAGATTACCAGATTCCGCTATTGACTTGGTTGATATCTCTTGTGCTGGTGTTGCCGTTGCTCGTGACTCCAAGCCAGAGGAGTTGGACTCCAAGGAACGTCAATTGCAGTTGATCCAGGTTGAGATTAAAGCCTTGGAAAGAGACCAGGAGACTGATCCAACTACAAAAGAGAGACTGGCTCAGGCCAAACAGAAGGAGGCCTCTTTGGAAGAAGAATTGCAACCATTGAGAGCCAAGTACGATGAGGAGCGCGCTGGTCATGAGAAACTCACTGCTGCTAAGAGAAAGTTGGATGAATTGGAGACGAAGGCTGTCGATGCTGAGCGTCGTCATGATACCGCTACTGCTGCTGATTTGAGATACTTCGCTATTCCAGAACTTCAGAAGAGAATTGAAGAATTGGAGGATGAAGTTGCTCGTGAAGAAACCATGTCTGGCTCTGGCACCATGATTCAAAACGTTGTCAACTCCGATACCATTGCTGAGACCGCTGCTAGACTAACTGGTATCCCTGTGAGCAAGTTGACTGAGTCTGAGAACACAAAGTTAATCCACATGGAGAGAGTATTGTCAAAGGACGTTGTTGGTCAAAGTGAGGCTGTCAAGGCTGTTTCCAATGCCATCAGATTGTCTAGATCAGGTTTGGCTAATCCAAAGCAGCCAGCTTCATTCTTGTTCCTTGGCTTGTCCGGTTCCGGTAAAACTGAGTTGGCTAAGAAACTTGCTGGATTCTTATTCAGTGATGAGAATGCTATGATCAGAATCGATTGTTCAGAGTTAATGGAGAAGCATTCTGTTTCGAAGTTGTTGGGAACCACTGCTGGTTACATCGGTTACGAGGAAGGTGGTTTATTGACTAACCAATTGGCCAGAAAGCCTTATTCGGTTGTTCTATTCGACGAGGTTGAGAAGGCTGCTCCAGAGGTTTTGACTGTCATGTTGCAGCTTCTCGATGATGGCAGAATCACTTCTGGTCAGGGTAAGACTATCGACGCTTCCAATGCTATTGTCATTATGACTTCCAACTTGGGTTCTCAATACATTGTGTCTCAATCTACTGCCAAGATTTCTGATGAAACAAAGGCTTTGGTTATGGGAACTGTTCGTGGTCACTTCAGACCAGAGTTCATAAACAGAATCTCATCAATTGTGGTGTTCAACAAGTTGTCGAAAAAGGCTATTCATAAGATCGTTTCTATTCGTGTCAGAGAGATTGAGAATCGCTTTGCTGATAATGACAAATACTACAAACTTGATATCGCTGATGATGCTGTCGACTACTTGGCGAAGAATGGTTACACCGAAGACCTTGGTGCTAGACCATTAAACCACTTGATCGAGCGCGAGGTCTTGAACAAGATGGCTGTATTGGTGTTGAAGGGACAGATCAAGGATAAGGAGACTGTCAAAGTTGTTCTCAAGGGTGATCATTTGGAGGTTCTTCCTAACCATGAGGCTGCTCCTGATGATGATATGGATATTGACGTGGAAGGCTGGTCAGATATCTCTGATGATGAAGACGATGACGTGCCAGCTGATGAACCAGTTGATTGAAGATAATGATTGTGATTTATGATAATTTTTTTTAATTCTACATTGATTGTTTATGACAGCACATTGTATTCCTAGTAAAGCGGTAACAGTGACAGTAGTAACTAACGAAACAGCACAATGCTCTGAATAATCATTTGAACACATACTGTTCCAGTAGCCTCTTATTAACGAGAAGAAAGTTGCGTTGTTCACGATTTTGTTCCTCAAGTAATAGCTGGTATTTATTTTTGTAATACTCTTTTCTTCTGTGCATGCTTTTGAGTTTGTTTGTTGGATTGGTTTCATCATCTGAGTTGTATGGGGAGCCGATTGGACTCTTATGCGCATCAGATTCAAGAACTCTCATTTTCTCTTCCAAGACAATCTTTTCATGTTGGACCTTTTCCAGACTTTCCTGGATCTCGCTTAACTTCTTGGTCAAATCCTTATTCTTAAAGTTAACATCTGAGCGCTCTTTCTGGGTGGCTTCAAGTTTTTGTTTCAATTCATTAGTTTTGGTCTTATAGATATCTCTTTCAGTTCTTATGATTGCGATACCGGCATCTTTGACATTGACATGTTCTTTGTTCTGATACTTTGGATTCTGAACTTCGATACCGTTCTCATGCTTCTCCCGGTCGTTCTCTCCATTCTTATTAGTCTCATCGGGTAACACAACGCTCTCAACTCTGCCCCCTTCCAACTTCCTGATCTTCTCCTGCAACTTCCTTAGCTCAGAGCCATGATTATCCTTACTCTGCTTGTAAATATCTTTTAGTTTCAAATATTTGCGTTCTAGCTCAGTATAGTTTGTTCGGAGAGCGGAGTATTTGCGTAACAGCTCATCATGAACAGCCTTCGGTACAGGCTCACCTTCCCCAAACGGACCTATGCCTCCAAATGGTGTGTTCATCTGTGGTGGCCCATTCATTGGCGTTCCAATAGAGTTAGGGCTACCCATAGGATTAGCTGCAGTGCCTGGTGGCCCTATTGGTACGCTGGTCGGTGGACCATTCATATCCGATGGAGGACCCGCTTCATCATTGCATTCTTGATCATCGTAGAATCCTGGATGAGGTTTAACCTCTGAGATCATTGGTGGCGGTGGACCTCCCTGAGATCCGACCCCTTGTACCATTCCTATCTGTCCATTTTGAGGTGGTGGACCCTGTGGGTAGTCATTGTACTGGTAGCCACCATACTGGGGTGGTTGTTGGTAGCTGGGCAGGTAATCAACCCCATTTTGGTATCCTCGATTCCATCCGTACTGATCTTGTAGTGGACCCTGGTTATATTCTTGACCATAGGTCTGGTTTTGGTAGTTGGAATAGCCTCCGTTATTGTTATAGTTATTGTTGAACTTCCCGTTATTGTTCTTCTTGAACCCTCCACGAGACGAACTTTACCTTGCTGTTAGTAAGTAGTGATTTAATTTTCAAATCAACTTATCTGCCTTACAAGTTTCCCCCACGTTTGTTTCCTCGTAGTGGCGCCATTTAATATTTATTCATAGAGCGTGGAGTGTGATGCATTTTTTTGGTCTATATATGATTGTCTTTGTTCCTTCCCTCGGAGGGGGGGGGGGGCAAGATCAGGAAAGGTATGATGGGGTCAGAAAAGGAAACTTGAGTGGTGACAATTTTCAGTCTCACTGTCTGAGGCCTCATTTGAAAAGTGTATATGTCATGGTACACAGCTACATTGTTCCAATATAACGATCAAATTTTCATTAATGACATCCACAAATGCTATTCAGTCTCTAGCACAGGATCTTGTATATTCTATAGCACAACGGAGAACTACTGATTCTCTCGTTCTCGTAAATGATCTCCTGCTTCAGGAGATCGATATCAAAGTGCTTTCTTCCTGTGTCAATATCCATCTCTTCAGGTTTTATCCACCAATACCAGTTCCTTTTCCAGAACTTGTGTCCGACGTAGAAGACAATGACGATGCAGAGCGAAAGGAACACCTCGAAGAACGATGTAGCATCTGCTTGTGCGCCTGGGAAAAGAGCGACCCAAAACTGTCCCATAATGACAACAAAGTTCACTACGACACCGTATATGGACCCCCAAATACCAAGCGGTGCAACGTAGGAAAGTTCGTTGGTGGAGCGTCCTTGGACAGAGAGAGCTTGTCTGAATCTGATATGAGAAAGACAGATGGCTATCCACGCGAAAATCGTGGATAAAGAAGTGAGTGCAGAGAGCCATGTGAATATCTCATCTTCCTTGTCGCTTGCTGCACAAAAAGCGATCAATCCAAAGATAAATGTGATCAAGTTTGCCACAAGGGGTCTTCCGGTTCTGTCAACGTAAGAGACAATGGATGGGGCATGTCCAATGTCTCCCATAGAGGCCAGAACACGGGACGTGGCATACACAGATGTGTTGGCAACAGAGAGAAGTGCAAACAGGATCACCACGTTCATCACTGATGGAAGACCACTTATTCCCGCATTCTGTATGGCAATGACAAAAGGTGAGATGGATGCTGGAGAGGAGCCATTCCATAGACTTGGATCGTTGTACGGCACTAAAAAACCAATGAGAATCAATGTGACAATGTACGACAGTGTTATTAGCCAGAATGTACGCTTGGCAGCAGTTGGAATGGCAGAACGCGGGTCCTCCGTCTCTGCTGCGGTCATGGATATGATCTCGACACCTGCAAAGGAGAATGCAGCAGTCACAAACACGGAACAGACACCTTTGAAACCATTTGCGAACGCACCAGGATTATGCCAGTATCTTCCGCCGATGTATCCACCTTGCGGCCCTCCTCCACAGATCAGTACAATACCCAGGATGAAGAATCCAGCCATGGCCAACAGCTTGACAGCAGCCAATACCACTTCAGATTCAGCATAGTGCTTTACGTGCAACATGTTGAGGATGAAAATGAACACGTAAAAGACAACGACCCATATGTCAGCGTTGATATCATCACGCCAAAAACGAATTGTAATTGCAGCACCCACCAGCATCAAGGGCAGTGCCACCATCCATTGAAACATATATGTCCAAGCCATGGCGAACCCCAAAGACGGGTCCAAGAATCTTGTGGAATGTGTTAAGAATCCACCAGTGACAGGAAACGTCACAGAAAGCTCTGTCAACGCTACTAGCGTTACAAAGATCAGAGTGGCGACCGTACACCACCCTATGACTAAAGCTGCTGGTCCACCAGTGTTCAAGGCAGCACCAGAATTGACGAAGAGACCGGCACCAATAGTACCACCAATCATAAACATAGCCAGATGGCGGGGGAGCAATCGCTGCTTCAATTGCGATCTTGACGAGTTTATAGCAGCCTTCTGAATATCTGTGAGCTCCTTCTCATCGTCTAGAATGATCTCACTTCTGTGCACAAACACATTAGAGCCAGCAAGGGGATCCTGCTGTTGGGCCGGTCTGAATGAGTCTTTGAATCTGTTCCATCGCGTGCTGTTCTGAGCCGTCAAGTCGTGCGGCGAAGCAAACGGGCTTTCCATCCTGTATGGTATATCTTGTTAATGGTAAGTTACTTTAATGTCCTTTGTATAAATTTCTCTTTTGAGTTCAATTTTTATGTAGTTCGCTCGCGCTGATGCCGGTACTTGTGCTTCTGCTTGTTTTGGGTTTTGGGTTTTGGGTTTTGGGTTTCTAACCTGGCATCTTCAAACGGCTTTTTCAACGTACATTCCAGCTGATAAGCTTGGACAGCAAATGTCGTTGTTTTTTTCAACCGTTAACCGTTAACCAATGAATGTGCATGATATGGATTGGTATTTGCGACCGGAGATCTGTAGATGATAGATCTGACGCCTGAGAGGGCTTGAAATGTTGAACTATGGCCCATGGATGGGTCCACGCTTCATGATATCAATACTTATAGTATGTGACTGTGGACATGTGTAAAGTGTAGCCTCTAGTGTGGCGTGCTTAGGGTAGCGATTTCAGAATCCTATAGTGAATAGTCTAACTGCCTCTATAGATAGCTGAAGCGGCGTGGACTGCCCGTTTTAAAAATTAAAAACTCGTAGTATGTATGCTATATTATAGAATGAAGCGGAAATTAACGTCTCTGTCGTCCTTGGCCTTGATCGAAAGATCCTGGCCTTGTACCTCTCTCTTCTTGTTGACTGTTGTATGGTTGAACATTACCCATGCCACAAGAGGAATAGCTACAGAGGATAGTCCCAGACCAATCTTGAACCCTTTGTGGAATGTACCCTTGTACACCTGTCCAATAAGTACACCTGATAATGACCCGGAGCCGGTAATCATGCCACCCATAGTAGCGCGTTTGTAGTGGCCAGCGTTATTGTTATTGGCCCACAGGATACTCAAAGCAGAACAGACGTACATACCAATACCTATGAGAATACATCCAACGTAGCGTGGGCCAGGTGGTGTGGTAGTAATAAGAACGATGTATCCAACGAGCTCGAAAATGGCACCTCCAATAAGAAACCCACCACGATGCTTCCACCTGTCGGAGAAAAACCCAACGCCGACAAAGGAGAAGAATGCAACTGCGTAGATAGGTATCGTGAGCAGCTGGGTCTCATATTTATCATATCCCATAGCCTTGATGATAGATGGAAGGAAAGTTGAGATACCGAAAAGCGTATAGTCGACACAGAACTCATAACAGCAGATGATAATGTTATTGATATCC
The DNA here is from genome assembly GCA_003706445.3 of Williopsis mrakii. NCBI lineage: Eukaryota > Fungi > Ascomycota > Saccharomycetes > Phaffomycetales > Wickerhamomycetaceae > Williopsis > Williopsis mrakii. The sequence goes on from PPLH03000025.1 coordinate 57,805, forward strand.
CTGAACGCTCTCATAACTTCACCCCAGGAAAATTTCTCGTCATAAAAGAAGTCAGGATAGGTTTCCAGTCTGATTCGCAATACATGCCTCTCTTCCTCGGTTAACCACCACACACTGGTAAGTTCGTTAGGAAGAAGTACAAGGAGAATCGGACAGGCACATATCGTCAAGGCACCCTCTATGGCAAATAACCATCTCCAACCATCCCATCCTTGGATTCTGATCAATCCATATGCCAGTAAACCACCAAACGCACCTGCTAATGCGCTCGCACTGTACACTGAGGAACATCTCTTAGCCATCTCACTTTTGGTATACACCATACCCAAGTACACATTGATGATAGGAATAATACCTGATTCGGCTAATCCCAGTAGTATACGACATGCCAGCAATGATCCATAGCTCTGAACAAACGATGTGCACAGACTAATAACACCAAAGAAGAATACCAGCACCGTTAAGAGCTTCTTGCAACCAACGTATTTCAACAACAGGGCAAATGGTACCTCAAACACCACATATGTCACAAAGAGCAAACTCACAATGTTACCGTATTGTTGTTCAGTGAGTCCTAAATCACTTGACATACCAGCTGCGTTGGCGTTTCCGATATTGGATTTGTCCAAGTTGGAGTAAAGGTAACATAGTGCAATGCATGGTAAGACGATGAGATCAAACTTCCGCAGGACTCTCTTTTCTATAGTATGGAACCTCTCACTCTCCTTAGTGAGGGATTCTTCATCAATTTCATCCAGAATGTCCATCTCTGGCTCTTTCAGTGACACGCTGGTCATCGTTGTGTGCTTTATGGCGATTGGTCATCACTGGCGATGAATGGAAAACTTTTGATTTTACTGCAACACCTGATTGTAACCACAGGACCGTCTACCGACGAGTCATGACTCATCAGTTGATTTTTTCAACGATAGGCTTATGGCTTCGTTTAAAAGAAACCAAAGATGCGAAAAAGAGTCCTCGAATCGTAGAGATCCTATGACTTGCCCTCCAAGATCGGAAGACCGACATATGATGCTCTCTCGTTTATGGAGTACTTTTCGCTTATGTCAGATTAGCCTTGATCTAGAACGTAAAAATTTGAACGATGGTCGCCAATCGTCAGTGCACTCTCCTTTTGAAGAACACAGGAATGATATATACTCAGACAATCCTAGTAACTAAAAGCTTCTAGTTCAAACTTCAAACTTCAGAGGTCTTCTTCTACTCTGCAAGTCCACAGTATCAAAGAAAGTAAGAAGAGCGGACCCTCTATAGATTTTTAATCACTGGAGTCGCGGTTCATCTTCTGTACTCGCAGACGTGCATGGTGTCCGGGCCCCAACGTCTCTTCGAATCTTGTTCGAAAGCTTACAGTTCCAACACAAAAGGACTCTGTTAGCAGTAACAACACACTAAATTGAAGATCCACCTAGACCTCCTTTGTGTTTTTAGCTCTTCTTGTAAGACAACCTAGCAGGTAGTCAACATTCTGAGATCATACCAGGCATAGACGCTAGCATTGTCAGAATAGGCAGCGCCGGGTGCACAATAGTACTCAGGGGCCATTAGCAGAGAATCCACATACTTCAGTCAACTATGAGTACCAGATTATAACTAAACCTGATCTGCACTTTGTGCAAAAAATTCCAGCAACGTTCTCTCCGGGCAGGAATTCAGAACCAGTCAGACGGAATGAGTAACTGAAGAAGATCGACCACGATGGATCCATCTGCCAGAGAAATACTGAATAACACGAGAATATGGAAGAGATACCAAATATATACAATAAAATAGGAGATGTTTTATGTTCATAAATTGAGCATTATACTTGCCAAACCCATCTGCTTTGTCACTTCGCAATAGATGGTAAGAACTTCGAGATACTGCGGAGCGTACCGTGTGCAGCCAGTTGCATGAAGAGTTCATAATCAAATCCGAGACGTATTTGTTGACGTCCTCAAATGTTGGCTTGACTTCAGAGTACACCTCGATTACCGGTAGGTCCTTGAGTTTCCCAAGACTCGAAGTGGAAGAAGTGTGGATAACATTATCGTATTGAAATTTGGGAATTTCCTTCTCTGCCTGTATCAACCACCCAGAAGTTGGGAACTCAGCAAGCACTGGGAAGGAAGATCACTAGGGAGAAAAAAAACAACGCAGATCAAAACACTAAAGTTTGAGAGCAAAATGTTGACTGTTCATCCCATGGGCCATGATCCCGGGCTCAGACTGAGATCTGTCATCCCAGGACCTAGTTGAACGGTTTATGGTGAACCGTGAAAACAGCAAGATGGAACACTTTTTCTCAATATCTGCTGCAACGTATATAAATTGGCTATCGTGTTATTCTAAGGACAAAATATCCTAAAGGCCGTTCTTCAAAGCATTCTACTTCTTGGAAACCTCATGTCGTTTTTTCTATTGGAGTTCAGGTCCCAACTTTTATTATCGAGTCATATTTTTGAAAATTATCAGTCACTCATAGATATTAGATAAGTGGGTGAAGCTTGAAAAATTGAAACTATGGAGAAAGCGTAGAGCTTAATATTCTATTATTTATTGACTGGTCACAGTAGCCTGATTGTGTGAATCTCTTTCTATAATATCCAATATCATGGTGAAAATTTAAAAGCCTCGGAACCGTCACCGTAGGACTACAGCTGTTTCCTCATTGAAAGTAGAACTGTTTCCTCATTGGAAGTAGAAACGATCCCCACCTTGCTAGAAAGCTTCGGCGCATGGACCATGATTTGCAAAGATTTCAGCAGTCTCTGCCGTGATATAAAAAGCTAGTCTGAAGGATTAATCTTTAATTGGCTACTTACAGATTTCATGATTCATTATATAGTTAAACATTAAGCACCTAACAACTTAAGCTTTAGCTATTTGAAAGTCGTAATTTGATGAAACGTCGTAGGCCATGGAAGACAAGACCTCTTTATTGTTTTATTCTCAGAAAAAGATAAGCTTTTTTTGTTAACAGAAAATCATAAATGAAAGAATTCAAAAATGGAGTCTAGAGCAGAGACCCATAAATTATAATAATCCAAACTTGGATAGGAGACGAAGAATGTGAGGGGGGGGGTATTCGAAAAATTTATTGGAAATTGAGAAAATCAGAAAGAAAAGACCCGTAGCTGCAAGTTCAAAGGAAAATGGTGTTGATAAAGAGTGAAAGACATGTAATTAATCCGCTGAGGTGGGCCCTATAACCTAAACCCTCAACAATGGAGACTGGTGTGGATGAAGAAGAAGATGATGATGTAGTCACATGTATGATGAAATATGACTCGGTAGGCGTGCCTGTGTTGCTAGGACTTTGTGCTTCAGGACCAGAAGAGCTTTTGGTCTCATTTGTTGTTACAGAAGTGGAAGTTCTGATCTCGTTTTCATGCCCCACAGTTGTGTCAAAAGATCCCAATTGCTCTTTCGGAGTGGCATCAGTAGTAGATCGTGTGACAGTAATTGAAGGTTCGACAGTAGTTGTAAGTGCAACAGTTGAGCCCTTCTGTGAAATAGTGGGGACAGGCACGTTCTCCACATTAGTTGGGCTCACGGTGTTTCCCTCTGGTACTGTTGAGTTGCTGGCAATTGGGACAGGATATGACTTCAGGGAAGAATCAGTACTGTGAAGGTGGCCACTCTGAGACATTGCAGCGAAGGATGTAGTTTGCTCAGTGGCGGATGTTGAATGTGAATTCAAGATAGTCGATGTTGGAAGAAAAGATGGACGAACATATGGCGCAGAAGTTTTCAAAGAAGAAACCTCAGAACTTGAGCTCAAGAAAGAAGAACCGGTGAATGTACTGAAAATGGCAGTCACTGTGGAGGGAGAAGTAACTGCACTTGAAGAAGTTTTTACAGCCAATGAGGTTAGGATATCTGAAGTCGATTGTGTAAACATACCGGAAGTTCCAGAGTGACGTGATTCCGTGATGGAACTATTCCAGTAACCATTTGAGAATTGGTTTTCAGAGGATCTGGTGAGTATCGTGGTAGATGAAGTCTGAGAAGATGTGGTCAAGATAGATATTGTAGACGATGGGGCGACAGAAGAGATAGTCATAATCGACGAACCCTTTTCGGGAGCAGTTGAGGAAGATAGTCCAGAGCATCCAGAAGGCTCAGTGGAAGACATTTCAGTGACTGAAGACTCATTGGATGAAGTGATCTCAGTGAAGGATGTTTCTTCAGAGGAGGAACTCTTGATAGAGGAAGATATCTCAGTGCAGGAAGACTTCTCACTAGAGTATTCGATCTTACTAGAGACCAAGGACTCGGTTAGGGAAGAAGAGTGCAAAGAGGATAACGTTGAAATAGAGGATGAAGATCTTGTATAGGATGTCTCACTTACAGTGGACGATCCCTCACCAAAAGAACTGGCCTTAGTGAGCGAAGAGGACCCAACAGAAAATGTTGAGTCTGAGCAAGAAATAACTCTGACGGAGGACGTGGACCCCATAGGGAAGGAGAGGTTCTCAGGATAGGATGAAGTCTCAAAAGAATACACTGGTTCACTGAAAGACGATTTCAAAAAACTCGAGCTAGAATCAGATGATCTCTCGATATATGAAGATACTGCTAGCGATACTGAAGTCTTCGAAGCAACTGACTTAGTTGAGCACGAAGTTGCCTTTGTAGGTGAACCATGCGAAGTGGATGAGCAGCTCTTAGAAGTCTTATTTGTCAGGCGCTGTGGCGTGGAATTGGTTGAGCAAGAAGTTGTCTTTTTTGATGCCTTGGAGGAACAGTCTGAAGTAAGGGCAGAGGTCGCACATAGTGAGGAATTAGGAACTTCAACAATCTCAGTAATGGTTGAGTCAAAGCCAGTAATGAACTTTGTAGATTCGTTACATTGAGCCCATGTCTTAGTAGTTGTAATAGTCACTGGCCTGGAGTTCCCGCTCCCAACGCCAACAGCACATCCTTTCACAGGAGAAAGAGTAGTAGTATGAGAGTCGAAGTCAAAGCCACCCCCGGAACAGCTAACGCTGAGAGTATTCCTGACAGTATAATCTCTGTATATGGTGTCAAGTTTATCACTGAAGGTGGAAAACCAGAACCGAGAACCAGAATCAATACTTCCAAAATTGATGCTGACCCTCTGATTACCGTTCTGAAGTGTTTTCGACGAAATCTCTAAATCTTGAATGGCACCTGGGAATCCAAAGGAGTTCAGAGAATTGGATACATAGGCCTCAGTATCAGAGGGTTTGAGCTGATATCCATCATCTAGGATCTCGAAGACAAAACTACCACTAGAAATTGTTCTTCCTTGACACATACCACATGGTGCAGCATAGTAATAGAATGTATCGCCTCTCATTGTGATTCGCGAGAGGAACTGATTAGTTGTAGTATCAAGACCACGAAAGGACACCTGCGAAGAAAGTTTTTCATTGAAAGTAACAGTGTTTGTTCCAACCTTCCAATGATTTGCAGAATCGATAGTCTCTTTTCTTCCACCATTATCAAAGACAACCACGAAGTCAACGGTACCGGAAAGAGTTGAATACTGTGAAAGGACAGCTGTCACTTCACAAGCAATAGTACTCTCAAGTGACCTTCCACCAGCTGGATCGATGTCGCATGAGGCAATTGATTTCCCATTACTGGAGATGTCAAAGTAGTTTCTCAATTCACCCTCCCTCAAGATTCTAACCTCATAGACATATGGCATCTTCAGGGTAAAGATATCACCAGTGGCAACTTCCTGGGCATCGATTGACCATCCCAGCTCAACCTTATACCAGTCAAAAGGATACCGAGTGTTCGATTTATAATCATTAGATTTGACGATCGACTTGAAAGAGGTAAAGACGTCTGAAACCTCTTTAGCTGCAATGGCGTTGGCCATCAAAATTATTGCAAAACAGCCACTAAAGAGCCTCATGGCCATAATTATAGAGGATCTAACCTTTAAGCAATACGTTCGTTCACGTGGATAACTGCCTCTTTATAGCTGAACTTTGTTCAACAGGGAATGAATGCTGCAAGTATCCTAGTCTCATACTCTCTTCTCATGATGCCGTATGGAATTCCTCTGGTATCTCTAAGTCTGAGTACTCATATGCATTGCAAGTTTGGAGAGGATTGTCATTCTTGTGCAATATGTGTTCTGATTGAGCATGCTGCATGAAAACAATATACTTCATATTCCAAGATCGAAGCATTGAAACTCGAAAAGTTCTTTATGTTCACGTGTAATGTGAATGTCAATACACTGCACTGTCCATTGATTAGTCCAAGTGTTCTATCTCCATCTTTCAGTTCGTCTATCAGTACCTGATTGTTACTAGGCTCTGGAGCCTTTCCTTAGCCGCAAAATGGTAGCATTCCCTCTGTATAGCATAAAGTGGGCAGCAGCTTGTGCGTTTCGCTTCTGCATTCTTGATGCAAACTGTGTAAAAAAGCAATCCACAACAATCTCCTTGGAGGACTAAAATGGACAATTTGTTCTACCGCAACTCCGATCTTGCGTGTTCTTGCATAATTCATATATGTAAAGAAAATTCGGAATTCCTTCTCGTAATGGGCGATACCGGAATTCTACCTCCTGAGCTATATCCGTTCTGGATACACATACCTAGGGAGGAGTAGCAACTATCACTGCTAGCTTGGAATGCGCGCGACTGGTCCTACGAAAGTCTGACATTTCAACCCCGATTTGAAAGAGTTTCAAACTCCAGTGTCAGCACTGATGCGAGAGGAGACCAGAATACTGGACTCATGCGGTGAAGTTTACCATAGACCAATCACTATCGTCTATCGTCTATTTCCGATTTCAGCACTCGTATAAATTGTAATGGTATGTAGGGTAATTTTTCTCTCCTTCATTGCTCAATTCTTGATGAGAAGAGGTTAATCTTCCTCCGATGTCGAGCTAATCAGTTACAATTCTGGGGCCCGGGTCAAGAGCGCGTCCCTGGCCACTGGCCTCAGCCAAAGATATCGCTTCGAGAAGTTTCCAATATGGCACACTAATGACTATCGTTTAATTGCGATTATAGTTACTATGAGAGCAAATCTCCTTCCATCTGATGCTCTGTGTCTTAGTATAGCAGTATAAAATTTTCCCAGGACTTGCACTAGATATTTGAATGCGGAATATGATCTTACCGATCAATCAACTCTCCGATGTACTCTTGTATCATTTATGCTAGAGCCTATGAAGCACGATATATATTGTATTACAAGGTTCAATTGTCAGAAACTGAAGAATACTTCATTTTTCCTTGTCACTTGACTATTCCTTTCTAGTAAGGCCTCTCAGCTTGTCCGAATGGATGACTTTGTAGCTGCAATTCATTCGAGTTAGCAACAAAGATATGGCGTAATGCGACAATAGCATGTACAGTGCATACTGCTGAACTGTTGAAGATGCATCAGTCTTCTATAATTAGAATGAATGATGAACATGTAAGCTGTGAATTGATGAGTGAATATTCAAATGCTGAGTACTCATTGAATTTCAGAAATCATAGAATAACATGCAAGTCAGAATTATTGGTCTTGACCCACATGAAGCAGAGTGCGAACAGGTATATACATTAAATACCAATTTAACGACCAGATATCCGTTAGTTATTATGACATCTGAATTAAAAAGACAATATAGTAGTGGTTCACCAAATGCTGTATAAAATGACACAACTCAAAAAGGGAATAACGTATTGTTTGTAGTTTGGAGCCGTAGCGGCCAAGAAAAATCAATAGAGAGGCCTAACGTTCCATGCCAGCGATATTCATATTCTTGAAATGCTGAGTCAATTGTTGCATCGTTGGCGTTAGTTAGTTCTTCAGGACAAAAGAAGTGAATAACCTTCATCAAAATAGCCTCATGCTAAATTAAAAAATGAAGGTTTTTCTTGATAATTAATTGCTGCAGGTAATGATATCACAGTACATCTGATATTTGTTCTGAAACGAGAAACGTAATAAAAAGCTACATTCCAATGGAATGTCAGTCAAGAGAGGGGAATATTCATAAACCAGGACTTTTTGTTTCAATATGACAGCTTCGATCTTTCTGAGGGCTTGTCGACTGCTTGATATGTCGACCAAGCCTGAAATTTAGAGAAGCAATCTGACCGGATCAAATCCTATTCATATAAGTTATAACTGTTGATTGGCCAGGTACGACAATGTACTGCATAAGACCGAAAGAGTTGTGATACGTCGTCGTATTGGAAATCGGGACCCGCCAAGCCTAAGACAACATTCATGCATATCAAATAATTTCAACCCCAACGTTGAGTGCTATCTTATCAGTGTTCCTTGTTAACGATAAACAAATATTTTCACCTTTTTTTTTTCAACACAGAATCCAGATAATTGGAACACTCATACACTTATCGGTTTACTTCAAATTTTGGACATTATCAAACCAAATGTTGTAAAGACCATTTACGATCTCTGACATCTCATATCGGTGGACGAATACAAGCTGCTTGGGAAATGTTAATCGTGGTATTAATCTTGATGACGGTTGACCCATGATCGCCTGCATATGCTACGTCACGTTTAGGGATAACGATATTCATGTTTGAGAAATACCCCCAGGATGGAAAATGACGCTGCTCATTACCTAAAACGCAGGTACGACACGAACAGAGAGAATAATCTGATGTCGGATCGTGAATGCAATCAGAAAAAAGGTTAGAAAGTTAAAGATGTAAACTGTAAATACTCAACTCGATGCTTGCCCCGTACGTCATCGATTGTTCATGTTGTAAAGTCCTAAAGATGTATCAAATCCACAACTGAGGTCCTGTTTTCTTCTGAATCGAGCTTCATATAGATAATGAAAAGGTTAAGAGTCAAGAGTCAAGAGTCAAGACTAGCGCTATAGTGTTTATCAGGTTCAATGTCAAAATCTGTGCATGGCACACGACTTAGTCGGATATCACCGAGATCCCATAAGGGGGTCAGTCTTAATCCTATCGTTAAAGCCGTTATCTTAGAAGCCCAATAATGAAAATTGTGTGTGATAGTTGATTACATTTGATTTCTTTTGCAGACATGCCCTAATTTATAAACATATTGCTAAAATTGCTTCAGTGATATTCTAATTAAATAGTCTATTTTTGGCGTGCGCGTAACAGTTCACAAAGATCAACATCTTTGACGTCATCTTGGAAAAAAAATCTGAATCCCGTCATTAAGAGAGAGCCAGGACAGACAGAGATTGAGGGCGCTTCATCATTCTGGATAGTGAGATTGAACGCAGAACTGCCTCCATATTTGATTGTCATATCTTGAGCTGGCTCGTAAAATTGTTCCTGCATTCATTGAGCTTTATCTATAAAGGGCTTCCCTAGTTGCTCCTCTTCAGCGGTAAAGATTCTCATACGGACACAATGGATTCGACAAGTTTCTTTAAATCACTGAAAAGCACCTTCAAGTCCGCCAACAATGATCGCAATAAGATTGAGTCCAGTAGTGTCACGAATGACGAAAGAAAGCAGAAGATGTTTGACGAGCTTAAGGGTGGGTCGGTATCTATAAGGGTCAAGGCGGCTGAACATATCGCGGATTGTCTCTATGAGTTTAATCCACAGAGCATACCGGATATTTGGTATTGTGCAAAGGATCTTATATCGCCCAACTCACAGCACAGCGCCAGAAAGGCGGGTCTCCGATTATTGCTTCGTTGTGTCGGATCACCAACCGACGATCCATCCTCGCAATATATCTACTTCACAGACGCACTCATGAATTGTCATTTCACAAAGACAAAAGTGGACCCCGAGTTTGAAGAGTTTCTTCATATAATGAAGATTATGACTGATAATGGTACTTTCGTCCATCATTTCCAAAAATCATTGAAGCAGCCATTACTGGAGTTCTTTATCAGCGCATTGGCACCACAGGAGATGGTCAAGAGCAAATCCATACTCGAGTTTCTTAATCTTATCATCCAATCAATAAGGTCCGGTATCTTCAACATCGATGATCAGGAGGCCATTCCCAAATTTCTTGAAGAATTATTATCACTCATAATCAAACTTTCCTTGAAGACGGCGGATGGTGTAATATTGGAGCATTGTATCCAAGTCATTGACTCTCTCATATTGTACCGGTCAATTCCAAGTGATATGATATATGAGACACTTGAGATCCTCTGTGGTGCTTCCGTTCTTGATCTTCGTTTTTATGATCTGACTACTGGTGTTGTCTCGGATCTTATCAATAGAACGCAGTCTCTTGACATCCTTGCAACATTGATTGAGATTCTTCTGTGTCATAAATCGAAAAGTGAAAAGAATATCAACGGTTCTATAGGTGCCATCAAAATCATGGGATACTTGTTCCCAAACTTTGCCTATCAGATCGATATGTCGTCTTTTTTATCTGCATTACACGAGGTAATTGCTTGGAATAAGCCAACACTTCTTGTCGCTGTCCTACAATTCATTAATGATTCACTTTTGAGCGATGTCACGCTGAATCAAATAGCCGCTCCATCGTGGGATGCATCAGAATGTTCTATCTTGAGTCTGCTATCAGTTATCAGTGGTAAGATCTCTAAGGATGAAGAGATCGAACTCTATATTCTTGTATTGATCAGACTTCAGAACCTAGGAGAGTCAACAAGGTATCCAGGTCAACTAAGCACATTGGTTTCTTTTTTCATTGACAACCCGAAGTATCTATCCACAAAGGCCTGTATCGATGTTCTTCGTTACTATGCAATGCATAATCTTTGTTCGCCATTGCATCAGAACTGGAAGGAAAATATAGGTATTCTCTTAAGGACCTTTTACTTTGACGAATCCAAGGATATCACAGTGAGAATTGCCTGTGTCAGATTGCTTTCTGATGTGTTTGACGCTGCTTTTGAGCTCTTCAAGGATGATGATTCAATACTTACTGATATTTGGGATATCGGAATTGTTGGATTTGAAAATGAGAACAGCTCAGAAGTTTTGAAGGAGTATCTGAGTAATTTCAACAAATCCTCAGTTTCATGGTCGGTTCCTCTCTATCAGAAATTTCTTGACAGATACATCGCCCCAAGATTGTGCTCTTTAAGTGTGAAGGAGAGAAGGTCTAGTTTGGGAACTCTTGCAAACTTGAGAATCGCGGACAAGAATGAACCTAAGCCATTCAACCAAAAGATTGCCAAAGCTGTTGTAAAGTCATTGGTTACGAACTTCGCATTGACTCTATTGTTAGATGGTCAGAAAGCTCAGGTGACCTACAACTTCTTGATCACTGTAGCTAAAAATGCTCTTGCCAAAAAGAATGTCGACATCTTGTTAATCACATCGAGATTGTTTGTGAGAATTAGAGCATCTGCTACAAAACAAGTTTACTTGACAAATCCGACTGATATGGATGGTTTATCTGCAGCTTTTTCTCGAAACCTGAACTTGAGAAAAACTAATGACGCCAGTGGCACAGTGAGTCTTGACGAAAAATGGGTTTATCCTGAGGAAATAGAATATATCCCAGAGGACTCTATTGATAAGCCTTCAAACGGCTTGACTATTGTTGATAACAGTTCGAACAAACTTGATGTTAAGGCTGCCATTGATATCCAACCTTGGTTGAGCATTGTAATCCAAATATTAGAGAGTGCCCCACACTGGGAGATCTACTCTTTCATATATTCTCATTTCTGTCCACAATTGTCGAACATGAAGCTCTATGAGTCTTGTGGTGATGAAATTAGACAATTCAGATCTTTAGTCTGTGAACAATTAACCCTGAAGCTGCCTTCAAGCTTGGATATACCTGAGAATATGAGCAAGCAGGATCTTCAGGTGGCGATAGTGAGAAACTTCACTCCATTAATCTCATACAGTGCTCTCTTTTCTAAGCAGGACGAAGATCAAATAATCAGTGCACTTTTGGTTGGCTTGTCGTCTTGGGAAAAGACCGCTATTCCTTGTATTCACATCTTAACAATCTGTTGCTACGAATTACCATTGTCCATCAAGAAATTTCTGTCTGCTGTCTTGACAAAGCTTCAGACTAGAATCTCAAGTGCGTTTGCCAGTGCTCATATTTTGGAATTTCTATTGGCCCTATCTTATATTCCAACGTTGACTTCAAATTTCACCGTTGATGAGTTCAAAAGAGCATTCGGTATCACTTTCAAGCTGATCCAGTATGCACATGATATCGCAGAGATGAAGGACAATCAGCATCATGGTATATTGGCTCATGGCGAAGAGTTGGAAGCTGAGTTACTACCATCAACAGAGAACTTGGAAATAACACCCGTTATTTCTATGTATTTGCTTTCATTGTCGTATGACGTTATTGCTAACTGGTTCTTGAACATGCATTTGAGCGACCGACGTCAGCTTTCCTCTTTCATCATCAAGAACTTGATCTTGTCACAATCCAACCACGGAACAGAGATCAACAATCAAAACATGTCTTTTATTGATTTGATTACCCGTTTCACTTATTCAGATTTGGAGCTCAATTTTTCACCAATCAATCCATGGAAGTTTGCCTCAGAAGATCCAGTTTTGTCATCTAAATGGGTTTATGGGAACAGTGTTATCGGAATTGATACGCATTCAACTACCGGTGAATCTATCATCTCTATTCGTCGTGCGTCTGGGTCTACTGTCTTCAGGGTGATACCAGATGAGTCCATGATTCCGTATTACACCAATCAACTCCATTCAAGGCAAGACGATGACGACTTGTTCTCGTCGAACTACATTCTTTTGCAAATGATTGTGCACCCTGACCCAGCCCAATCTGCAAAGCCAATTCCAATACCTGATGAGATACATTTTACTAGATCCTTGGCAAACTTCGATCGCATCCCAGTTGTCGAGTTCCATAAGGTTGGTCTTTTGTACATTGGTCCAAATCAGACAACCGAACATCAGATTCTTTCTAATAGCAAGGGTTCTGAAGAGTATGGCAAGTTTTTATCGAGCTTTGGTCGTCCAATCAAACTCAAGGGTTGCAAGTCTTTCTATGTTGGAGGTCTTGATACTGAAAACGATGCTGATGGTTCTACTGCATATGGATGGAACGATAAGATTCTCCAGCTGATTTTCCATACTACGACTTTGATGCCTTCTTCAGATGAAGATGCCAATTTTTCCGCTAAGAAGCGTCATATTGGTAACAACTATGTCAACATCTTTTTTGACGAGTCTGGTCATCCATTTGATTTTAATGTTATCAAGTCCCAGTTTAATTTCCTCAATATTGTGATCCAACCACATTCGATCTCATTTGGTTCAAAGGAAGATGGCTCTTCGAAGTCGGACGACTCAACTAAGAAGTACAAAGTAAAAGTTCACCGTCGTTCTGGTGTTCCTGGTTTGTTTGCTACTTGTCATTTTAAGATTGTGTCTGAGGAGAACCTACCAACATTTGTGCGTACTCTGGCTCTTGTTTGTGACCACTTTGCGCAGGTGTGGCATTCTAATGGATCGTATGCCTCAAATTGGTCACACAGAATGCGTCAGCTTCTGATGATCCGTGAGAAGGCCGTCAAGGTTCATGATGATTTGAAATTGACAAAATCTGAAGAGAATGGGAAAGAACAAAAATCCACTGCTGGACAAGGCTTCTTGGATCAGTTGAGTGAAAAGACGACGACTGTTACCTCCGGTGGCCGTGTGAACTCTAACAAGTATGAGTTTACTGAAGATGATGATAATGAGATCTTGAAGAATTTGGAGTTTACAAGTTTTACAAAATGATGTGTATTATTAATTAATTCATGAGTTCGATGATATATCTTCCCGGAGTGGGGTTTTTGGCCTCTTGGCTGTATGATCTGATAGTTGACACATTTTTTTAAGTGTGGGGCAGAAAAAAAAATCAAAACCATTTGCGTTTCTTCAAAAGGGTCCACGAGAAAAGCGCCATAACAGTAACAGCAACAAAACGCAACAAATGAGTGTTACATGCTCATTATCCATACAACATGACTCATATAAACCTGGGTCTCTTATCATTGGAGACATCGAGCTTAGAATCAGTCAACCGATCAAGGTTTATGATCTGAAAGTTGTTTTGAGGGGAACATCCACTTCCACCATTATTCGTCAAGTCGATTGGAATAGGAATGAGCTCAGAGAAGAACATCATTTTATACAATTAGAGCAACTTCTAATTAGGAAACGAGAGGACGGTCATCGCTATCTAATAAATCCTGGCATTGTGAACTATGAGTACATGTTCAATTTGCCCAAGACCAATACATGCTCAGAGGAGCTTGTTGATGATCAACAGACCTTGATTGGTTTTGACCCAGAGTATGAATACCTGTCGAGAGTTCAGTCTATGGATGAGGGGGATAGTGCCGATGAGGAAGACCTGCCGAGTGTGATACCGACCGCGTCAATCTCCAGTGTGGACTTGACAAGTGAACACTTGAAGACGGAGTTACCAGAAACGTTCCTCTACAAAGATCATCGTATAGGACATGAGTTCAAAGTTGAGTATAAGATACTAGTAATAATGGGTCTTGGGAAAGGTATCAAGCCGTTTATGCAGTCATACCCACTGTTGATACGCCACGGTCATCAGGCTAACTTCAGGAGTCAGACGATGAAGCTTAGTACACCGTTGTTGAACTTCGGGCATGGCATTATTCATAGGACTTTATCTATCCCATTTCACATTGTGAGCATAATACCGAGAATCATCCACGAGGAATTCATGGTTCGAGTATTGGTTGTTTTCTCCAAGGAGATGGGAAAACCAGTAGGGGTTATGATTAAGGATCTCACGGTGAAGTTAAACTCTACTATCACTATGAGAGCACAAGGAATGTGTTCACAACAGATTCAGAAGACTGTGTTATTCGAAAAGTCCATACCATTGAATATGGAACGATTGCACAGGATTAGTGAAAGCCATAAGGGGATGCTGGGGTCTCTCTGTGGAGAATACTTGGAGATTGACCTAAAGCTGAGAGTGCCAGATCAGAAGAGCTTCAAGATCTGTAACGGTATCCTTCGCCATAAAGTAAGTTTGAAAGGTAAACTGGGGTTTGGGAAGATGTTGAAGACAGGGTTCAAGTTAGAAGGTGATGTAAAGTTGATCTGAGACCATTTCAGACTTCAGTCCGGCTCAGACAAATGTATTAATTGTATTACTATTAAGTCTTAGATGTTGGTAACAACGTAAACTCTATTGTTTGCAGTTGAGCACTCTCTACATAAATAATAACTGGAAGGAACCTGCCCTGTGGCCTAATATTATGTCTGCAATACGTATGAGTAGTAAAGGGGAAGTTGGGCGAGGTGCTCTTATGTCCTGTCTGCCTAGATTGCCATGAAAGTGACACAAAAGATGACAATCAAGAAAATATTTGTAATTGTTCAAAAGAGGAAATTTTCCTAATACATCAATATAAGGTGACACCATAATCACCAGTGCTCCTACGTCCTGCTCCGAAAAGACGGTGCTTTGCTCAAAAAGATGCGGATAAAGCATTGGAATGGGATAAAAATCCATTTTCCCTTGATCATGTGTATTCGTTATACTCGATACTCTCATCGCCGTCACCCCGCCTGCCGTACTTGCCCTGTTGCTGCTGACTTGTTCTAAAATCCCTGTGGCTCTCTCCGAGCTTCGGGCAATAGGCGTAAAATTTTCTTTTGCCATGTGTGGAAAACACCTGGTGAGCCAACAATGTCCAGCGGTTACACCCGAGTTTTGCTCATATTTCTTTTATGGAACACAAGAAAACAACACCAAGAATGTGTATACATACACTCAATATACAAGAACGCTTCAACATTACTAAAGTTATGAAACCCTCTCTAACTTCAACGGTTTTCTTTCTTTTGCTGAGTCGCCGGAAATACTCGCGTACCTGCTCTTGCATCCCGGGTGAGTTTAAACATTATCCGGTGTTTCCCGTTTCATTTATAAAAGATGTCTGGCTCCACCTGACATTTCTCTGGATACTTTTGAAAAGATTGTAGGCCATTGCTAGATTCACTAGAGTCACTAGAGTCACTAGATTCACTACCCACGATACACTATTCATATTCAGACTGAAGAGATGTTTACAACGCTCCCGACAGAAGTGCAGATTCAAATTCTATCGCAGGTGCACTCACCTCACGGTGTTTCCCATGAGTACGACCAATTAACACAGCATATCCAAACGAGGAAGCTCGAACATTATACCTCTAGAAAGTTCATTGTGTCGTTATATTCTTCTAGTTCCAAGGATCTTCATAAGAAACTCTTCTATCAGGCTTTAGTCTCATGCGATGCACAAGTGACACAAATGTCATTACGTGAGATGGACCACAAGGAGAGTCTCATCACTATCAAGAATGTCAAGGATGCCTATGTGAATAAGAGTCATCTGGACCTTACGCTTTCCGAGGAGCAATCCTCTATAAAGCTTTTCATGGCTATTCAGTGTGATGGCGAGACGATTTTTGAAACAAGCATAAGAGTGAAAGAAGGTGTTAAACAGATCACCAAGAATGGTGTTCAGCTAGAGATGGAGATGATTAGAGGTGAAAAGGAGAACAAGGATGGGTTGTACGACTATGAAGATTCGTATAACTATTCTTTGAATGTAAAGAACATCAGAATTAAAAACCAAGATATGGTTAGAATGTTTGAGAAGGAAGACTACATGTTTATCAGATGCTGAAAAAGATACAAAGTACAGATATTCACATTCAGACGGATATGGAAAAAAGGTTATTACAAGGTTTTTGGGAAAATTAATACGGTTAATTAATAGAATTTCTTAAAGAAAAAAAAACTCCAGTTTTTTCAACGTTGTTGTTGATGAACTAACTTTGTATGGAGCTTCTAGGACCTTCGCGAATTCCCAAAGTCAGCTTTGTCAACGACACAGGGAAAGTACCACTTAATAAGATGAAGCCCACGAGTGAATGACGTCCTACTGAGAAAGTTGTTCAGTCACTGAATACTTAATAAATAGATAATAAATAAGGAATAAATAAGAATAAATATAGTGGCAACAATGATCATTCTTTGGCTAATTTTGCTCTGGCCTCGTGTAGCTGGCTCACCTTTTGTTCGATCAACGCATCATTATGGTCAACAACCTTGTAGAACAGATAACCAAATCCGGTCCAGAAAAGACCAGAATAGACATATCCAATCTTGTGGTACGAGAAAGGTCTGTTGAGTACACCTAACTGGAAACCTCTCACCAGGATACCTATCAAAAGCTTTTGTTAGTATGCTGAACCGCTCAGGGGGAGGGGGGGGATTATTGGTAAAAAGGGGGCACTCACCAAATGCGGCCCATCCGGCATATCCTAACGTTGTAGCAGCTGGCATGTTTGTAGTCCTAGTATATGATATTGGTGTATTATAAACCTCAAGCGTAGGAAAAAACTGTATTAGAAGCCAAATCTCCTTGTCCACATCCTACTTCGGAGCATTGCAAAACGGGCAATGTTCCAACTTTTCCTCGCGCCAGGGGGGGGGTATGAAAAGATCAAACGAGTTCGCGGAAAACTTACGTAATCGTAGCGATGAAACCCAGAGAACGTACGTAGGTACACATATACACATCATACATAGATCAATCATGACACAAAAAAAAAGATACTTAGAGGCTTTCCAGGTTTCAAATATATATGGTCTAATTTTGAATCCGTGGACTGTTAGAGTTTAGCCTGAGACCTTCTGGACCTGGGCTCTGGAATGATAAATCCATATTTGATATATAGTAGTGTAAAACTTAATAGAATATATAGAAGATTCAAGAGTGTAGCTGCTTGGGTGGGTAAACTTTGGTAAACTTTGGTTAAAGAAGTCTCCCATCTCTTTTTAAGTTCACTATCGCGAAACGAAAACACAACAAAAACACCTACAAAGGGATCGCAAACAATTGGAAAAAGAGAGAACGGAGAACAACGTCACACAAAGAAGAAAGAAAAACAGAAATGTCCTGGCGACAATTCCAATTTTTTGAGACAATCCCAATTAGGGATCCAAGCTTTGGCACGGAGCGCCCGTTGTACTCAGACCCTTCGTTAACCGCAGCATGTTCATTGGGTGAATACCTCCTGCTGTCGACCCATAACTCCACAATCCTGGTGGTGGACCGAGATTTACAATTCGTGAAGCAGTTTGTATCCTATGAGAAGGGATGGAATGTTACTTTTATGCACCCTCTGCCGAATGTTGCGATGTTTGCCACTGTAGCTGAACGTCAAGGACAGCCAGCGCAATTGAAACTATGGGACTTGAAAAAGATCTTGGGCAAAGAAGTTGACCCACAGGGGTACCATACATTGGTACATATCAAGAACGGTAACAATTCTTATCCAATTACCTGCATCACGGCGTCTCAAGGATTCAACATTGTCGGTGTTGGTTATGCCAATGGTGTCGTAATTGTTATTCGTGGTGATTTGCTAAGAGACCGTGGGTCGAGCCAAACAGTCGCTTATAAGAACGTCGATCCAATCACAGGTGTCGAACTAATACAGGATAACAATAGTGATCCTTTGCTATTTATTACTACAACGTCCAAAGTGCTATATGTTCAAACGACACATAGCTATAGACCAAGTTCGGAAGTGATTTTGGACACTAAGGGTGCCGATTTGGGCAATGTCATTCTGGATAAGGATCAACTGGTTATTGCTAAATCCGATGGACTGATGTATTACTCCACAGATGGCTCTCATTTCCTTGTTCCCCTACAGATGCATAAGAAACGAATTTTTAAGTATGGAAAACATATCTTGATCATTACATCAAACACACAAGAGTCAACAAATCTGATCTTGAACGGTTACACTGAACCGACAAAAATGGTAATTGCGGATATGGAACACAAACTGATATCGATGACCCATTCAATTGCATCCACCATACAGCATATATTTACCTCATGGGATGACCTTTACTGTCTTAGTTCTGATGGACTGCTCTACAAGATACACGAACTCGATGTGGACTCTCAAATTGAGACAGTAATGAAACGTGGATTGTATCCAATTGCGATCCAGATTGCCACAGGTGCGGTGGATTCTGCTAAATTGTTGGAGATCAAAAGAGCATATGCTGATTATCTCTATTCTAAGAATGAGACTACAGAAGCCATGGATCAATATATCGAAACTCTGTCGTTAGGGAAAACCAGTGAAATTATCCAAATGTACAAAGACAGTAAGGAAGTTGCCAATTTATCCAGATTCTTGGAGGAAATGCTTCTAAGTGGAATGGCGTTGAAGGAACATGTTACATTACTGCTATGTACATACTGCAAATTGAAGCAGGCTGAGAAGTTGGATGAATTTATTAAGAGGTATGATAAGGAGACCAATGACTTGATGAAAGTGGAGTTTGATCTTGATGTTGTGATTGAACTTTGTAGGGACACGGGTTTTTTGGATCAGGCTTCCAGATTGTCACAGAATCTAGGATACCCATCGCTGGCAGTGGATATCTTACTGAGAGATAACCACGACGTCCACGCTGCACTGAACTACATCAAGACCTTGCCAGTTGATGAACTGCTGAGAGTACTAGTTCAGTACGCAAGACTGCTTCTGGATGCCTCACCAAATGTCACCACAGCATTGTTAATCGATGTTTTCACGGGTAAATATAAGCCAGTGGAGAAGGAAGCGTTTGTAATTGATGAAACACCTGTGTTATTGCAGAGTTATAAGGCATTTGTGAACTATATGTCAAATCTGAAGCCACAAGAGGAGACTATAAAAGAGGAGAGGCAGGATACATACCAGCCCCCACGTCCAAGGATCATCTTCCCATCATTTGTTAATAGGCCAAATGAATTTGTGATTTTCCTTGAAGCATGTGCGGAGAGTTATGATATCTTTGAAGGGAACATCAAGGATAAGAATGATGTTTTAATCACACTGTATGAAATATACCTGACTATTGGCTCACAGAGCAAGACGCCAGATGAGTGGCATAAAAAGGCCCTGCATCTCATTAAGAATAATGAACTGGACTCAAACTCTATCTTGCTAATCTCTAATGTGTTCGATTTTGATCAAGGAGAGATTATTGCACGTGAGGGCCCTGGATTTCAAATCGACCTGTTCAGATCGTATGTGGCTTCGGGTGACATCGAGAACTGCATATCCGTCTTAGAGCAATATGGTGAAGATGAGCCAGAACTTTACTCACTGGCATTAATGTTCTATACCTCAAATGAAGAAGTGTTTGCAAAAGTGGGACAAACAAGATTCAGGTATCTATTGGATAAGATTAAGAAAGAAGAAATCATGACACCTCTAGAGTTCATCCAAGCACTTAGTGTGAATAGTATCACTACGGTTGATGTGATCAAGGATTATATCGTGGAGTTTATGGAATCTGAAAGGAATGAGATCGATATCAACGAAAAGTTTATCCAGTCTTACAAGAAGGACATAGATATACAATGTGAGAAGATTCACAAGATCTCAGAACCTCTCATAATACAGCCAACCAACTGCGCCTCTTGTTCAATGAAGTTGGGAGTGGACACTGTTCATTTCAGATGTTCACATTCTTTTCATAAGAGTTGTCTATCAGATGATGTCTGTCCACTTTGTGCGCCTACTAGAGAGACTCTACAAAATATAAGAGAGAACCAGAAGGCTATTGGCGAAAGAAATGAACTTTTCCAGGCTACATTAGAGGATAACGAAGATCGCTTCAGAGTGATTACAGATTTCTTCGGTAAGGGTGCAATGGCCAAGATAGGAGATCCATAAGTATCAAGTACTGAGTGAGTAGTTGTTATATTTATCGCTATAAAAAATTAAAACAATTAGAGTGCTCATCTTGGATTTCGTAGGGATTTTAGGCGATACCATCGGTCAGTCGATGGTTTTTTCGTGCGACTTCATCACATTTCAAAATTATCTGACAAGTCTCCAACTATGAAACAACGATGACACAACCGGCCATCAATGTATAAAACAGATACGAGATGGTGTATAAATAATGCGTTTCTCTCCATTTAAATGCTCTCTCTGTGAGATATGCCTTGATAGTTTTCAGTCTACTGTGTCAACCGATTTTAAACTATGTCAACGTCATCCGTGTACTCATCTGTGCTCTCGCTATACTCCAACTCATCCGCAGAAGAACAAATAAAGGAGATCCCATCATCATATTCACATCCAATACAATATTTGAATCCATATTCGAACTCACTTTGGGTTGAAACTCACGGCGAAGCTGGTAATGAGACAATCAAGGCGATCAATGGCCAGGTGAAGAAGAACAAATTGAAGTTCCCTGATCGTACAGAACTGCAAGAGGAGGCCGAGTTTGTTGAGAGTAAATATTCCGGTGAACCATTGGGATCTTTCCCACCTCGCATACAATCATTGAAGAACCCTCTACAGGACCTTCTAGACGGCGAGCAAGCTCTTCTGAAACAGTTGCAAGTTGTACAGATTTATAGGCAACAACTTCACACGAAATACTCCCACACCCTAACATCAAAGCAAGAGCTTCTCATATTCGGTGACATTGGAGCTTTGTCTTATCTGACGGACTTGCTTTTGCAGCTCTTACCTAGCGATTTGGGTTCTTTCTGCGCACATTTGGCCAAGTTATCCTATGTTACATACCCTAATCCAGGGGAGCTAGAACGATGTATGAACCCAGATGTGTGGAAATGGCTCGAAGAGTGTGAGTTCCATACCAATATGAGATTATCTAAGGCGCTAGAAAGCCCCAAGCACAGATTGAATGAATATTTGCGCCTGGTTGATACGATGTTGGTATCTTGTGATGATTACGACGAAGTTGAGAGACTCTATGATGCCAAAACTTCATTGGAGAAACTTATTGATTCCCTATCAGTGGAGAGAACTCAGGAAGTTATAAGAGATGATACACAAGAGTGTCTGCATTTGATATCTCAGTTCAAAAGTCACTACTCACAATTGGAAAAGTTAATGGATTCCTTTGGCGCAATGGGTGAACCTCTGTTGAGGTTTATTCGGTATCAAAAATGCTTGACGTCCAAATGGGAGAATTTCATGGAGTATGAAGATGAATTGGATGAATGTTTTATTAAGTCCATCTACCATTGTTACTACACTAAGTTATGCGAGCAAGAAATTTTGACACAGAAAATGACTAATGAAGTGAATGAGCGTATTATCAAGGCTATTCGACTGGCTCTGGAAAACTGTGAAGGCGTGACAGCATTGATCAAGAGATATAAATACTCACAGGCCCACAAGTTGAAAAACAAGTTAATGGATGAGATTCCAAAGATTTTGAATGTCCTGTCACAGTTTCAACACTACATATCTTTGAGCTACATGACACACATTGAGAGGTGGTATGCATCTCTTTGCGGCTCTAAGAAGTTAGAGAACATGGGTGATAATTTTGACATAATTGAGATGTTTGTCCGGTCAAGGTATGGTACCAAGCAAGCCATAGAAGAATTTGAAGGTATTCCGACGAGCCGTGTTGTTCGCAAACTATTTGGAGTTTGACCTATAATAAACGAATTTAATAATATACATTGACGATAAGATGTCACTTTATTTGCCTTGTAAGTTACGCTTCTGTTGTAGTTGGTTCTTTCTTACCAATTTCATTCTTTCGGCTCTGTTCAATGTTCTTGGATCGATAAGTTCATCTTCAGTACCCTTCACCTTATCATCAACCTCAACGAGCCATTGGTCATCCAAATCTTTGTTTTTACCTTTGTAACCCCATTTTGGAACCCACTCACCGGTAGCGTCATCGTATACCATCTTACCAGACTTCTCCTTTGATTTGATACCTTTCTTCTGTGCGAACAGCTCCCATTTCGTTGGTTCTTTAGCCTTTGGAAGTGGCTTTTCTCTTGGTAATTCTGTTAATGGTTCTGGCAATTGGACAAGGGTTATCGATGCCTCATTATCTGTTGTGGTCTTGAGAGGAAGTGAGAGAAGCTGATTGATTAAGAGTTGTGTGTTATCTCTAGCTATAGACTGCAGATATTCTTCACGGTCAGCACTGTTGATAGAGAGCTTCTCATTCTCGAGAGCATTGGTATCAAATACTGCAAGGTTTCCCAAATCGTAGGATACTGGAATCAGTTTTTCGACTGTCACTGGCTTGCTGCGAAGGTTGTTGTGTTAGTAGTGCTGCATAAATTCCAAAGGGATCAGAACATACTCAGACATGGTTTGCTAGGGTATAATCCTTCTCTTTTGTTCACCTCGAAGAGAAGAAAGAAACTGCGATGAGCTCCCAGAAATAAATTTTTCAGATCGCGGGCTGCTTAACCAGTGGGGGAATTTCATCAGTGGAAAGTATGGGAACAGAACGCACTTGGTAGTGTTGATATGGTCGATTATTACGTCGCTCCTGGTTATCTTGTATCTACGAGCTTTGGGTCTCATAAATGAAATATTCATCGGCCATCTCCACGGTGAATGTTCTTGACGGGCCCAAAATGGAGAAGTATATCCCAACCATCGACGTCAGTTAGCTTCACAGCGTATCATTCAGGGCCGTACTGACACAACTGCACAGGCAATCCTTTCAGTGGCAGACTTTGAACAGGTATCTGTGAAGAGAATAAGAAGAGCACTACAAGCGCTCTTTGACATTGAGTTTGAGAACAAAAAGCAGATCAACGACTTGATCTTATCTAGGTATCACAAAATAGAGGAAGAGCCCCGTGAGCCCAAAAAGAAGAAGGTAAAGAAGAAGGCGCCAAGGAAGGAAGGCGAATCGGGCAAACATTCATCGATATCGTCACTGGAGTTGAATTTGAGTCCGAAGCTTGCCGAATTACTGGGTGTGGATAAACTGCCTCGTACCCAGGTGGTGAAGCAGATCTGGGAATACATCAGAGAACACAATCTACAAAACCCCGATGACAAGAGAGAAATTCTATGTGACGAGAAGCTAGGTGAGATTCTCGGTAAAAAGACAACCATGTTTAAGATGAACAAGGCACTCAGTGCTCATTTATACAAAGACGAGGAGTGATTGTGTATAGATGACCAAGGCATACTGGGTTATAAGAGAACACAGAAGAGCGATAATATACTAGCACTAGAAGAAGTTCATAATCAGATTACCGTTTCTGCTGAATTATGACCCATGATGTTTTGACTAAGAGTTATTTATATCAATCTAATGGACAGTTAAATATCGGCGAGACGCTGTCTCTGTGTAATATTCTGAACTACGATCGAGCTAGTAAACTGATAAGACAGAAACTTCACCATGCTTTGTATCCTTCATCGCCTATCTGCTCTTCGTTATCGCTTTCCGTTAATCCTCTCATCACATTCCATCAACGAACAAAACAAAATGCAAGCGAAAACAAAACACACACCGCTCTACACTGGACAAAACGGCGCCAACAACAAAGGCAAAAGATGTCTCGCACCCCAGTGCTTCGGATCCTTCTGCTGGAGCATGTTCAAGATCCGCGTTTCAGGAGACTCCCCAGTGCTGTGAAGGCAGAACTGCCTATCGGTTTTATTTCGCTGTTGAAGGAACAACTACGACGTGTTGCCATGGGACAAGGACAATACTCACAATTGACGAAGAGGTCGCTGTTGCACTTATACAACGACATGCTTGCTCCAAAGTTCACGGCTACCACTCTAGAAGAGCTCATCATGAGATACATCACGCTTTTGAAAAAAGAGCAGAAGCTTTTGGGTGATGAGACCCTGCCCTTGGAGGACTTCTTGGATCTGGTGAAGCTGGTGTTGCATCAATGTAAAAATCCAGAGCAATGTCTGTCGAAACTTAAGACATTTTATGAAGACTCCAGTGAACCAACCTATAAAGTCAGCGAGATCAAAGATATCCAGCTGCTGTCACAAATATATTCTGTTGATACCACCACATTACAACATGAGATTGACAAAATGACAAAGCCAACAATCGGCGACTGGTATGCCGACTTGAAGCAGATCAGAGATCTGCTGATGAAGAATGAGTACACTGTGACACCTGACTCTTTTGACTCGTACGAACTGTACTTCCAATGGAGAACCGAAGAGATTAATGAGATTGATTTCCTTGTCAAGGGACGACCAGCAAAAGGCGGTATAATCCCACAGTATCCGAAATCTTCGTTTGAAGAGCTTCTTCAGCAGATCTTCACACATTATGGCCTCACACAGTGTCTGAGCCTAATTGATAAGTGTTGCAAATATTGGAGGATAGGGAAAAACACTAGGGCTGTGCTCATCCACAAGGTCGCTAATAATACTATTCTTAATACCGAAATATATGATGCTCAGGCATCTGAGCAGATCTTTAGTATGTGCTCTGAGGTGGATCCAATCTGGACCAAAGACGATAAGTCACAATGGGATCGAAACTGGGAAGAGTCCACAACAAAACTGATGAATTCTTTGAGGTCAAATATCCAAGATATTTATACATATCCGAAGTTTACACCCTTGCTACAGATTTACTACACATATATTGAGGAAACACCTCGAAAATGGTTCAAGAGATTCAGAAACACTTTACTCTCAACCACAGAGGCAAAATACGTGGAGTTCTTACAAGTTGTACCCAGGGACAGTTCACTCTCTTTCCTGCATATCCAGGAGGTTTCTCATAAGATCTATGAGACTATAAAGTATTTACAGAAGAAGTACCCAAAGCCATTGCTTGATGAATTTAGTATACCAAAGGAATGTGGTTTGATGTTCATCCAGTTTTTTGGCCAAGACGCAACAAACATGTTGAAGCATATTGCACATTACTCTCTGAATGAACCAGCTGACTGTGCGGAAGCGCTAGATACATATCTGGAACTGAAACATTTGAGGGATATTCATGTTCAACTTGTCAATGATCCCTTCCCAATGAAGCTGGAGAAGTTGTTCTTTCAATACCTGGATGAGTTCGTAGACAACACCAGAGAAAAGTTTATACCAATCATAAAGGGGGCTATTTCCAGTGATGATTTCAAACCGATAGATCAAGACAACGGAAGATTATACAGCTCGAGTGTCCTAGATGTTTACAAGATGGTCAGCGAAACATGGTCACTTGTGAAAGGATATCACTGGGGTAATGATATTCAACTTGCTTATGTATATACGAAGCTTCTCAAGGGTATATCAGAATCCATTGGTATATATTGCTCTACACTTGTTTCCAAAGTTGAAGAAGACTTGCGTGATGTTGCGAAAATCCCAACTGATAAGAGAAAGTCATTGTGGTCATTCAAGAATGATAACCAAGTTCCAGCATCATACAACTTCAAACTGGAGACTTGCGTCATGTTAAATGATCTGTTTGAACTACTGAATCAGCTTATCGAGCTAGAACAAAATGTCGATCCAGAGAATATTCAACGTATTTTACATGACACATTGGAGAACATTGAACAAAAAGGTGGATCACATATGTTTACAGTGAGAATCATTGAAGCTCAGAATATCAAGCCTTCGGATGGATTAGCTGATACCTATATCTCAGTGATGAACACCTCAATAAGGAGAGAAATCGGAAAGACAAAGCTAGTAGGTAAAACTTTGAATCCACGTTATGATCAAGTGTTCGAAGTTGAGACCAGAGAACCTGTTACTTTGTCATTCTCGCTATGGGATAATTCATCGCACTATGATAACCTTATTGGTCGCACTATCTTGTCTTTGGATCCTGCAGATTTTCATGCTAACGGTGAACCAGTGTTGATAACAAAGGATCTTGACGTACAAGGATCCTTGAGTATGGAGGTTTTTTTGGAATCAGAGCGAAATGATGCCATTTTCTATATCGGCAGAGCTCATAGAACGATAATGAGATCTGTGGACATGGTCATATCGAATATTGTGGACAAACTTTCTGTGTTCATCACACACAGCCTTTCAAGACAGACTCTTAAGCTATGTTCTACAATTGAAGTTGATTCTGTTAATGACTCGATAGCACCACTATTTGAGTACTTGAATGCAAATCTTCAGACTTTGGCGATGAATCTCACACCTGAGATTTTGATCAAAGTGATGATTCAGACATGGACTGTTGTTCTCGATACTATTGACAACCTCGTGCTACCACCGCTTAGTTCCGCAAATGCCTTGCTGGGAAATTCCAAATGGTCTCTGAATATTCTTAATCGTACTGTCCCTGGGTACGGAAAGATGCTCACTCTACAAGAAATTAAATTTGTCAGGATATGGTTAGAGTCGCTCTGCGAATTCTTCCATAACGACGGAGAAGGACCTCCGTTGTTGGTGCTCCAGAATCTGCACTATCAGAAATTGTCAGAAATTGTGGAGTACTATGACATGTCGCCAGCAAAGTTAAAAAAACTGATCGATGAATGGACT
The DNA here is from genome assembly GCA_003706445.3 of Williopsis mrakii. Lineage (NCBI taxonomy): Eukaryota > Fungi > Ascomycota > Saccharomycetes > Phaffomycetales > Wickerhamomycetaceae > Williopsis > Williopsis mrakii. The sequence goes on from PPLH03000025.1 coordinate 85,053, forward strand.
CCAAGCTGCATCAATGCTATAAAGGAACGCAATTTTATGGTTGACAACTCCTTGAGAAGATCTGACACTATTGTGGCACACGGTACAAGAAATAGTAGAAAGCGGTCTCTGCCTCACGTCAAACAACAAGTTTCTCAATTGGATCTTGAAAATGTCGTTTTGAGAGTATTGCTATGTAAAGATGAGAGGGACTTTGTACACAGACACTTGAAAGAAAGAGAACGAGTAATGAAAAGTGTTGCAACTGAGAGGCTTGCAAAGCTCTCCATGAGGACAGCTTAATTTCTGACGTGTATAGCACTCAACTGACAGTATTTTCATACAGGCTCGTGGTTATCATCATAGGCATCTAAACTGTGTGGTGCACGGGTGTGCTTCGCCATATGTAGTCGGGAGCCGTCTAGGCACAAAGCAAACTTCCTATAGAACCCGGCACAATCAGGGGCTCACACGGACATCGATGGGCGATTTATCAGACGACGCATGGAACTATTCTGATCCTTCGATGGAATCGCTGCCGCTACCGACTTTGCAACCCGCCGCAGTCATCAATGACGAGAAGGATACGATCGTCCCTAAACTCACAGTGCGCAAGCGCTCACAAGTGAGTACCACCAGCAGCGTTAATGCCAGTACCACGTCTGTGAATATCAAGTCCTCACCAGCAGGACCATTGACCACAGAGCAGAACGCACAGGCGCCAACAGAGCCTGCGACGCCAAACTCGAATGGGGGATATTTGAACAGTGTTCTCACATCCTTATCACTTAAGAAGGAAGACAGTGATTCTATAACCACATCTCCCACGATGATGAGTTACAGAAAGACATCCAAGTCTAAGAGACGTGGAACCAGTACAAGTTCAATTAACGTTAGTAATTCACCTCTGAGCGAGGAACCAAAACCATATGCGGCCAATACGTACGATCTCAATCTATATGTGGATGAAAGGTTTAAAGACACTTCGTATCACTATGCCACAATCCCACGTAATGAGGAGTTCCACAAAATGTTCAAGTCTATTACTGCTGATGACAGACTTCTCGATGACTTCAGTTGTGCTCTGAGTCGTGACATCCTGCTGCAAGGAAGAATATATGTGTCTGAACACAACATATGCTTCAACTCAAATCTTTTGGGATGGGTCACCAATCTTATTATTCCCCTCTCAGATATAGAAAAGTTCGAAAAAACAACAACTGTTGGACTTTTTCCTAATGGTATTGCTATTCATTCAAGGGAAGGACGTAATTCGTTTGTAAGTTTTATATCAAGAGACTCTGTGTTCACTTTCTTGGAGGAAGTATGGAAGTCCTCAGGAGGCCAAAAATATGAATCTACGGGCTCTCATAGTAATGATTCTCTACTGAATATGAATGGCATCCCTGTTCTGTCCAAAGACATGGATCTGGACCAAGATTCCCTGTATACCGCTTATGGCGGTGCTCTAATGTCTCTTGATGAGGACAGTCCAAAGAAGGCACCAATATCTAGTGATGAGACTGATGAGGAATTTGACTCTGAAGAATCTATCAAAGAATCTAAGATATCAAATCAGATGGTCTATAGGTTGAAGCAAGGATCCAAATACAAGTATGATGGTCCATATGCACATGGCGAAACGCGTTGTCTGCACTCAGCCGACGGTGAAACAATTTTAGCTAAAGAGAACCTCAAATGTCCACCTGGAGTACTCTATGAACTTCTCTTTGGCGATCATATGGAGATGATGATTGATTTTTTAAAATCACAAGACTCCCGTGATTTCAGTGATGTATCTCCCTATGGAATTAACAGTGAGAACAAGAAGGAGCGTCATTATGAGTACATCAAAGCCTTGAACTATTCTGTGGGTCCGAAACAGACCAAATGTGTTGTTACAGAAACGGTCGAGCATTTTGATCCTAGTGGTTATATCAATGTTGTTAACACAACGCAGACCCCTGATGTGCCTTCTGGTAATTCTTTTTGTGTTAAGACGAGGTATCTTATGACCTGGGGTAAGGATAATACTACTGATCTGACTGTATCATATTGGTGTCATTGGACAGGATCAAGTTGGATGAAGAGCATCATCGAGAAGAGCACCAATAGTGGACAAGAGGCTGCGACTGCCGCACTGTTGTCCATGATTACGACGACCCTTGAACAGAACATCCAAGCTTCATCAGAAGAAGTTTCGGTTGATGAATCGAAGATGGCTGAAGAAGAGGTTCCAAGTGAGATACTGACAGCCAAGCAGATACCGAATCCTGTTGAGACCGCGTTCATTTTTAAGCATTGGTCAACTTTCAACATTATTGTTATTTTTTTATTATCTCTGATCGTCTTACTACAACTTGGGATACTTAGAGGTCTACATAAAATCCCAGAAAGAACCTTCTCTCTCAGTTTACTGAATCCTTTGGATACACAAACTGAAAATCTCCTATATAGAGGAGAAGAGGTTCTCATTTGGAACTGGCTGGATGAGCGAACGAATAGCTTGAACAACTCACGTCTAAGTGAATTAAAAGTGCTCCAAAGTGAGATCGACGCAGTAATTTCCGAATGGGCATCGGGAGGTCTGAACGCTGATGAGAGTCAGGAACTACTGAAGAGATTTGAAGCGAGATTGAGCCAATATGCTAGTAACGTCATAGATGATGATGAGAAACGAGAGAAAGTTCAGGCTTTCAAAGAAGCATTCAGTGCATTATTATGAGTAAACGAGATTAAATAAGAGATATTTTAACACATTAGAATGTGGGTTAATTTCAATCAGGAAAGATGTAGTATTGTACCATTTTTAAAGATTTACGAAAAAAAGGGTAGCCTGTTTAATGGAATGGGTTCTTGTATTGGATAAGGGACCTACATAGACTCGTTCATGTCTAAGAGTAATTATCTGACTCTTGGATCATCATGCAGATCATGATCTTATTTCATGCGCACAGTTGAATTACCATTATGAGCTAGTACGGCCGCCGCGTCATGTATATAATAATCACATTGTATTAATATTAATTCCTGTCGGGACCGGCAGTCATGTGGTGTGAAATTCTGCAAAAAAAAGAGGGCCGAGCAGGGAATTGAACCCTGGACCACTCACACCCAAAGCGAGTATCATACCACTAGACCACGCGGCCTCTTTACGTTTTTTCTGCGGAGGAAAAATTTCAGATCAGGAAGTTTTCGCGATAAATACGGTGGCCATTTGTTGCATGGAGCCGTAACGCTAGATATATTCAGCGGTCTACTTCTTGTTGAGAGCTTCATGGGGTTGGGTGACTGACCATCACTACTGAAGTAAATTTTTCCTCTCACCAGTTTGCTACTAAATTTGTCGAATATGTCTCACAACGAGAGCAGGCCTCTGCTGAGTCCTCAACAACACACAACATATGAATCTCTTCAATCCCCAGCAAGAGGGTCCAGATCCCCAGCAGGTCGCTCAAGACCAAGGACTATTGTTTCTTCTTTAAGGGACACATCTATGCAGCGATCCCAGAGTCCGATGAGTATTCAGATCAAGCGGTGTCCTTCCTCCTCTTCCTTATCCCAAACGTCCATTGATAATTATAAGTTGAAATGGTCGGAGAGATTACCATATTATTTGCCATGTTATTCTTGGATTCCAACGTACAATTTATCTAAATTTCTTGGAGATTTCGTTGCAGGTGTATCCTTGGCCTCGTTTCAGATTCCTTTGGCATTATCGTATGCAACATCTGTTGCCCATGTGCCTGCATTATGTGGGCTATACTCCTTGGCAATCCCTCCTATTATCTATGCTGTCTTTGGATCTGTGCCTCAGATGATTGTAGGTCCTGAATCAGCTATTTCTCTTGTCGTTGGTGAGGCTGTGGGGCCTTTAATTGCACACGATGACACTTTGGATCCTGTGGATCTTGTGAGTGTCATGTCTTGTATTGGGGGATTCTATCTGTTGGGCGCAGGTTTGTGTCGCTTTGGTTTCTTGGATAATGTATTATCTAGAGCTCTTCTTCGAGGGTTTATCAGTGCCGTGGGTTTACTTATGAACATCAATTCTCTCTTTGAGGAATTGGGATTGCGTGTCACCATCGAGGATGTTCCTCAACATTTCCATTCGCCTTACGCCAAATTCAAATACCTGCTCACGCACTTGAAATATGCACATACGCCAACCGCTCTGATCAGCTTAATAGCATTCATCACGATGTATGGGACAGGTAAACTGAAAAAAAAACTAATTGCAAAGGGATATAGAAATTTTGTATTCCTTCCAGAAATTTTGATTGTTGTGGTCATCTGTACCATCCTCTGCGGTTTGCTCGATTGGCAGTCTTTAGGGGTAGAGATTGTGGGAAAGATCCGTACATCTAATTTCACTTACAATAATCCATTTACATCTGAAATGCTTCCTTTATATCATAGTGTGATGTCTTCCAGTTTCCTGGCTGCAACCCTGGGATTTTTTGAATCTACCACTGCTTCTAAATCACTAGGTTCAAGTTATGACTTGCCAATATCGTCCAATAGAGAACTTGTGGCGCTCGGTGCAATTAATATCTTTGGTGGTATCATTGGAGCGTTGCCAGCATTTGGTGGGTATGGAAGATCGCGAATTAATGCTATGAGTGGTGCTACTACGACATGTTCGGGACTTGTCATGGGTTGTGTTACATTGCTGACCATCTTTTGTCTCTTGGACTACATTTATTACTTACCAAGATGCATTCTATCTGTTGTTACGACAATTGTTGGCCTCAAGTTATTGGAAGAGGCACCACCTGATCTTCGATTCCATTGGCGAGCTCGTGGCTATAGTGAAATTGTTACCTTCTGCATCACTGTTCTTGTGAGTTTGTTTTACTCAATCGAAGCTGGTGTCACTGTTGGCGTTGGTTACTCAATTATCAGAGTGATCAAGAACTCGAGTAATTCCAGAATTCAGATACTGGGAAGACTGCCAGGTACAAACACTTTTATGAATGCCGATGAACCATTGCCTGATGAAGATGGGGACCTGCTGGAAGAAATTGAGGGCTGTTTAATTGTGAAAATTGCTGAACCATTGACATTTTCGAACACGACAGATTTGAAGATGCGTCTCATGAGATTGGAGAGATACGGATCCACAAAGATGCACCCAGCGGCTCCAAGGCTGAGAAATGAATTCATGAACAAGCATGTTCTCTTTGATATGGCTGGAATGACTTTTTTTGACTCATCGGCAGCGCAGATCTTTTACGAGATCCTTGAAGCATACCGTAGCAGAAATATCAAATTTTATTTCATAAGAGTTCCAACAAAATATGGAATCAGGGAGAGATTGGATAATTCGGGGATCACCAAGCTCTATGGAAATCGTTACTACGGTCATATCGATGAAGTTTTGAAGATTATTGATGCAAGATCTGATGCCAGTCCGGTCATTTCAGCTCATAGCCACACTGATTCAACAGGGTCCATTGTATGAAATCACCAATGGCTCTATTTATGTATTTATTTTTCACTAATACTAAACATTTGAGGGTTGTAAATTTAATGTTTCAGTTATAGAGTATTGTCCTATTATGGGTTAGATCGTACGCTCACCACATACCCTTACCTTCAATCTTGAATAGCATACTCTTAACCGTTACTTCTCCCGAGAGAATGCTTCATGAGAAAACACAAAAAATCATCTTTTTTTCTTTGCGGAAGCACCAACATTCCAGTGGAGTCAGAGTCCCGCACTATGTATTATGCAAGAATGGGAGGGCTTCAGGCTAACTCAAAGCAGTTTGCGATTCCTATGTTTTTACGATGCTTTGCAGTAATGAAAATCCATGATTCGCCAATCTCCACAGGCTTACGAGTGTATGCTAAGATAAAACTCCATTTGTGAAACGTGATGTTAGATCCTCTTTTCATCGAAACCGTCTCATACTTCCAATGAGTTCCTTTGGCTAGAAAGAAATACACATCTTATTGGAAAATAGAAAGGCTCTCAAATAGCCATAGATGTTGATGATTCAAGGAACCACAATGGAAAACCAGGTGGTTTGCATTGTCTGCACAACTTCAAGAGGTGACAGTCCCAGTAGGACTAATTTCAAACTATGCAAAATAAAGGTCTGTTAACGAAAGTCAAAAAGTAGTCTGGAGACTGTTCTTGTGATTTATCATCAGATCCCGTTACTATTAGTAATCTCGATATTCCAATGAGCAGGGCATCTTCTAATGCTTACAAATTATGTCCAAACAACTTAAAGTTAAGATTACTAATATTTAGCGTTTAGGGCGCGCGGACGGACATATAAAAAGCGTGTAACCCCGACTTGTTAATAACAGCACAGCAGTATAGATACGAATAAATAACATTGACATGGTTAAAGTTGCTATTGTTTACTCATCAGTGAACGGCCATACAAAGCGCCTCACAGAGCGTGTCCTTAAGGGCATTCAAAGTGTTAAAGGTGTAGAAGGTAAGGTTTTCACCTCCGACGAAGCTCTTGATAGAGATGTTCTGGATGATCTCAGTGAAAACTACACTGCTATTATCTTTGGTACTCCTACTTTAATGGGCTCTCCATCCGCTAAGTTCAAAGAATTTATGGAATCCTCATCTGGTGTGTATTTTCGGAAGCTCTGGATCAACAAGATTGGAGGAGCATTCACAGTTTCCGCTGGCAGGTCCGGGTCCAAGGTCAACACTCTTGTCGACTTGGCAGTATTCGCTGCTCAACATGGTATGGTGTGGGTCCCACTGACAATTCCACCAGGTTACAACATGTCCACTCAAAAGGAAGAGGACTGCCTGAACGCTTCTGGTTTCTTCCTTGGTGTTGGTGCTCAAGCTAACGTCGATCAAGACGTTTCTGCTGCTCCAGGTGAACACGATTTGAAGACTGGTGAGCTGTATGGTGCCAGAATTGCCCAGTTTGCTAAAGAATATGAACCAACTTACCAATCTCTGAAGGCTAAGGGTATTTAAATGAGATTTTGAGCTTAAATGTTCTTGGTGATGTTGTAGAGGCCTGCTTAAAGGCTTCGCGAATTGATAAGAACCCATTAGGAGGAACTCATGAGGTGAAGTCTCGTCACAGGTCCTTTTATGAAAATATGAGGATGACATTCTCTTATCATCACTGAGAGCTCAGAGCCTAGAGGAGAGAGGAAATTGGAATTCAGTCTTTAAATATTGGAAAATTGAAATTGTAGTGCGGTCGGATTTGACTGGGGACCAACAAATGGAAGATTAGTGACATCAGCTCTATGTGACTATAGAGCGGAATGTTATTGCGCTGGATCCCGGTGTAGAATCGAGGCTGCGAGGTATCATACACGGTACAAGAGCAGTGGGCTTAAGTTTCCACTGTTGACAGTACGCATTTAATCAGAGGCATCTCTAACTCTTCCAGTTGTCGGAAGAACAAGCTTCTAAAGCAGAAAGCAGCACACAAGATCAGAATAGCACCAATAGTAGCATCAGAACTGATACTACCAGTTTTAGCCCAGGTCAAACCAGGTCATTTTTGATCACACTAAGATAAAGTTCAAGTTGGGCCACAGGCAAGAAAGAGCATTAAGGTGGGCATTCTGAGATAACAGAGAGCCTCAGAAAACTAACTACGCAAACCATTACTGAATCTTGTTACTCGAAGTCTCGCAATATCTATTGGTTTGAAATTTTGAATGCATGTCTTAGGGAAGTTTCCTGTTATGCTTCGTCAGAACGGCGTGGAATGGTGGCTCATAAAGGGAGGATTCTTGTCTGAACTTCGAGTTCTCAGGTCTGGATAATGATAGACTATCAACAGATGAGATTATGAGAATATTGTCATACTTTCGGGTCTTTTTTATTGTATTAGAAAGTGAGCAATTGCAAATGGATATCGCATGCTACGGACCATGGTGCAATGTGAGAATCTCTCTATGGCAGTCCAACATAGTCCGATCCCAGGTCCCTTGATTATGAGTTACAACTCACAACTTGTTCGTTTTTGTGTATTTCTTAGATCTGTGTCAGCAATATAAGTCGAAAAAATAAAATTAGCATGCTATCAATAAAAGCTCTTCTGTCTTTGTACAACAAATCCGATATAGTGTAACGGCTAGCACGGTTCGCTTTCACCGAGCAGACCCGGGTTCGACTCCCGGTATCGGAGTAACTTTTTTTCACATACATTAGACAGCCAGCCGGCGCCGCGCGATGCTGTCGAATATATATTTTTAACTAGCAGACGTCGTATAGTGCCGCTATCGCGCTGGTTAAGTTGCACATGCCATGAGACTGGCATTACCCCCTTAATTTAACATAAAAAAACCGAGATCAATAATATATTGTGGTTTTTGATTGGTGCAATTTCTTTGATATACGTGGGCCAGTGACATTTGCGCCAGCCACACCCCCTCCCTCCCTGCAAAAATTCTTATCCAGAGGTATCACCTTCCTGATCAGGGAGGATTTCATACTTAAAGACATTACCCTCCCTGAGTGGTGTAGAGGTTTTTCGGTTTTCCTTCCGCGATCTTCAAAATTTCGCAAGTGCGCTCATTTCCATGACAACGGGATTTCTCCCTAACAGGGTAAACAACCAACACCAAAACAACGAAAAGGCGGTAACAACAACCGGGAAATTGACCACACAAGTGAGGAAGACCAGTTTTGCCTATAGCTTGGAGTGACCTCATATACGCGCTGCTACCATATCATCTGCGCTCGTCTGTTCCCCTTTGGGTTTTCTATCTGATTATCGTTACGCGTGGCGTTCCAATTGATAAACAAGCATCATCAACAACCACAACTGCTTTTCACGCTTCTGAGGTAAAGTCTTGACTAAACTGAGTCAAAGAGAGTAAAGATATAAGAAGCGAACCATTGATATCGTTTTCTATCTGTTTGGAGTTTTATTCGAAGGGGTACTTGTGCTGCGTCTTATCAGGTCATACTATCTGAGGACAACAACGCATCTTTACGAACATTGTTGACATTACTGAGACATTCTACCCTCCTATACCGAAAGTCTTAACAACTGAAATATTCCCAAAAACCCTCATAGCACATCCATCTATACACCCTGCATACGACATGACTACGAATAACATACAAACACAACAACAGCCAATGGCGATCAACACCAGCGTGCCCTCGAACCAGCCCTCATCGGACTGCATGGGTTCTCTGGGAGGCCAACTGCTGAATGATTCTGTGAGAAGGGCTTCACTTCAGAACTCCCCAGTAAACCTGGCTTCAAATTTGAACAATCTGTCTATCTCAGGTTCTTCTGGTATAATACTGGAAAACCAGCAGAGCCAGGAGGCTCCATCGTACACGCTGAAGATCAAAAATTCTCCTTCTGATATCACATTGAGAGAAGCCTATTGTATCTTTGCATTGGCAAAGGACTTTGTTGGATTAGAACTCTTGCCAGATTCAAATAACCTCCCTGTTATCTTTGCAAGATTCAAGTCATTATCATCTGCATCTACTTATTCACAGCTGTTGGAGTCACATCAGGTATTTGGCCCAACTTACCCATTCTATTTAAAAGCGGAAATCACAGATACCAGCTTCCAACCAAGCTTGAATTTGGGTGCATCCGCAAAAAGACCCAGCATTGGGAATCACAGGTCGAGATTTCTATTCAGCGATCCTTTCAGCAATGAAACGATTGCTGAGAATGCTGAAACTGGACCAAACTCTAACGGTGTTGGTAAGTCTTTGCTCTTGATGGAATCGCAACAAGACGCGAGAGAGTATGAACAGTTGGTGAGAGATCCATGGGGCCAGCCTCAAGTATCAAGAAGCCAACCGGGCTCATCCTCATCGTTGAACGGTAGCCAGCTTCCGCCAGGATCTGGATATGGTACATCACAACCGCAGACCCCAACTACAGAATGGGATAGAAGAAGACAAGGTTCATCATTCTTTAACCAGTCACCATTGTTGACTACACAGCTGCCCACCTCTCAGATCCCAACACATCTGTCTTTGAATCAGCAACCAGGCCAATTGCCATCGTCATCTCAAACGCAGCTTCCACCGGGGTTGAACCAGCAGCAGTCTATACCGGTCACTCCGCAGTCTGCACCAGTTTCGCAACCGACTTCAACGGTCCAATCATCACAGCAGTCGTTAACAGCACCACAACAACAAGCATTGACATCTCCGTCGAACCAATCTTCACAAGTGGACCTATCACTGTTGGCTAGAGTGCCACCTCCAGCCAATCCAGCTGATCAGAATCCTCCATGTAATACCCTTTATGTTGGTAACTTACCACCAGATGCCACTGAAGCAGAGTTGCGCCAGCTCTTCTCTCCACAGCGCGGCTTTAGAAGATTATCATTTAGAACCAAGCAGTCTAATGGTAGTGCCGGAAATGGTTCTTCGAATCACGCACATGGCCCAATGTGCTTTGTTGAGTTTGAAGATATTGCGTACGCGACAAGGGCATTGGCTGAGCTTTACGGTAGGACATTACCAAGACCTGGTGGTGTCCCAGGGAAAGGTGGTATTCGTCTTTCTTTCTCAAAAAACCCGTTAGGTGTTAGAGGACCAGGTCAAAGAAGAAGTTCTGCCTTTAACTACCAAGGTACTACTGGGTATAAGAACTGATTATGAATGTCTCAGTGCTGCTTGTCTGCTTTCTGTTTGTGATTTTACAATGTCTCTGCTTTTCTGGTCTCTTGTCATGATTAGGTGGGTCCATCTACTTACACCTTCACATATATTGGACTTTTTGTCTCTTATGGTTGTCTTTTTGTCTCCATTGTTGCATCGATGTGATCACCATCACTACAATCTCTTCTCCCATTTTTTTATATCCTCATGTCTTCAATTTTTATAAATTTATCGCTCTGATCTCCGGTGTTCACTCACACCATTTTTTGTTTATGTCATTTAACTCTCTTTTCACGTCATGGTGTTGAACATCCGTGTATTTCCTCATCCATATATGTGTTTGACCTTTTTTGTTTATTCTTTGATCTCTTGTCGACTCACTCAATCTCTTTTTTTCTAGTCTAATACGCTATTTCTTTTAAATGATGTGCTATATAACTCTTTTGAATCATATATTCTTCCGTTATGAACTCTTTACATCTAACGTAGCTTAGATATTGCATTAAGAGAAGACTGCAAGAACAACGATCAAAGCAAGTATTACCAATATTACCAGTATGACACAACTCCATTTTCGTTTCTGCTTCTGGTAATTATCAGCCTTCAGGAGTTCGCGAGAGGCGTTCTGGGTATGGGATGCCAAGTTGGACATGTTGCTTTCCACAGTGTCTACTTGAGCACCCTGTTGTTGTACAAGAAATCCCAACTGTTTGTATATGGAGTTAATCTCTTCGACACCCCCATGGATTTTCTTTATCTCATTGGCTCTCTCTTCAGCAAGTATAGTATGCAGATCTAACTCTTGTTGTGGGACTGTATACTGTTGTTTTATTTGCCTTTGTTGTGTCAATGGGGTATTCTCATCTGAATGTGATGCAACAGAAGACTCTTCACTCAATGCAACCTTGTTGGCAATTCTGTCTTTCAAGATCACCGAAGATTGGCGCTCATTATAGTTTCTCCTTGTCTGGTTAAAGCTCTTCTTGATAGACTCAAACTCCTTTCTTAACTTTTCTTCACTGAACTTATCTTCAGAACTGGCTATGTTATTATTCGTTATCAAATGTGATATGTCGTTTGTCAGGTGCTCTAATTGTTGCTTATATTCGTTTAACTCAGGGATTCTCACTTCATCAATAGTCTTACGAAGCGATACACTATCCCTTTTCGTACCCAGTTGGTTCACTAGCCGTTCGAGAGTATTCACTCCATTGGCAAAATCTGTAAGCAAATTAGAAGCCTTTGTGATGATGTTTCCAATTTTACTCTCTGATGACACCGATGAGGTTGCGAGGTGTCTCTGTGCTTCAATATCGACGTTGAATGACATCTTCAACGGCCTGGAGACTGTTCTAGTGGTTCTTTACGGTAATCCTTCTCTAGGACGTTTCCTCAGAGTTCTTTAAAGTTAAAAGTACCCACAGTGCATCAGCCACATTTTTTCGCGAATTCTCTGAGACATTTTCAGGCACACCAGCCACATTGTGGCGAGTGATAGACTGACGCGTCAACCGGGTTGACGCGTCTGGAGAATGATAAATTTACGCGCCTTAAAGAAATACAAACAAGTAATCCATTTCCAACCTATCAACCGCTAGAGACATCGCTGAGTCAAATAACCAGATGGCCAGAGTGGATAAGTTGAAGGCCTTGAGGGCTGCACGAGCTGCCGGATCGAGTAAAGGTCTCTATGAGGATGACGAACCCGAAGACATCTATGACTTAGTGGACGAGGATAAGTACAGGGAGAAGAGGCGTGAAGATCTGCTGAAAGATGACTTTGTCATTGACGACAACGGTGAAGGCTACGTGGACACAGGTGTGGATGAATGGGATGCAAGAGACAGAACTCAGTACTCTGATGAAGAAGATGAAGTAGCGAATTCAAAGTCTAAGAAGAAGAATAATGCTTTTATTCCCGTTAAAAAGAGCGCTCCAATCGTCAGCTTCTTCAAGCAATCTGCTGCGTTATCAAGTGGGCCGAAGAAGAAAGTTAACACTGGCTTCGATGATATCTTGAATGATTTCGCTGCTCCTTCAAAGAAGAGACACTCAAACATCTTCAGTTCTGCTTCCAAGACCCCACAGCTGTTCAACTCCTCCGGTAAAGCCAACGACAGTTACTTCAGTTTGGGGTCTACCAAGTCCTCTTTTAAGAGGGTCAAGAAATTTGATGACGATCTTTCTTCTGATCCTGCTAATGCATCTTTTGATCTAGATTCATCTCCAATAAAATCTAAGAAGACCACTACGTTACCAGAAATTAAGCGAGATGTGGACCATGAGAAAACTTCGAAGGAGGTCCCAGTTGAACTGGAGGACAAGATGGACATTGATGAGGACTCTGAAGATGAGGTCATTTTCGTGAAGAGGCCAAGAACCACGACCATGAACGTCAACCGTTCGTACAACGTGACGGCTACAAAAGCTTCAGAATTGAGATCAGAACCAGACAGCGAAGCTAGTATACCACCGTCATCACCAAATAACTCTTCGTTTGTCTCGTCATCCGAGAAGATCGAGAAAGATCTCGTATCTGGTGATTCGGATGATTTCAAGATGTACTGGTTGGATTATGCAGAAGTTGATAACACGCTACTCCTTTTTGGTAAAATCTTGACCAAGGATGATCAATATGTGTCGGCAATGGTCCAAGTCAAAGGTTTCAATAGAGAGTTGTACTTTCTTCCGAGAGATTATAGAAAAGTTGACGGTGAGAATACTAATGTGAAAGTTACTGCTATGGATGTCCACGAAGAGATTGCTCCTTTGATCATGGAAAAGTTCGGCCTGAAATCTCTGAAGACCAAGCCAGAGACAAAGAAGTATTCTTTTGAGGTACCAGGAATTCCAAAGGAGAAGGAATACTTAAAAATGTTGCTTCCCTTTCAACCACCAAAGAATGCCAGAATTACACTACCTTCTGACCTTGAGGGTGAGACCTTTTCACATGTCTTCGGTACAAATGCCAACATTTTTGAGTCATTTGTCTTACAAAGAAATATTATGGGTCCTTGTTGGTTGCAGATCAAGAATGCAGACTTCGAGTCCTTGAAGAATGCTTCTCACTGCAAAGTTGAAGTGTGCATTGAAAGCCCAAGCTTTATCACTCCAATTGAGAAGTCAACTTCAGAGTTCCAAATCAGTCCCCCACCATTGACATCGTGTTCCATCTCTGTTCAGACCATGATGAACCAGAAGGAAAACAAACAAGAAGTTGTCTCGGTTACACTGGCCACTTTCAAGAACTTGCCACAGGATGCTCCAGTTGATGAGAATTTGAGGCCTACAGAATTGATCACATTGACAAGACCGATCGGTATCTCACTACCACCTGGACTGAAGGCTCTCGCAGATAAGAACAAGCTGACATTAAGAGTGTTCAACAATGAGAAAACCATGCTTAACTGTCTTGCTGCTCTCGTGAAGCTTGCTGATCCGGATGTGTTCATTGGTCACAGAATGGAGAATATCTCTTTGGACATCTTGATGCATCGTATGCATGATTTGAAAGTCTCTACCTTCAGTACATTTGGTCGTCGTATGAGGAAGACTTGGCCTGATAGATTCGGCAAGAATAACTTCAATTCCACATTTGCCATCCGTGAGATCTTTGCGGGCCGTTTACTTTGTGACATTGCCAATGAGATGGGACAATCGCTGACCATGAAGTGCCAATCTTGGGATTTGTCTGAAATGTACGAGGTCGTCTGCAAGAAAAAGCATCTCCCACTGGAACTCAATCTGAACAGTCAACAATATCAAGAAAATGCCAACTCTATGCTTATGGCTCTCCAAGAGAACTGCACCAATTCGTTGATCACTGCTGAGATCGCCTTCCGAATTCAAATATTGTCTCTGTCTAAGCAGCTGACGAACTTGGCAGGTAATGCCTGGTCTCATACCTTGGGTGGTACTAGAGCTGGCCGTAATGAGTACATTTTATTGCATGAGTTTACAAGGAATGGATACATCGTCCCAGATAAAGAGACTAGACAGTCTAAGCAACAATATCAACAGATAATGCAACAACAAAGAGCTGAGGCTGAAGATGCTGATGAACCACAACTCTCATCTAACAACAAGAAGTCGAAATATCAAGGTGGTTTGGTCTTTGAGCCTGAAAAAGGTCTCCACAAGAACTATATCCTTGTCATGGATTTCAACTCTTTATATCCTTCCATCATCCAAGAGTTCAATATCTGCTTCACCACTGTGGATCGTGATCTTCAAAACATTGACTCTTTACCCGATGTTCCACCACAGAGCATGAGTCAGGGTGTGCTACCGCGTCTCTTGAACACATTGGTCTCACGTCGTCGTGAAGTGAAGAAATTATTGAAAGATCCAGGTGCTTCACCCGTAGAGAAGGCACAGTACGATATCAAGCAGCAGGCTTTGAAGTTAACAGCCAATTCTATGTATGGATGTTTGGGTTATGTCAACTCCCGTTTCTATGCCAAGCCATTAGCCATGCTTGTGACTAATAAAGGTCGTGAGATCTTGATGGACACCAGACAGCTGGCTGAAAGTCTTGGCTTAAGGGTCGTTTATGGTGATACCGATTCTGTTATGATCGATACCGGTTGTAACAACTTCCAGGAGGCTATCAAGATCGGCGAAGACCTTAAGGTGAAGGTCAATGAGAGATATAGATTGTTGGAGATCGACATTGACAACGCTTTTAGAAGGTTGTTGTTACATGCTAAAAAGAAGTATGCTGCTCTCAATGTCACTTTTGACAAGGCTGGAATTGAGCAACACACTTTGGAAGTCAAAGGTCTTGATATGAAACGTCGTGAGTATTGTCCATTATCTAAGGAGATCTCTACCTATGTCTTGAACAAAGTGTTGAGTGACGAAGACTCTGAAGATTCGTTAAGCGAAATCTACTCTTATTTGGAGGATATGACAACTAAGATCAAGAATAATGAGATTAGACCTGAGAAATTCAAGGTCAACACTAAACTATCTAAAGACCCATCTGCATACCCTGGTGGAAAGACGATGCCAGCTGTTCAAGTAGCTATCAGGCTTAAGGAACAAGGAAAGATTGTGAAGGCTGGTACGGTCATCACATATGTTATTACGGCTGGTGAAGAAGGCACACCTGCTGAGAGGGCAAGATCCTTGAACGAATTGCTCGTAAAGAATTCAGAATTGAGACCTGATCCACAGTATTATCTGGAGAAACAGATCCTTGCACCAGTGGAGAGATTGGTTGAAAGAATAGAAGGTGTTGATCTCACACGTCTGGCCAACTCCTTGGGTATTGAGAGACATAAAAGCTATCATCAGAACACTCGTCAAGGAGGATCAGAGATTTTCCAACCTCTGGAGTCTACTATCACTGATGCTGAGAGATTTCGGGCCTGCGAGCATCTGTGGTTGCGCTGTCCGTGTGGCTCAATGTTCCCATTCGGTGGCATTGTTTCCTCTAAGGACTATGGTATCACATTCAATGGTATCCAGTGTTCCAGATGCTCGCATCAAATGTCTCCGCTGCAAGTTTCGAGTCAATTGGAGAACAGAATCAGAGCATTTATCTCGCATTATTACGAAAGTATTGTAACATGTGACGATTCGACATGCGGCTTGACCACAAAGCAGATCTCTGTCTATGGTAAGAGATGTTTGAATAACGGTTGTAAGGGTGTGATGCGCTATCGTTACAGCGATAAGGCATTATATGATCAATTGCTCTATTTTGACTCTTTATTCGACTCGGAGAAGAACAAAGCAGAGCAGTTGAGACCTCTCTATGATCCTCGGGACAAGGACAAACCAGAGCCTATGATAAAGGGACAAGTTGATGCCCTTTGTGAGCAGAACAGAGAGTTGTTTGGCATATGGAGAGGAGTCTGTCAGAAGTACTTGGATGACTGTGGCCGTCGTTACGTGGACATGGGTAGTATTTTTGATTTTATGATATGAATGTTATAATGTTACGTTTATGGCCTTGTAGTGGGTAAGGTTCCTCCCCGATGAAGCGTGAGTGACGTGTCATGTGATCAGAAACTGAAGTTTGGCTCCTCTCTGCACAGCCCTCAGAATGATCGACATATCCTAAACATAGCTGAATTGTGATATATTTACTTCATGGAAAGAATGATACATCATAGCCTCTGCCTCTTAATGTTTCATGTGTTCTATATTTGTAGAAACATCGTCAGACACAGCCCTGCAAGTCGGCTTTTTGGTGGCTGGTCCCTGCAGACTGCGCCCTTCGGAAGGCCGACGCGTGAGATAAAACAGCTCTGATTCCTCGAACTTTTTAACTCCTTCAATGCACCTGTTCTCAGAGACATTCTAATCAATGATTATTCCTACGACGACTACCGAGATTTCACCATCCAAGCTACTACTCCCTCGCTCGTTCACTTCAGATGTCGTAACCACCGCTAAATCATTCAAGAATTGGGATTCATGTATGGCCGACAAACCGTGTAAGATCATCGCTATTGTCGGCATTATCCTTGCGGTTTTCTTTGTCATATGGCTACTGGGGGGTATTGTTCGTTGTCTTTGTTGTGGTGCGAAAGGAGTTTGCTCGGCATTATGTTGCTGTCTCTTATGTTGTGGTTCCAATACGAGGGATATGAGCCGCGAACCACTGAAACAAGAGTCTGCATATGACAACCCTCATATGTATCCACAGAACGTAGTATATGATAACGCTCAGTGGGACAACACAAGGTACGATGGTTCGCAGAGGATGCAATATGGTCCAGGTACAGTAGATTCGTATGGGAAGCGCACCAACTATTAAAGGTCTTAATCTTCCAATCTGAAACATCAATAATGTAGATGCTATGTAGTGGTGTGCCTGGTATCACTTTTTACGACATAAGAATAACCATAGATACTATTGAACATATCTTCTGTTCATAAAAAGAAATGTGCGCTGCTATTTTGTTGTTAGAACATCATCGACTCAGACTCCAAAACATGTGTGATTCATCAAACGTGGATAAAGTCCAGTGATCCAATGTCAATTACGACGGCTTCAAGAATGAATCATGAATTGCCATCAAATACAATGAAGAATTAGGTCCGTCTCTATACGCCTATGTCAAGTGAACTTCTCCAACGTCAAGAAAACATCTCCACGTAGCAGCCATCGGTGTATTGAGACGCGTGAATGGACTATAAGTCCCTTGAGATAGTTGTGATAATAGAAATTGCCCTTTCAAGAATCCCGAGAATATTTATTATTGCCGCTTCTATAAAAATATAAGCTGAGTATTATGTAGGCTTGAAATCATCAAGTCAGCACTTGTGCTTCTGTGTGCTATTCAAAAGCGAAAAGGAGGCGGGGCAGAGATAGCAGACATTATCATATTCAAAGAATCACGTTGGATATTGTTAGTAAGGTGGTTCATTTTTAATTGAGTTACGCTAATGAATTTTCAATCATATGAATATCTCTTTTTTTTTCTATTTACGAATCATTTAGTCAAACTCACTCTCACGTCATGGACTATTTGCACCAACTGGTTATTAGCCCTCGTACTTAGTTCAGCTAATGTGTTCTCTGAATCCTGCAATCCACTCTTTATAGATCTTTGGAAAGATAACACCTCTGGATACTTCTCAGCCTCGTAGTTCTTGATGGCATCACAAGTGTTATCAAAAGTACGTGGGAGGAAGAATTTAAATGCAGCTGTACCAAACACCAGTGGAGTGAAGAATCTCACTGGGAATGAACGTTTGTTTGCGAGTATGGAACCAGTGAGAAGCGCAGTGAGAGCATAGTTGAAGTTTGGAAGAAACTTATCACGGGGATCATAGACAGATGTAACAGTGTCCACAAAGTTATTCCATTCATTGAGAGAGGCAGCTTTCAAGTTGTAGTACTCAGCTTGGACAAGGTTCACCTCCTGATACACTTTCTCACGGACTGCTTGCAACCGTTTTTCTAGGTAAGAGGATCTGTTCACCTTATGGCCTTTGAGAAACTCCCTTGTCACAGGTTCTTGAGCAGCCGCAGTCTGCGTGTACTGCTCTGGTACTGGCACTGGTACAATGCTCTTGTCAATGCCGGTCTCCTCAGCGTAAAAAGAACGTGATGGCATTCCCGGTTCTCTATCTTCGCTACCTGTTTCTCGTTCTCTGCCTCCTTCACCCAATTGAAAGCGCCCGAAAGTTGATGGAAATTTCGGTAGAGGCAGTACGTGAAGAGGGCTCATAACACCCCCATATTGTTTCTCTATTGGGGTTCAGATCTATCTGCTCTGTTCTACCAAACTCTGATACTACGATATAGCAATAAATATGCGTACATCAAACGTAATTTTTAAAGAATTGATGTGTTAGCTCGACACCTACAAAGGTGGCAGCATTGGCTGGGAAAGATCTTAGCAAGGCAGGTCCAACACCTGGGAAGAACCCCTTGATACCTCCACCCTTTCTATAGATCTCTGCAATAGCATCCCTTGCACTGATCTTCTCGGTCACGGAGTTGGTCATTCTTGTCTTCACCGTATCCACTGGGAAAACCACTAACCACATGGCCATACCACTGAGACCACCTGCAGTGGACACGGCCATTAGAGATAGTTCTCCGTCTTTAGCACCACTCAACTTCGAAAGCTCCTTCTTTGCAACTTCGTATACTGCAAAGTACAACGCTGAGCCAGGACCATCACGGGCTAATGTAGCTGTGGAACCCCTGAATAAAGAGGACACACCTCCAGATGCAAGGATGGACTTGATAGCACCCAATGTAGACTTAGATTTCGAGGCGTCCTGAGTCTGTAACACAATCTTGACTCTCTCCATTGGAGCAGCGACAAGTGTGGTTGGAATAGCAGAGAGGAACCCTGCAGTTGAAATCTGTCCTATGGTCAATGGCCCGACTTGGTCCTTTTTGGTCACCAACTGTTTACCAACATCATAACCCCAGAAACTCACAGCAAACATCGGGGTAACACCTAACAGAGGAGGTACTACACCACGGTAGAAACCTTTAGGACCAGAAGCCTTCAGAATATCACGTACAGCAGAGCCCATTGATGGAGCTTGGCCCGATTGTAGGCGCACTTTCACCAAGTCGAACGGATGGCCTGTCAAGACCGCTGCCACACCACCAACACCACCTGCGACCACCGATTTGACATTTTCGACAATGAAGGAATCCTGCGTGTCGGCCATTTGTATCTTTCTTTATAGTTGTATCGGTTCTAGTTGGTTGTTTTCTCTATCAAAGATCATATAGGAAGTCGCCCAGGCCCTTTTTATACCCCCACAGGTGGCCGGTGCTCCACACCGTTGAACCGAGGATGTCACGCAGCCACCCACAACGGTTCCATCAACACTTTTTTTTGAACAGCCGGTGGGAAGAGATAGTGAGGTATTAACTGTGTTTGTTCTAATCTCTTTTTACCAAGGGGGTGGTGTTGAAACGGTTGTTGTTGGGACTTATTAATTTGCTGTATGTTGAGGTGTAGTTGTTTCTATATCAAGGAAGATGTGATGAGGTGATAACACGGCTGATGGCATGGGCCAAGGGGAAAGAGGTTGGATCAGAGAGTCCATTACGTCCCAGTGTCGCTTGCGTATACTAGACTCGATCTCTATGTAATCTCTCCCACAACTAGTTGTGACCACCAAGTCACGACAATGACCTAGTCATGGCTCAGAAAAAAACACCGGTAAACTCCCTGATAATCACATGTGACCCCTTATCAGATATCGTTTACATAAGAATCTCATATCATCGAGGTCTAGGCTGTTATTCTAGTCACTAGGAAAGAATTGGTGTACTATTTGCTCTTTAAGCGTCTTATGTCATAATCGCATCTGCTGCAAATTCTCGGAGACAACTTCAATTGCCTAGGACAAAATATCGACAGCACAAAGAACAGATAGCAATGGCCTCGTCCAGAAGCTTAGAGCAGATGCTCTATGACCGCGTAAGTGATAACATACTATTACTTGACGATTTCTAACATCCCTACCAGCTTATGAGATCACCAGCGTTTCACAGATTCGTCCGTAAGGTGTACTATAAAGTAAACGGGATCGATCCTCATCAGTTTGAAGAGCCACTCAGGATGTATCATAGCGATAAATTGTTTAAGCCGACAACGCTGCACAAATTTAAAGCCTGGCGACTGTTGTTTTACGATGAGATGCGTTCATCGGTGGGATTGGCAAAGAAGCACAACTTTTGACTACCGAGCATCAACATATCTTCACGCCCAACCATATACGTAGAACACAACTATACAAATTAACGAATCAATGAATATCATTAAAAATTGTTTATTATAGCGAAAACATTTAACATACAAAACACCAACCCAATAGAAGACAAAAAGAAACGTACAAAAAAATCCTTCAAAATGACTTTCTTGGCTTAAAAGCCAAAGAGTTTCTGTCAGCCTTTCTGAATGCCTTTTTACTGACCATACCAACATCATCTTCCAACGCAATGATTACGTTCTTATCACTTCCGAATCTGAAGTTATCAGCAACGACGTTACTAGAATATCTCTTGATTAGGTATGGTTCAGCATCACCACGTAAGATCTTCTTCAATGACCACGTAATGGCATATGGACCAGATGAAGACACAATAGTCTGCTCTTTAACATCCAGTCCAGCGTTGAAATATGCCTTGGAGAAATCCAAACTCTTCTTTGTGGTAGCCTGCATATATGCAAGATGTTCTGGTGCAATCTTCAACATGCGGATCTTCGGCAATTTATCCTTGCCAAAAGAAGCTTGAAATCCTAACTTACCAGAGTTGTTACCGTCCCTTATAGTCAAATCAATAAGCATCAAATATGTCTTACAGGTGGCCAATAACCACTTACCATCCGCGCTTACTTCAACATGTTTGATGTTATCTCCAATGGCTGGCAATAGAGCCTTTGCGCGTATACCCAGACGGTCATACAATCTGACATCACCCTTTGAAGAAGCAACTGCAATATAACCATTCTCGGCGGTACCAAAGGAACTGAACCCATTTTTTGTAGCATATGACTTATGTTCGGATTCAACCAATTTATCTCCGCTCAATCTTGGATCAACTTTGAATAGGCCATTATCGGAAATACCCAGGAATGTCTGCTCACCAGTCATTTGGTTAAACTTGGAGCTTGGACCAAATTCATTGACTTGTAAATCGTCGCGCACTTTCCATTCATCTACTATCTGGCCACGTTCAAGATCCATACGATAGAGAGTATCTCTCCGATCACCTTGCATGACAAGAGAACGATCTTCAGTATGAAGCATCATCTTTCTCGGTATGAATTCCTTACCCTTGACATTCAGATTTTGGATAGTTGTAGCGTATTTCAACTCATCATCCTCATTTGTGCTAAACACACCAACTCTGTTACCGTTCGTAACGTAGGACCGATCATTCTTGAAAGCCACGGTCAAATTCTTATTCTGTCCTTTGAAACTGACTTTTTCATCTTCTTCGTCTTCCGAATCCGAGAAAGCCTCCTTATGAAGACCAGTACGTAGGCTAACACCGGTCAATTCTTCTTCCTCACCCTCCTCTTCAGACGCTGGTTCATCCTCCTCAAGGTCATTGTAATAACCAAGCATCTCTTCATCCTGGCCTGGAGTTTCAAATGCAGACATCACATACTTCTGTTCAGAATCATCCTGTTTCTCCCACTTAGACTGGTTGTTATGTTCATGGTAAGCCCTCAGAAAGCCTTGCTTAAAGTTATTCAATTCTTTGTCGTCAGAAAATCTGAGCAAGAAGGTGAAAGCACCTTCGCAGGCCCAGTAGTTGAAGATAAATGACGTGACGCTGGATTCAAATCTTGCGTTCAATTCATCAGAAACAATAGCACCAAATTCCAATCCATCGCTGTTCTTAATAGAGAGCCAGTATTCCCATTCTCCAATATCCAAGACTGTGACTCTTACATTGCTTTGAAATTTGAAAGAGCCTTCTAAGGGATCATACAAGTGAAGTTGGGCATCAACAATAGCGATCGGTTCGCCATCTGGACTTGGGACATTCTTCAACTCAGGCACATTATCAGCGTTGTCAATAGCATCTTCATAGACGCTATCGCTCTCGTCGTCCTCTTCATCGGCATCGAAGCTCTTAGAATCAGCTGTAGAAGATGAGAGGGCCAAACTGTTAAATCCCCTCTCAAGTGAGTCCAATGGATCAGCTTCTGGATCAAAAATAAACTCTTCGAGCTGTGACTGTGTAATACCTGCAGATGATCTCTGGTATTTTCTTTCAAAGCAACAAGCATGTAAAGTGTTCATGAAATGGTCAACTTCGGAAGATTTGACATTCTCCTCCACAACAAATTCGAAATGCTCGCCTTCGTCACCATCAATATTATTCCAAGAGACGACCCACGTACCGCTTCTATTCAACTTGTGTACTTTCAACTCTTTATCAATCAAGAACACTCTTTCATCTTTAGTTTCTTCGAAATCCTCCTCTTCATCATCATCATCGCCTCTTAGCTGTTCTTCACCCTCAGCGTAAGCCCTCTGGATCACCAAAAGAAAATTATGCGGCGAAGAAGTTTCACGGATCGAAGCTGCTGCATCAGTATATAGACATTCAGCTGCAGACTTCGGAGAGCCTGGTGATCTCTTTAGAAATAGCTGTCCTGATGGGATCATTGCGAGCTCACCTTTTGGAGATGATCCAAGAAATTTCTTGAGAAAGTTCATCGCCTTGTGGTTAAACTATACGTAGAGCTCACAATAGTGATGAAAATCACCCCAGCAGCAGCACCCAATTGACTGAGTTGAAACAAATACGGAAGTGTTGATGGCAAAAAAATTCGGGGGCCCACAAGAATCAAAAAACCAAAACAAGCGCCAAATCCGGAAATCCGATATTATCATATCACGTGATTATTGCCGGAATTCGTTCCCATCCTCTGCATGATTTTTTCTTTAGACCTCAAAGAAACTTTTTTGTGACAGGTTCAAAATTTGAATTCTGGAGGTATTTGAAGGTTCTTCTTTGAGTTACTGTGTTCATATGCTTCGAGGATTTCTATGGATCCCTGTTGGAAGTCCCAGATTTGGTAATGTCTCGAGATTAATCCATTCTTCCCGTCTATTATGCAAGAATGATGAGATCGATAAGCTACGGAAGAAAGCCCAGGAATTACAGATAGATCCAAAGGTCCTTGCTGATGCTGAAAGACTGCTGACGAAGCCTACTAAGGATCCTACAAAAAGAGCAACGGAATCTGATCAATCACAGCTAAGAAGTGATACGAGGAAACCACCAGGAGGCTGGAGAAAGATGAAGCTACCTGAGTGGAAAAGACACAAGTATGCCCTTTGGGAGAAGTTCGAAGGTCAAGCATGGAATCCTGGGAGAAAGCTATCAAGAGATCAGATGGATAGTGTTCGTCTGTTGAAGAACGCAATGCCGAATCTCACAGCCAGTGACCTGGCAAAGGAATTCAGAATCTCTCCAGAGGCTGTCTCCAAGATTTTAAAATCTAAATGGAAACCTCTCAATGATGAGGAAGCCGATAATGTTCGAGATAGATGGCTCAGACGTAAATCCCGTGCCCTGGAGATTATGGGTTCACGGAGGAACCGCGATTTGAAGCTTTTGATCGGTTCTGGAGAATTCACAGGTGTTCGTAGAGCATCTCTAGATTACCTGAAGAAGAAAGAGCTCATTCAGAAAGGTGAACAGAAGGGTGATCCAGAGAGGCTCTTCAAATTTGATAAGACCACGAACAAGAAGAAGAATATGTTCTAATTTTCTCAATAGAGCTATTGTTAACGAATCACGACGGATATATACATATATACTTTGTACATAGAGCAAAAGAATTCATCATCGGATTATCAGTAGTCGTATACAAACATGTTATACTTGACCAGTCAAGTACCAACCTTTGATGGTTCTGATTTCATTCCTGATATCAATAGCAGCAGATCTCCCACTGATGGATCTATCATTTGTCCTAAACAACTGTGCTGTTTTGTAAGCATCGATTCGGCCCTGGAATGTCTTAACTTGGAAGGTCGTAGGCTGCAAGTCTACCAGACTGATGCAGTACTTATTATAGTGCTCAACACAGTCCCGAAGTTTCTGCAACCTGTCATTCAACTTATTATCAGATCCCACTGATTCATCTTCAAAGGTGACATATGTGTTCACTGTCTTGATAGGTTCACTGTCAAGGGTCTGCACCGAAGCATCAGAGTAGAGCTTATCACCTCTCTTGATAGCCACTGGAGGAAGGCACTGTTTCTTACCCATGAGCTTCAACAATGCCACAGCCTTACGCAGGGTGAATGACACCAGCTCGTTACGCCTATCGTACTGTACCTCCAACAATGGTTGTATAACCATCAAGAGAATCAAGTACAGCAAAGATAGGCCTGTGCCTGATCGGTATAGGAGAGAGGTTATGTATCGCAGAGCTGGAGGGATCTGTGAGAGCTCCTTCTGTTTTGGGAGGTTCTCAGGGAATGCAATGGGCATGATAGCGGGTTTATTCTTTGGCTCTCGTTATAGCTGCCCTTGGTCCTTCCGGCTGTTCTTGCCTAATTCTTCCCTCCTTGATTGTTCCCTGTACTTATTATTGTATGTTCTTGGGCGGAGAAATCTTACAAAAGTTGAGCCGCGAAAAGAAGAACAGCCAATAAACAAGAACAACAGTACAGAAGGGACCGGGCTTTACACTTCCAAGCGACTCCTAAGAGACCTTCACAGACAGCATCGATGATTACAGACGAACAACTCAACAAGATGGCTATTGGCTTCGGGCTCATAACTTTCACTCTCATCGTGGTATACCACACAATCACCTCCACTACGAAGAACATGAAGGCCGATTTGAAGTGAATTATAAAGGGTGGTGTTGGGTTATAAAAGGCGAATTTTCTAGCATACATAGGCTGATTGAATCGGTGGGAACGAGTATAAAGATATATTTTTGTATCGTTGATCTCTATGTTGGTAGCTAATCGAAGTAGTACATCACAAGGTGTCATAAACTGATACCGATCAGAACACTTCAATGAAATAAGAAAAAAAAAACATTTCAGCCACAATCAAAAAAGAAGCCATTTCATCATCAAAAAGGAATCTCGACCGTGGTGCTCAGCAGACAATCAGAAGTAGAAAATCACCGCCGTGTGCTGAAGAAACCCGCGCGCGTGTCCCCCCACCTCATTGAAGTGAAGAGCTCATCGCTGCTCAACAGAAGAAGATCCACAACCATACTGAACACGACAACAGAATGACTTCCCCATTGGGGATCCCACCAGGCAACACTTCAGCCACGTCTCTGTTCAAGAAAGATGGTGAAAACCTGCTGAAAAGGAGCTTCAAACTCACAGGGTCTGATACACAAATGAGACAGAACCCTAGAACTTCGATGTCACAGTTGAAGCTTCAGGAGTTATCACACCATCAAGACCTGCAACTCAACAAATTCGACCTGCAAGAGCTGAGAGATGGGTTCTTTGATCCGATATATATCGAACCTGCAAAGTTGGGTGATTCAAGAGGCATAATGCATAATGATAACAGGCTCAATTTCTCTATAGGCAAAAATGCCTTTCTTAATTGGATACATCAAATACCATTAGATATCAAGTATCAAGCATTGGAGGCACTACGACACTGGAAAATTATCACAAAGTTCACATTCGCATACTTCATAGCAATGCTACTCTGTCTTATTGATAAATCTGGCAACTGGTTTGGTCGTCATAGAGAATGGTTGCCTATTGCAACATTGATCAATCATCCTGTGCACAGTATCGGTGCGCAATTTGAGATCACGATCCAATCCATCGTGGGATTATGTCTTGGTCTGGGGTGGAGCTCATTGGCATTATACATCTCTACAGCTACCCAACCAACGAGAAATCATCAAGGTGGTATCCTAGCGGGATCGCTGTTTATTGGGCTTTTCTTCATGGGATGGTTCAAGGCGTACTATATCAGATTCTACTATATGTTGTTATCGTCTGGATTGGTGCTGATATTCTTATCGTCTAACTTGCAGCTGGACAATACTGCCATTGTATGGAGAAACTGCTGGGATATCGGTATACCCTACCTCTTTGGACTTCTCATCTCACTATTTGTCTCAATCATCTATATTCCATACTTGGGCCATGAGAAGATGACGAATGCCATATTGAAGAGCACTTCGAGTATAAGAGACTTGTTGCAGGCATTTATTACGATTGAGAGCGATTCGGATTCAGAGACGGTGGTCAATTTGCAGAAAATCATGATTGAACAAACATTGACGATGTCAGAAGACTTTAGAGAATTTCTCAGTGGCTCCAAGCTTTCTTTGTTCCATGATGAGGATCTGAAGAGAATAAGAAACCAGATTAACTTCATTGTATCCCCGTTACGTGTCATACCTACTCCAACGATCATTTATTCCAACAAGAGCGTTGGCATAACCAAGGATCATACCGTGATTGGTACACATGACACTACCCCAGAAGCCATTTCTGGATATGCTACACCTCAGCCTAAGCCAAAAGCACAGGGTTCTTTCAAATTTAATAGCAATGTTGTCTACATATCAATCATGAAGGATGCGTTCAATGAGCCGTTGTTCAATCTGATATCCCAGATGGTGAAACAGATGGATAACATCGAGAGTACTATCAAAGCAGTGGGTTGGTTAAACTCAAAGTTTCCGAAGAAAGGTGAACTTATCCTGAAGTTGGAAGAGACGAAGCTCATACTAAAGAAACGTGTTCATCAAATCGATGCTGCATATAGACGGTTCGCCAAGTCTGAATACTTCAACAGGGATTTACTCAACGAAGAAGCTGTTATCAATATCTTCTTGTTTTTACGTTATTCCCGCCAAGCGGCAGTGATGACGATGGATCTAACAGATACACTAATAACTGCAACTGAGAAAATACAGGGCTGGAAATTATATGTCCCAAACTATCCTCTGCGTCGTGCATTACGTCGCTTACCTGAACAGTGTTTAAGAGATCAAGGTGCAGATTCTGTCTATCACTATTTCGAGACCAAGATCGATGTCGATGATGCCTTTGAGCGGATTTATAACTTGAACACTTCCAGAATAAAGGATCAAAATGAGAGAAAGGCTCAAACCGTACGTGCCATTGATCATCATGATTTTAATTTCCACTCAACCAAGAATCCCTTTAGGTTTAAGCTCTGGGAGCTGATATCTGCACTGAGTGATAATGAAACAAAGTATGCATTCAAAGTTTCATTTGTCACCTTATTCCTTGCGTTACCGGCGTGGCTGGACGTGTCATGGTATTGGTACTACACATATCGCTGCTACTGGTGTCCAATTCTTGTATATTTTTTCCTGAGTCCAAGAAACTCAAGCACATGGACAAATTTGTCCACGCGACTGATCTCTTGGCTCGTTGGTTGTTTTTGGGGGTGGGCCGCTAATCAGGCACATCATTTCAAGAATGGCGTTGTCATTGGCGTATTTGCTGTTTTGATCTCTCTTATTTTTTCGTATGGCTTCCTGGTTGAACGACATCCAAGGTCTAGTTTTATAGCTCTCTTGAGCTTCACTATTGTTGCATTGGATGTCAAAACTCTTGCGCAATCCTCGAGTGCTTCTATCTGGCATCAGACTTGGCCATTATCGCTTGCCATACTGGTGAGCATCTTGACAACTGTCTTCACAAATTGGCTCATCTGGCCATTCTCTTCGAAACGTGAACTTTATAGAGCCTGCCATTCTCTCTTACAACACATTGGTCAATCATATCAATCTGTGAGTGAACGCTACCTATATAGAGATAAGGACGATGATCCAACAGATTTGACTCTAGAGTTGGCCAATATTCGGGAAGTGAGAATGTCACAAAGCTTACAAGCAGTGAAGTTGTTACTCCCAAGAGCCATTCATGAGCATGATTTGACACATTCTTTCAAACCTGTTGTGTTTGAACTCTTGTTGAATTCTTGTGATAGAGTCTTGGAAAAGATCATCGAAGCGAGGATGAGTGGTATCTATGTGAAAGTGTGGGAACAGGATGAAGATGAAGCTACAACTCAAGCACTGTTATCATATCGTCGTGATTCTGTCACGACAGTGATACATGTATTGTACATCTTGTCCAATACTTTCTTATCAAAAAAGCCAATTCCAAAATATCTTCCATCACCGATCGTAATCAGAAAGGAAATGTATGACATGATTGCGGATCAGGAATCAAAAAGATATTCATCTAATATTATCAACGACATTGCTCAGAGGTTGACAGAGGTCAATACTTCAGATAGAGATGATGTCTCATATCAGAAAGCACATTGGACTGAAGTTCATACAATGGCATTCTCTAGAGCATTCACGACCATTACAGAGGAGCTGGAAAATATCGTACATTTTTCTAAGGAGATCTTAGGAGAGGAGGACATGTTTCAATGACATTTTATAGTACAGAACTTAAATATCTAATGCGTGTAATTAAGCCGAAATGTAAGATCCCGCAAAGCGCGCGCCAATGTGTGTGTGTCTGGATGTGATGTAGCATAATAATATGAAAGGCTAGCTTCAGCACATTCATCTTCATCTAGTATCAAGATTCTCCTTCTTGGCGCCTTCAGATCTCTCAATAAGCACGGTATGTCATCTGGGACAGTCGACATCTTCAGAGAACGAACAGTAGCGGATTTAGTGGCATGGCGCTTGGATAGGCGCATCACATCCACCCTCGTCACTCCTTCGACACGAAACACCCAGGGCGGCAAGGGCCCGGTGATGAGTATTGTCATTATAACGCATTGTGGAGCTGTACACAAATGGCTATCATCTTTTGGACCACAAGTCTTCATTGATGAAGTGGGATCTGATACGAGAACTTGTGGGATGAGCCTGACGATGGGTAAAGTTGGTGCCTTCTCAGGAGACGTTCTGGTACAACTGGAAGGACATATCATTGAGGTGTTTGATGTGAGTTTTACAACCTTGGTGTTGCTATCAGTCGACTAACTCACGACAGGCTATTAAGCTATTTCTGATGAAAACCAAAGTTGAAGAACGACCATACTCGATTTGTATGATAATAGACAGAGCGGCTAAGTACATTGGTGTTGAATACCCCGCTGGAGTGGAATTGACATTCAATAAGGTCACGATCATTGGTGATTCAGTCACAATATCGTCATATCAGTTGAAAGATGTCCTTCTGTTCGTCACCTGTATCTCCCACTGGTGCAAAATTCAACTTGACATAAAGCGACTATGTAAATCCATAGGACCACCCTTACAAGAGCGGGACGAAATAACTGTTGAACAACTTCCAGATCTTCAGAGTCAATCTAGTCAACCCGTGACACCTGCAGTGGATGGTGAAGAGACGAAGGAAAATATAGATGAGCGCCTCCCCAAATACGTCAAGCTCACCCGAAAAGAGATCACATACATAATTGGCAAGAAAGGTTCCAAGATAGAGTCGATCAGAGAGACAAGCAAAGCCACCGTGAAAGTTGTTCCTCTCAACACTAAGGTGAACGGGACAGATAGCGTCCATAGATCTGGCGAATTGACCCAGTTCCTCAGAGTCAGCGGGACACAGAAACAGGTTCAGAGAGCATTGCGTCTAATTGAACAAGAGATATATCTGTTCAGAATCCACGGAGTGACAGAGTACTAAATCTCCCGAGTATTTGAACCATATCTCATCCGTCCTACACAAACTTCCCTTTTCTTTTTGTTAGGTCTCATAGTTACGCTGAGGTCCCCATAGTGAATGTGTAACTTTCAGACTGGAGGGTCAACCTCTCCACTGTGGCCCATTTCCGGATCTGGTGACTGCAGGAAATTTTCAACCGTCCGCTCATTAAAACAAAAATTTTCCACTTCGGCCCTGTGAAAATTTTACTGGAAAGTTTTTCCTTTCATCTTCTCTCATAGCAGAACCTTCAACCAATCCAGTTTATATTTCAAAATGGCTGACGGTGTCTTCCCAGGTGCTATCGGTATCGATCTTGGTACCACCTACTCTTGTGTTGCTACTTACGACTCTGCTGTCGAGATCATTGCCAACGAGCAAGGTAACCGTGTTACCCCATCCTTCGTTGCTTTCACTGCTGAGGAGAGATTGATCGGTGACGCTGCTAAGAACCAAGCTGCCTTGAACCCAAAGAACACTGTCTTCGATGCTAAGCGTTTGATTGGTCGTCGTTTCGATGAGGAGTCTGTCCAAAAGGATATCAAGACCTGGCCATTCACTGTCATTGACAAGGAAGGTTCTCCATTCATTGAGGTTGAGTACTTGGGTGAGAAGAAGACCTTTGCTCCACAAGAGATCTCTTCCATGGTTTTGACCAAGATGAAGGAGATTGCTGAGGCCAAGATTGGTCAAAAGGTTGAGAAGGCTGTTATCACCGTCCCAGCTTACTTCAACGATGCTCAACGTCAAGCTACCAAGGATGCTGGTGCCATCGCTGGCTTGAACGTTTTGCGTATTATCAACGAGCCAACTGCCGCTGCTATTGCTTACGGTTTGGGTGCTGGTAAGTCTGACAAGGAGAGACACGTCCTCATCTTCGATTTGGGTGGTGGTACTTTTGATGTTTCCTTGTTGCACTTGGCTGGTGGTGTCTTCACTGTTAAGGCTACTGCTGGTGACACTCACTTGGGTGGTCAAGATTTCGACACCAACTTGTTGGAATTCTTCAAGGCTGACTTCTTGAAGAAGACTGGTAAGGACATCTCTTCCGATGCTAGAGCTTTGAGAAGATTGAGAACAGCTGCTGAGAAGGCCAAGAGAACCTTGTCCTCTGTTGCTACCACCACTGTTGAGGTTGACTCTTTGTTCGATGGTGAAGACTTCTCCTTGAACATCTCCAGAGCTAGATTCGAGGCTATCAACGATGCTTTGTTCAAGTCCACTTTGGAGCCAGTTGAACAAGTTTTGAAGGATGCTAAGATCTCCAAGTCCCAAATTGACGAGGTTGTCTTGGTTGGTGGTTCCACCAGAATTCCAAAGGTCCAAAAGCTTTTGTCTGACTTCTTTGACGGTAAGCAATTGGAAAAGTCCATCAACCCAGATGAGGCTGTTGCTTATGGTGCTGCCGTTCAAGGTGCTATCTTGACCGGTCAATCCACTTCTGATGACACCAAGGACTTGTTGTTGTTGGATGTCACTCCATTGTCTCTTGGTGTTGCTATGCAAGGTAACGTGTTTGCCCCAGTTGTTCCAAGAAACACCACTGTTCCAACCATTAAGAGAAGAACTTTCACCACTGTTGCCGACCACCAGACCACTGTCCAATTCCCAGTGTACCAAGGTGAGCGTGTTAACTGTGCTGAGAACACTTTGTTGGGTGAGTTTGACTTGAAGAACATTCCACCAATGCCAGCTGGTGAGCCAGTTTTGGAGGCTATCTTCGAGGTTGATGCCAACGGTATCTTGAAGGTTACCGCTGTTGAGAAGTCCACCGGTAAGACCGCCAACATCACCATCTCCAACGCTGTCGGTAGATTGTCTACCGCTGACATTGAGAAGGCCATTGAGGATGCTGAGAAGTTCAAGTCCTCTGATGATGCTTTCTCTAAGCGTCACGAGGCTAAGCAAAGATTGGAGTCTTACGTTGCTTCTATTGAGGCCACTGTTACTGACCCAGTCTTGTCCTCTAAGTTGAAGAGAGGTTCTAAGGACAAGATCGAGGCTGCTTTGTCTGATGCTCTTGCTGCTTTGGAGATTGAGGAGTCCACTGCTGATGACTACAGAAAGGCTGAGGTTGGTTTGAAGAGAGTTGTTACCAAGGCTATGGCTACTCGTTAAACTTGCATAACGAATTCTTCAGTTTTGTTTGTATAAATTGGTGTTCTAAAAAAAATCGTAATTAAAATTTATTTTGGTTGTAGCTGGCCTTTCTTCCTTCTTTCGATCCATTATTTCTTTCTCTTCGTTGTTCTTCGTCTTCTGGTGAGTTTTGTTGATTTTCCCGCGAGCGAGTTGGAAAAATTTATTTGAGCTCATCGCATGGGTATAGAACAAACAACACTGCAAAGCAAACAAAAACCACAAAGATCCCATGAAACTCGACACTTCCCATATGCGTTATCTAACGCCTGATGACTTTCGTGTTCTCACAGCCGTCGAGATGGGCTCCCGTAATCACGAAGTTGTGCCGACATCCCTGATTCACAATATTGGTGGTCTCCGATCCGTCAGTGGCACCAACAGATGTATAGGGGACCTGGCTAAGCTGAAACTGATCAGAAGGTTGCGTAATGCCAAGTATGACGGTTATAGGCTAAGTCATACGGGTTTTGATTACTTGGCCATTAAGAGTATGACGAATAGAAAGACGCTTTATTCTTTACATACGACAATTGGTGTTGGTAAGGAATCTGATATCTACAGTGTTTCTGACCAGGCTGGTCGTAAAAAGGTGTTGAAGATCCATAGATTGGGCCGTACATCTTTCAGAACTGTGAAGAACAATCGTGATTACTTGCGTAATCGTTCCACTGGGTCTTGGATGTATCTCTCAAGATTGGCCGCTAATAAGGAGTATCAATTCATGAGTACACTCTACGTGAATGGATTCAGTGTCCCAGAACCCTATGACTATAGTCGTCATTGTGTGTTGATGCAGTACATTGATGGATTCCCAATGAGACAACTGAGAGAGCATTCTGACAAGGAGAAGCTATATTCAGATTTGATGAAGTTTATTGTCAAGCTTGCTAACCATGGGTTGATCCATTGTGATTTCAACGAGTTTAATATCATTATCATCAACGAAGAAGCAAGGGATCAATATAAAGAAGATTTTATCGTTATCGACTTCCCTCAGTGTATCTCTATTGGTCATACCGAAGCCGAGTTCTACTTTAAGAGAGATGTCGAATGTATCAGACGTTTCTTCAAGAAGAAGTTAGCGTACGAGCCAAAAGAGCAGAAGGGCATGGTTGATACGGATGGCTATGGTGATGGGTATAAGTACGCTTATCCGGATTTCAAGAGGGACGTTAAGAGAATTGCCGATTTGGATGTCCAAGTTGAGGCCTCCGGTTATAGTAAGAAGAAGAAGGGGGACAGAGATTTGGAGGATGCAGTTGCTAACAT
Source organism: Williopsis mrakii (assembly GCA_003706445.3). Taxonomy (NCBI): domain Eukaryota; kingdom Fungi; phylum Ascomycota; class Saccharomycetes; order Phaffomycetales; family Wickerhamomycetaceae; genus Williopsis; species Williopsis mrakii. The sequence continues at coordinate 118,675 of PPLH03000025.1, forward strand.
GAGAGGGGGTTTTGACGATGAAGATGTTGTTGGTGAGAGCGATGATGAGGACTATGATGAGGATGATTATGATAGCGATGAGGATGAAGAAGATCAAGAAGAAGATCAGGATGAGGAAAATGAGAGAATCATTAAAGCATTGCAAGACGGTGTTGAAGGCTTGAAGATGGATAAGTTGGGAAACTATATCCTTGAATGATGTAAGCACGACAAGCCATATGCTATATCTCAAGTATCACTGTAGCCTGTAACTCTGGTCCGCATGCTTATCAATGTCCGTGTCCAACGGCAATAAGCAATAAATCTAGCGGATGTGGCGGGAGACTTTATCTGATAATGCACTAGCTATGACGCCGTGAAAGCCTTCAGCAGTGGCGAACATTGACGATGGCATAATTGCCCCGTCCATCGAAGCCATTCCATTCGATGCAACTGTTTCAGGTCACCGATAATTGAAGCTACAAGGGCCCTGATAGTTGTACAGTGTTCCAATAATGTATCTGAGAAGGTTGTCTACTACTTCACTCATTAATCAAAATTTATTTCTATATATGGCTAAGCCTGTCATGTCCTGTATAGATGTGGATATATTACACTTTATTTCACATTAGATTGTTCGTATGTTATCCTGTTAGTAGGTTGAATACCAATAAACGACCTTCAAAGTTCTCTCACAGAGTGCCTTCATCCGCAAATGGGCCCATTGACCTGTCTACCACGATCTTCAAGATCTCAGGTAGCCACCGTCCAGTGTTAGCTTGTACGTTGTGTTGAGAGAAGTTGATAAGCACTTCGTAAACAGAGACTTATTGTCATCTGCAGGTTTGTTTACTTAGAGTCAGATTCTGTATATTCGTTTCGTAAAAAGTCGCTTATCACCATCTGCCCTGTGGTCCACCAAATCCTGGTCCTCCAGGTCCACCGAATCCTTCTGGGCCACCAGGCCCACCAGGTCCGCCAAATCCACCAGGTCCTCCAAATCCTCCTGGACCTCCTGGACCATCAAAGCCTCCTGGGCCGCCATATCCTCCTGGGCCACCAAATCCTCCTGGTGGGCCTGGTGGCCCACCTCGTGATGGACCTTGAGGATATTGACCACCTGCTTGTGGTGGGCCACCGTGATGACCACCATGGTGCTCTTGCTTGTACTCATGGACCTTCTCACTAGCCTTATGGGCGACAAAGGCACCGGCAATGGCACCACCAATACCACCAAGTGTAGAATGTTGGTTGCTCAATTTCGAACCGGCATAGCCGCCTACAGCAGCGCCAGCCAAGTCGGTGAACAAACCTCTTTCACCATCACCTCTTTGGCCTTGTTGTTGACTCTGTTGTTGACCTTGTTGGTAGTATTGGTTCTGCTGCTGCTGTTGATTATATTGGTCTCCTTGGCGGGAGCTATCAGTGTAGTAATCTCTGGCGGACATTATATTGTTGTTACAAACTATGAATCGAAGGAAATTTGTAACTTGTTCGTATCAAGACATCAATTGAACACGAATTCCCCTTTTTATATGTCCACATGATTTGGTATTATGGGGCTTAGGATAAAACACGCATGCTGACGCAAACGGGTGTTTGGAATCAGGAACGCGAAAGACCGACCATAAACTAATAAGGCTATAATTAGATGATGATTTTTTATATTAGGGGTTACACATACTAGTCATCATCACTGTTGAGATCAATCTCTCTGTTACCATCCTCTTCTTCTTCTTCGTCATCGTCATCGTCATCATCATCATCGTCGTCATCGTCGTCATCAACGTCGTCGTCACTACCACTAACCTCACTAGTATCATCAACTTCCACGTCAATACCATAATCGCCATCCTCTTCATCATCATCCTCTTCGCCAATCTCCTGTTGCAACTCTTCTAGAGCTCCTGCACTCTCTGCATTCTTCATAGGTTTAGCCTTCAGCTCCTCACTCATACTCATATCTGTGACTTGTCTCCTCTTGACATAGGCATCAATAGCGTCGAATTCCTCTTGATCAATCATGCTAAATTCAACTTTGGAGCCGTTTTTCAATACCAGTGTGACGTTGAACGTGATTCTAGTGATGCTTGAATACTGGATCGATTCAATCTCAGAGGATTCAAAGAGTAGGATAGGCTTCTTGAATCCAAATAGAACGTGGTTAGGTAAGAAATATAGGACTCCTTCTTTAGTGCCTCTATGTGCTTGGACATGGAAAGATTTAGTCTGCGATGTGAAAGTCTGCTGTAATTTGAAACCTGCAAGAGCGCATTGACGACTGAGATGTTCATTGAAGCTCTGTCCTTGTTTTAATTTCCCTGTGGATTGTAATTGCTGTTCCAAGGCAGACGTAGTGAACGAACAAACTAAAGGGTCTGGGGACTCACGGCAGAAAATGACGAGATACTGGTTCTGCTTCTTCTCGCGAGAAGGCAGCAGTGTGGCAAACGTAATGTTTTTACTTGACAGCTCCTCTATGGTCAACTCTGGAGCCTCAGAACCGGATTTTGAAAGAGTAAGCATCGGCTTTTGCGTCTTTGTGCTTATGGACACAATCAAGTCTAGTCTCTTTCTCAAGGGTGATTGGAATGAAAGGTCAGCGAGCTTAAAGATCACGGTGTTTGGGTTCAATTTTTGAGATGATTCTGGGGAATTGTCAACAACTTTCCTACGCTTATTGTCGTCTGTGAGGAATTCATGGAGTTGTTGGAACACTTTGAACGCGCCATCGTTCTCTTCTATGAGGAAGTGTTAGTGTTTGCTTCAGTCACGAGGGATAAAGGCATGGCATACCAGAGATCCTGAGGATATCCGCTTTTAGTTGTGGAGGCAATTCGTCCACAAACGAGATCATTACGTGCTTCTTTTTGTCTGCTGCGGCTCTCTGTTTTAAGCTGTTGACCAAGTTGTTGTTCCTTGCGTTGGTGGTTCACCCTCTTAACCATTTTAGTCACTTTTAGGATGTTTTTTATATAGGTATTCATTTTCCAAAGCATCCGATTTTTCGGTAATTTTTTTCTTTTTTTTTTCCTAGTTCTCTACAATCCGACATACTGATACCTATTTTCAGAACATTCTGAAAGTGACTCATTAATGTCTTACCGGGAAACAGCGGCAACCAGCGGTCACCGGGAGATGGCCACAAGAGCCCAAAGAGAATACGATAGCCGATGTGCCACTTCAACAGTCCCCTGCATGCCTTCTTCGTTCCCGTCATCGCGTAAAATGAATGGGTTAACCGAGCCGTCAATGGATATCAACACACGACACCACAACACTGCAATACCAATAAAGAGCCAATGAGACCTTCGGGCATAATCCTCTCAAGCCCCTTCTCCCACAAGCAGAAGTGGCCCATAATTTTTTATTTCCTCTCTAGAACAAAAAAAAAGAAAAATCGGAGTCATCGAGACAGAAGTTCCCCAGACTCTCACATTTTTTTAAAACAAGGATGTTTCACTGGAGCCAGTATTTCACGCTGTTCAAGAGGCACGAGACGAGGCCAACCCCACAGTGTATCTATAACAGGAGACTCTATTGGGCTGCTCTGCTCGCGGCCTGGGTCGCTGTGATCATTGGGTACGATGCTGGTTTCATCGGTGGTGCCGTCTCGCTGAAATCTTTCCAATCAGAGTTCCACTTTGACAAGATGAGTGCGCATGAGAAGACGAATACCCAGGAGACGATCATTTCATTGTTCCAAGCAGGTGCTTTCTTTGGTGCGCTCTTCACTTATCCAATGGCTGGGCTGTACGGTCGATGCATCTCTTTAAACCTGGCTGTCGTCTTTTTATTAGTAGGATCAGGTGTCCAACTGGCTGCCAATGGCTCAAGAGGCCTGGGACCGATGTATGCTGGGCGTGTGCTTACTGGGCTTGGTATCGGTGCTGTGAGTAACGTTGCTCCAATGTATGCTGCTGAAATTGCGCCTCCCTCAATCAGAGGCCAACTCATTGGTTTTTACGAGATTGCATGGCAAATAGGTGGAACAGTTGGATTCTGGATCAACTACGGTACCAGTGTACATTTTCCGAATGACGATTCAAGACAATGGATGATTCCAGTCGCATTGCAACTGATCCCTCCTGGTCTTTTGGCCTTAGGACTCTGGTCATTACCTGAATCTCCCAGATGGCTGTTTTCGGTGAATAGACGAGAGAAGGCAATCAAGAACTTGTGCTACTTGAGAAAGCTGCCCGAGGATGATGATTATATCCAATATGAGATTCGTGTCATCGAAGAGGAGATGCTCACAAGGGCGCGAGAGGTTGGTACAGGCATCTTGGATCCTTTCAAGGCTATCGTTACCTCGAAATCCCTATTGCATCGTCTGGGTCTCTCCACGTCCACGTTCATCATCCAAAACACCGTCGCTGTCAATGCTGTTAACTATTACTCTCCAAAGATCTTCCAGACTATGGGTATCAGTTCAGTGGAATCATCACTGTTGTCCACTGGTGTTTTTGGTATTCTGAAAGGTGTGTGCTGCCTCATATGGTCCATGTGTATTGTGGATAGATTTGGCCGTCGTCCTGCATTAATTTGGGGTTTGATCGTGTGTTCCTTCTGTTTCTGGTACATTGGGGCATATATCAAGGTTTCCAAACCTACCCAGCGTATCGCTAATGGTGATTTGGGTGTTGATGGGGGTGGTCGTGCTGCATTAGCGTTGTTCTACATCTGGACAATATCTTATGCCTTCAGTTGGTCGGGAACCCCGTGGGTTTGGAACTCTGAGGTGTTCTCAACAAATATCAGAAATGCCACTTCAGCAGTGAACGCTGCTTCGAACTGGTTCTGGGCTTTCATTATGGCTAGATTCACAAGTCAGATGATTAACAAGATGGAGTATGGGATCTTTTTTTTCTTTGCCGCATGTATGACTGTGTGTCTGCCAATCTTCTACTTCCTGTACCCGGAAACTAAAAACATTCCAATCGAGTACATGGATGAACTGTTCAAGCATAAGCCATGGAGAGCTCATGCCATTGTCCTTGAACAGATTGCGAGAGATCAACTATCCGAAGAGAGCGCAGAAATCATAAAGCTTGAGGACGTGGATATCAAAGCAAGCACTGAAAACAAGTCTCATCAGTCATAGATTTCTCAAAACATCTTAATAGACCCCCCCCTGTTACATAGATTACTTCATTTCTCTTCTATACTTGAATCACACTGTTGTTGTTTTGTCTCTTTGTAGTTCTTTTCTGGTCGAAGCCAGCGTCACAGGTCCGTTGCTTTGCGTCAAGTGAAATTGACATGTGTGCTTAATCCCTAAAATCATCTACAACAACAAAAAAGTAAAACAGAACAGGGAAAAGGAGAACATAACCATGGGTGACAAAGAATCGTTTGACCTCCCACAGGGATCTCAGCGCTCCTCGCGCTCTTTCTCGTCATCGCACACAACCCCTTCTGGCTCTCCCTTACTCTATGCCACTAATCCTCTGTATGCGACGTCAATGGACTATTTGCCACTTGAGAAGGTGACCTTTTTCGACATCTTAGATCCCATGAGTACAATCCAGCATACAACTACAACACTGTCAAAAAGATATAACAAGGTGAAAGAACAGGGTCTAAACACATATCAGAAGCTAAAAACTGAGACTAGTAACAAGAGACGAAAATACATCCATGATCTTAAGGACACTGACGCGTTAAAAAGGAAGCTTGCCGAACGTGTGGATAAGCTAGATGAAAGATTGAATAGGTTATTCTACGCCTCGAAGTTTGAGAAGGCCTTCTACTCGTTGGCGATCTATATGGTCTTCCTTGGTGGTTTTATTTTGGGACATTATCCGGAATACTTCCATGTCTTCTATACAACGCTTTTGGTGGTCCTAATGCCTATCAGGTTCTATACTTTCTGGAAAAGGTCATTTCAATACTTCTTGGCCGATCTTTGTTACTATGTGAATGTACTCTTGGTCGCCTTTATTTGGATTGCTCCACAATCCGCGCATCTTTATACGGTATGCTTTGCCTTCACTTTTGGAACATTGGCTTGGGCTGTAATCACGTGGCGTAACTCACTGGTGTTACACTCTGTGGATAAGTTCACGTCCTCTTTTATCCATGTGATGCCTCCTGTCGTGACGTTTGTCATCACTCATATGCTCTCCGATGAATATAAGCTGAAGAGGTTCCCAGGAGCTGCAAAAGTGACCCGTTGGAACTTCTTTTCAGGTATTATTTGGACCTCTCTTTATTATCTCATTTGGCAAAGTGCTTACCATTACTTTATCACATTAAGGAGAGCGGAGAAGATCAAAGCCGGAAGAGCAACAAGCTTTGAATGGTTGCGTAAGAGTTTCGCAAAGACATTGCTTGGCAAATTTGTTAACTCTTTGCCTAATCCTTTCCCTGTGGTGGCTTTCACTTTCATTCAATATGGCTATCAGTTACTCACAATGAGTATCTGCCCATTATGGTTTGCCTACAAATATTTGGCTGTCCTGTTTTTGACTTTTATCTTCTTTGTTGCAAGCTACAACGGTGCTACCTATTACGTTGACTATTATGGTAAGAAAATGGAGAAAGAGGTGACTAGATTACAGAAAGAGATTGATGAGATGCAGGCATCTGGTGATTGGTTTGAAGACAGCTCAGATAATATGATGAAAACCGTCAGAGGGAGCTATCAAATAGTGAATTGAGACACTTTCTAAAGTGACACTAGATAGCTGTAATTTATTTATAGGCTGCTCTTGTGATTGCGACTTGAATTGTAGATCTATCTTGGTTTTAGATAATGCATCAACTCGCTGCTTTCTGCCAGGGTAGACAATGAGCAGCAGTAATGAAAACAAGGCCCATATGACGTTCAATGTTTGCTAAAATTTGGAAAGAAAAATAGGGCGAATTGCTATTTGTCAAGACAATAAATTTTTTAATATTTGTTCGTATCATCTGTTGACTTTTGTATTGAATTGGACTCAACTAGTTTGCATGAAAAGCCTAAAAAAAAGCAAAAAATCTCTTTAAGGGTCCTAAAATGACTAATAAATATATAAAGAAAGATCATCTAAAAATATAATATTATAGATAAGCTCCCATATTATTTCGTAAGGGGCTTTACAGTTCTGGATAAGTTGCGGACGTTAATCAAACATCAAAAGCGCGAGTGGTTTAGCGGTAAAATTCCAAGTTGCCATCTTGGAGCCCCCGGTTCGACTCCGGGCTCGCGCATTCTTTTTTACTCACCAGCACCAGGACATTATCTGCATGGACCGTGTTGATGATGAGCTCGATAATGTTGACACAGATAGTAGGTCAGATACACGATTATATATATATTTTATATCACCATCTGCTCATGAGGGAGAGTGTCACACCATATTTCTATGCCATTTTTTTTGTATGATGCGTAGACGCAACATACGGGAAGAGATTATTGAAGGGTAAACCACAGAGGTTAATTTTTTCTGGTAAGTAGTCTCTTAATGTTTCAAAAATTCTTTCTGTCAACTAAACGACTTAGATCTGTGAGAAGTAACATCCAAATGAGGGCCATGCAGCTTAGCGCAATTTAGTTTTGAGCAGGTCGCGTTCAATCATGGGAGAACAGTGTTATCTCATAAGCAGTATTCTCCGAAAGTGAAACATACTGAGCTAATTCGAAGATCAATATTAAGGAAAGCAAGAAGGTAAGGTCATTTATAAGGTTCCCTCGTATGTGTTTAATGAAGCCGCCGTCATTAACCAACCTCAGCGAAACTCTGAGGGAGCTCAATCGTGGTTCATACTTAGTTCCTCCGTGCAAAGACCTCCATGAGCCCTCACCAAGAGTCAGGTGGCTATAAACATATATAAACATGTTACAACCTCAGAATCCCTGTGTGGCAGTGACTATGCTATAATAAATAATCAGACTAAAACTCTGGAGGCTTCCTAATCGAACCTTAAAATAATGTGTAGAATGTATCTCTGAAAATTCAAAATATCTCCATTAAAACAATCGTCCCCCAAGGTGGCTGATTCCACAAATCTTTCATATTGGCAGTTAACAGATATTAGTAATAATTAGTTAGAGACTATTCTAATGGCGGTTAACAGCCTGTTAGTTACTTCACATTCCCCACAGAATGTGCCTATTTTCAACTATAACACAGCATCGAAGTATGTCTTTCTTCGGTCAAGGTTTAACTGAAGAATGCATAGTCACAGACTAACATCAGAGATAAAGATTGGTACAGTGATGTTTCGATCAACCACAATTGAGATCCTTGATTTCTCACTGTTCACGACTCACGCTAATCACAATAATCATTCACCCCACACTTCATGATCTATCAAGCAAATGGGATGTCGCATATTTATTCGATGTGTGATAGATATGCGAGGATAGAATTAAACAGAGGAACCAATAGCTGTTGCAGAAAATTGAAATAACATGGGTGCCATCGAGAGAAAGCCATTAGTTCACAAGTCAGTTGTGTGCATGAAGGCGAAAGCAGAGGAAAGGAATGTGAAAAACAATATCATTTAAGAAAACGGTAAAGAATCGGATTCGCTGAACTTCTTGCTTGTGCTGAAACACCCAACTCAGATCCATTCTTCTTAGTAAATTATCGTATCCTTACAAAAACATCCAAACGCGCGAGTGGTTTAGCGGTAAAATTCCAAGTTGCCATCTTGGAGCCCCCGGTTCGACTCCGGGCTCGCGCATTCTTTTTTACTCACCAGCACCAGGACATGATCTGCATGGACCGTGTTGATGACGTTGATCATTTCGACACAGCTATTGGATCAGATACACTATTAATCATTATATATATTAATCTTAAGCTAAGACAGATATAATTGATGTCAAGACCGTCACTTTTGAATTAGTTACACTAGTGCGAAATCAGTTTCGATTATTCATTGCATTGCTGCTTTTTGAATTGGGATATGATTACTGAAGGAGCTCTTATATATATAGATGTCATCAACACCTCCCGCGATTGAAGTTGTGGCACAAAAGGAAATTGGAATTATAGATGGTTTACAATAATATACCCTAGAAGTACTTGGTTCTCAAAGACGTACCATGCCGCATGCGCAAGAATTGAGCTTCATCGGTGATAAGATTCAACAACATTCAAACACAAGGTTGGCGAAACAAACTTCAAGAACGGCTAGATTGCCTTTGACTAGCAAATCAAGGCCAGACTCAATGCATGTCCTAATTTCTCTGAGTAATGCGTTGAAAAGTTGACACTTGTAAGCCCAATATATACGAGAAGCCAGAGTTTCCTACTAGTAAAAGTTACGTTTCAACTTTCAACCGTCATTGCACATCACCAGCAGGCGAAGATAAAGGCAAAATCTGAGAATGTAGTGTATAAGAAAAGGTACAAGGAGAACCAAGCCTACACAAATGGGCATAATAATAGTAACTTCAACTAATAAAAAAGTGCCATAATACAATTTAGCTCAGAACACCAAATATCTATACCCTGCTTTTCTGCAATTAACTGTAATGGTGTATCCAACACCATTTACTTCTTAAGCAAGTTGAAGAATTGTTCATCAACGGCAGAAATCAGATGTTGCACAACCTCTGGGTTAGCCAAGGTGGACAAGTCTCCCAATTGGTCAGCCTCGTTAGAAGTGATCTTTCTCAAGACTCTTCTCATGATCTTACCTGATCTGGTCTTTGGCAAATCGTCCACGATGATAACAGTCTTTGGACCAGCGAATGGACCAATTTCACCTCTCACTTGCAAGATCAACTCGCGGCGAAGCTTATCTGGGGTGATGTGTTCATTGGAGTCGGTGATCTTCTCATTGGCCTGAACCAAGTAACCATCCTTCAAGGAAACGAATGCAATAACGGCTTGACCAGTAAGCTCATCGGCAATACCGACAACAGCAGACTCAGAGACACCCAAGTGATCACACAAGGCGGTCTCGATCTCAGCAGTGGACAATCTGTGACCAGAAACGTTGACAACATCATCGACACGGCCTCTAATCCAGTAGTAACCATCGTGGTCTCTACCGGCACCATCACCAGTGAAGTAGTAGCCTGGGTATGGCTTGAGGTAAGTATCCATGTATCTGTCATGGTTGTTCCACACAGATCTAGCCATGGATGGCCATGAGGATCTAACAGCAAGCACACCTTCAACATCGTTACCCTTGAGTTCTTCACCAGAAACTGGATCAATGATCACGGCGTCGATACCGAAGAATGGGACGGTAGCAGAACCTGGCTTAGTTGGGACAGCTCCAGCCAATGGAGCAATCAAATGGGAACCAGACTCAGTTTGCCACATAGTGTCACAGATGACTGCTTTACCCTTACCAATCTTATCGTGGTACCACTCCCACAATTCTGGAGCAATTGGTTCACCAACAGAACCCAACGTTCTCAAAGATGAGATGTCGTACTTGTCAATCTCAGATTCACCAACTCTCTTGATCAGTCTCAAAGCGGTTGGGGCAACATAGAAGTGGGTAGCCTTATGACGTTCAATGATTCTCCAGTATCTACCGTAATCTGGATAAGCAGGGGTGGATTCAAAGATGATGGTGGCGGTACCCAATGTTAATGGGCCGTAAAGGGCATATGTGTGACCAGTGATCCAGCCGACATCACCAGCAGTGAAGAGGACATCCTCTGGGTGGATGTCAAAGACATATCTAGTAGTGAGAGCAGCACCAAGCAGGTAACCACCTGTGGTATGGACAACACCCTTTGGAGAACCTGTAGAACCAGAAGTATAAAGCAAGAACAGTGGATCCTCAGAATTGACTGGGGTTGGTGGCAAGTAGCCCCTGCTCTTCTTAGTCTCTGTGTGCCACCAGTAATCACGACCAGCTTTCATTGGGATACCCTCAGAACCTGTTCTTTGGAACACCAAAATCTTCTTGACTGAATCGACGCCGACGAGCGCTTCATCGACAATCTTCTTTGTGTGGACGGTCTTACCACCTCTCTTTCCTTCGTCACATGTGATGATGACATGGGAATCAGCATCGACAACACGGTCTTTCAAAGAACCAGCAGAGAAACCGGCAAAGACAACAGAGTGGATGGCACCCAATCTAGCAACGGCCAACATGGCCACAACAGCTTCTGGAATCATTGGCAAGTAGACAGCAACAGTGTCACCTTTTTTGACACCCCATGACTTGAGCACGGAGGCAACTTCACTGACCTGTCTCAGCAATTCACCGAAAGTGATGATTCTGTTTTCACTTTCATCGTCAGCTTCGTAGATAATGGCGGTCTTTCCTGGGTTAGCAAAGGCGTGTCTATCGACACAGTTATAGGAGGCGTTCAATTCACCATTGAGGAACCAAGCAACATCACCGTTCTCCAAGGAACCAGATTGGACCTTGTCGAATGGTCTGTGCCAGTCCAAGTACTCCTTGGCCAAGGGGCCAAAGAAACCTTCTGGGTCCTCGATAGACTTGTTGTAGAGTTCCTTGTAGTGCTCCAAGTCAGCGATAAAGCCCTTGTTTGGCTGCTTCTCGTAGAATTCTGAAGGAGGATGACGGGCCTGAACGTTGGCGGCTTCGTGCACCACTTTGTGATTTGGCATGACTGGATTGTTCTTCTCTAAGCTCTGAATATGGGGAGGTGTGGGAACGCGGAACGATCTTGTTTGATAGACAAAGCTCTTCTTCTTACGGGTAACGCAATTGGCCTTATAAGAGGATCAACTGATTAAAAGATAAGAAGCAAGATACAAAGGGGAACAATGCAAAGAGATAAAGTTGTAGAATTTGAGGAAGGAATTCGTTTTATAAAGACAGAAAGTGAAAAATGTGCCGGCGCGTTCGAGCGAAGGAAAACAACGGGATTGCAAAGCCGGGACTAGTCCCTATAGTTAACGAGCTGAACGAAGATAAAGAGCGACTAACAGGACTGGGCCTCGACGGTGGGGGGGGCGGGACTGAGAACCCAATTCTATACTGCGCAGGAGGAAATACCTGCTTACACTTATAAAATAGAACTTTTTGCTTCACCTATAATAATCGCAAGTTCACTGTTGCCCTCTGATATTACGTCCTCATACGTCCATTAATGTATATAGCCCTTGACTTGCCAAAACCAGTCCCTATCGACTTCGGGCCTAGTACTAAATTTGTTGGCCACAGGAATTGTTGGGATCCATCACCATGAGTGTTTTATATAAAAAGGCAGTTAGGGGACGGGTCATACATATCCTTCTGTCATTTCTGATAGTCTTTTTGCTCAGTATGATCATGGATATTACCAAAACTTCTAGTCCCAGTCCCAGGGGGGGGGCACGGCCAATGACGACGTGAGCAATTGGATCAATGGAAAGTCATCGTGATCCCCGGCTTGATGGGTCGGATTGTAAAGGCCTAAAGTAAGATGACAGGGGGTCTCTCATTTTTTTCTGTTTAGCGCTATCCACCGTGGGCGTAGCCATTGACGATTTGACGATTTTTAAATATAAGCAGCACATCCAGAGTCCAAGACGAGGGGTGTAAACCGTTTAAAACCCCTCTGAGGGACCCGCCCCTCCTCCTGCTTTCCTCCCATTGACCCTTAAAAGATCAACACCCTATGGAGCATAGAACTTCGCAGCGCTTCATAACGCTTAGAGGAAAATAGACGGTTTTGGTCACTTCGATAACCGCAAAAGTGTGGGGATCCACAGGATGACGTCTTTTATCACAATATTCGGCCTCCTTAAAATGGACCAGAGGACGTTATCTTCCCCCAGCACTTGACTTAGTCGTTGGCTAACTAGGAAACGGTCTGGATCGATGGGGTCATGACTCACATGACACATGGTGATTTATGTACAGCATTCTCTTGAGCGACTCGGATCCTGTGATGGTGTTAGGGACATATGGTCAATTATTTCTCGGTATTCGGCTACTACAAGGTGGGCTGTTTTGTCCAGTACCTCTCTCTTGTGTTCTGTATGAGGACTTGTGTTGTGGTTACCTCCGGTGGGTCCCTTTCGACCATCTTCATAGTGTGCGGCCATTGTGAACTTCAGTAGAGCGTCAAGCACATAGAACTTGGTTCTCCATTAGTGTGTAGTACACTGTACTGCTCATTGCAATGAGCACTCACACGAGTTGTATTTTGTAACTGAATAGCTGAGATCCAGTAGTTAGTCAATTGTCTACATACGAACACATTCTTTTACAAGAGGTCGGAGGATTGTGTGTGTGTTGCAGAGTTTCAGGTATGGCGCTCCACATTAGAACCAGTTCATAGCACCGTAATACGTTTCTTGAGAATCTTCAATAGGGCCGCCTTTTCCAATTTCCCCCTTTCCCCCTTGTCTCTCTCTCCCTTTACTGTATAATGTTTTTTTTACCGTTTCTTCCCGGACTGTTGTGTCGTAATAGCTCTTTTGACACATTCTGCTCCATATCCCACCGATGACGTACGCATACGTTAGGTACGTCGATAGTTAGTTAGTTAGTTAGTTAGTTAGTTAGTTAGTTAGTTAGTTAGTCAGTCAAGTGTAAACAAAACCATTTCGAACGCAGGATAATGGTACAAATATATAGACCGCTTTGGCGTCTGATACAACATGACATACCATAATATAATCTCTAAGTAACTGGCGATATATAGGGGGGACTTGAGACTCCAACATTTTAAAATATGCCTACGTGGTGCAGGCCTCTTCCATGGTCAGACCAGCCCGAATTGAGCTGAGCTAAACAGAATCACAGGTTACGTACGTGCACGGTGCTGAACACCAAGACAGATGACAGCCTACGAGATTCAGGCATTGTACAAAAGGTCCCTATGGCTGACGGCTCACCACTGGCCAGAGAACTCCGGTTGATCATGACACATAGGAAACAAAGCCTCTTCAGGGCTTGGGAGTAGGTTGCGGGCGCGGAAAGCCTATCGGTGATAACGGCAGTCCATTGACAAATAGGCTGTTGAGATCTTTATGGATCTGTTGAAGATGGGGACAAAGATGATTGGCGAGAAAAAATGCATGTTGAATATTAGAAGAATACCATTAGAGATTGCCCATCATGATTAGTCCCTTTTATTACCCACTCAGCTCGTTTCTGCGTATCCGGTGGCTCGGCTTTCCAGTGGGCTTTTGTTGTAGGCTTGTAATTCGGGTGTGTGTGAGGATTTTAAGGGAGGTTCAAATTGCTCTTCTTCTACTTCTTTTTCTCCTTCATCTTCTTCTTATAACTTAAAGTCAAAGATGATGAATTTATCTACGCTGCTTGCCATCGCTGCTGCGTTGGCGGGAACACAGGCGTTTGAACTGTTCTCACGCCCAACCGTGGAAGATGCCGCCGTGTATGCAAGAACTCTGATCAAGAGAGAGTCCCTTGCTAATGTGAACACCATCTACCAAGATGGTGAGGGCGAGGGCCTTCCAACCTCCTTTGTTGAATATTACGCCGATTGCGGTGATGGTAACCCTGTGATCCTTGCTATTGACATGTCCACTTCATTTAGAAACGTGAACAACGGTTCCCCTGCCACGCTCTCGGTCAGAGTCGGTGACCACCCACTGAACGAGCACGTGAACCCAAAGTACCCAGGTTCACGTCCAAGATCTGTGGCAGGCTCCCCAAGAATCAACTTGAGGGGAAAATTCGTTGATGTTGCGGCTGATGATGTGCCAGCTCTGGAGACGTGCTTCCTCAAGCGTCATAGAGACGCTGGCTGGTGGCTACCAGGAAACCCGATTCATAAGTCCCACTGGGTCAAGTTTGAAGTCGATGACGCTTATTATCTTGGCGGGTTTGGTGATACTGGTTACATTGGCAAGATCTCTTCAGAGTTGTACCATAATGCCACTTCTTTGGATGACCATCCAAGAGGCCCACCTCATGGGAAGCCACATCATCCAAAGCGTCCACCTCCAAGAGATGAAGAACCTCCAAGAGACTTGTTCGTTGAAACTCTTAGGGCTCATCGTTCCATCCTTCGTATGACTCAAGAATACACTGTGAAGATCATCAATCAAGTCGAGACATTGAAGCAATTCTTGGCCGCCGAGACCAAACAAGGCTACGTCATCTCTCTTGAAGATGAGGAGTCCGAATCCATTTTGGATATCTTCAGATCGAAATTGGAGGAGAGAGATGAAGTTTGCAAGGAAGTGAATCTGAAGGATTTGTCCGATGAACAGGTCAAACAAATTATTGAAGAATTGTTGAAGTTGAAGACCAAGCTGGATGAGTACACTACTGCTCATGTTAACAAGATCCATGCTGAGCATATGACCCTCGAATACGACCCTCTCCAGGAGTATCCAGAATACTACAGAGATACTGAACCAGACCATCCGGAGGAGAACTCTCGTGTTGAGTTCTTGCGTCAAGCCGGTGTGAATGTCCATCATGACAGAAAGGCCAAGAGTAAGCACCACAACGATAGAAATCAAAGAGTGGATGATAATAGAGGCGAACATGAAGCTCGTGCCAAAGAGTATCATGAACCCCCACGCCATGCGAAGGATTTGGATTCACCAAAGGGCGGATTCTTCAAGAGTCTAATTCATTTACTATCGTTTGATAAGCCTGACGCATCTATCTACAAACCAGAACCTCCACACGGTGAGAGAAGACCAGAACCTCCACACGGTGAGAGAAGACCAGAACCTCCACATGACGAGAGAAGACCAGAACCTCCACACGGTGAGAGAAGACCAGAACCTCCAACCAGAACCTCCACACGGTGAGAGAAGACCAGAACCTCCACACGGTGAGAGAAGACCAGAACCTCCACATGACGAGAGAAGACCAGAACCTCCACACGGTGAGAGAAGACCAGAACCTCCACACGGTGAGAGAAGACCAGAACCTCCACACGGTGAGAGAAGACCAGAACCTCCACATGACGAGAGAAGACCAGAACCTCCACACGGTGAGAGAAGACCAGAACCTCCATATGACGAGAGAAGACCAGAACCTCCACACGGTGAAAGCAACCCCGACTTCCATGAAGATGAGATTCACCATAGGGGCTCAAAGGAGCCAAAACCGCACGCTAGACCTGGAATATATTCTACTTCTGAGATTTTTGAAGCTCATCACCCTGGTAAAGAAATCCCAGAGGAATTGAAGGATGAACTCACTATTGTTCTCGTTAATCAGGACATCCAGGAATAGTTCATGCATGAGCTTTAGGTATGACGATTGCTCTGCTCTCTTTCTTTATGTGTTATGACTTTGTTTGGACATCAGGAATTTTTTCTACTTTTTCTAGCTTTTTTTACTAGTTCGTTAAGTCTTTTTTTAGTCTATCAAGAGGAGCAGTTTTTTATGTGAAATAATACATTTCTTACTTTATGACATTTAATTAAGCAGTGCCTAAGAGTCTTCCTTCACCTGGGAATCCACCGGTAGCAGTCTGTCCTTCCTCAGTTACGGTTGGTTCAAACATGGAGACATACTCCGATTGGGATCTCAAATGCTTCGCGTCGATCTCCTTATAGTAATGGAATGCATTTGGGATCAAATTAATCAATTTTTCCAACTTTTCTTCTATCCATTCGATCACTTTAGAAGGAGGAACTAGCTTATCCATATATTTGAAGGCATATGCGTATCCAACAAGGACGCCGAAAAAATGACCCATGAAACTGGAACCTGGCATGATCAGGGTGGTTATCAACACCACTACAAGTGGTGCATAGAGAGTAGGAAACGAGATTGTTGGAGTTATCGTGATGGTTGGCTTGATCAAGGATTCATGGTATGCATAGTACGTTAAGAAAGAGAAAAACCAACCAGAAGCACCAATCACACTGGTGCTTGGCCACAGATAATAGCCAAAAACGCAGTATGGGATAGCGGTGAACACCGCGAAGAGATTAAGCATGACACCTGTATAAACTGTTCCATGACTTCTTTCAAACTTCGACAGTGGAGTTATGAGACCGATGACATTCAAGAGGACATGGAGGAAGGAGATATGGCCCAACGGATATAGGGAAATACGGTTAACTGTGATAGTGTTAGCTTGTATACGAGAGGTGAGTCACAAAAGAAACAACTCACGGTCGAGTTTGAAAAGAGAATCAGCGTGGAGTACAATTGCTTTATTAACGTCCAGGGCGAAGTTCAAGATGTATAAAAAGATCAGAAAAACGGAGAGACCTGCGGTCAGAGCTGGTGGGGACCCGCCATTAGAGCGAAGGAAATGATTCTTCATTGACGAAATTGTGAATGCCATGCTTTTATTGTGAAGTTGATGTTTTTTTGTCCTCTTGTTTACGTTCATGTTGATCTGGGGGAGGGGGTAGAGGATTTTCCTCTTCGGAGCTCATCGCGGGATCGACCACAGCGGAACTACTGAAGATAGCAAAAAGATATCATAAAGGGAGGGGGGCATTAGAGATTATAATAGATCGTTATTTCTTGTTCACGAGGAATTTGGTGATTTTCTCAAGTTTATCGAGCTCACCATGTTCTTTCGGGATGTTCTATTTGTCGTTAGTATATTCGGCTCGGGAGATGTGACACGCTACATACATCTTTGATGTATTTGATATCCCGTATCGACTGTGAGTACTCTTGAGACATATGATCTAGTCTAGGTTTGAGTCTCGTGAACCTCAGTTCACGTTCATCTACTTCTGTATCTTCTTCCAAAGTCTCAATCTCCTTCTGTAAACTCTCAATCTGTTCAAACGACCTGTTGAAGCTCTCTTCGTACCTCCTTTTCAAGTTTTTTGGGGTCTCTCTTCTCAGGTTTGTAAGTTTTATCGTCTCCTCTTCCACTTCTTGATATAGTTTCCTTACCTGTTCCTGCAATGAGAAATCAAAAGGTTCTACTTCTGTCACTTGTTAATAACGCCCTATCACATCAGAACATTAAAAGGGAGAGCAACATACCCTTTGTGGGATTATCTAGCAAACTTCTCAACTGATCCGATTCACGCATACCATCCACATCCAATCCACCTCTGGCATTTTCAAAGATCTCATATATGAAATTATCCACGAGCGAGGCTACCGTCGATTTCAATGGGTCTGATGTGTCTGTGGTTGGTAGGTACAAGTCCAACTTCTCTGTTGCGTCCTTAGCGAACTGTAGTTGTAAATGTTTGACGTCTGCCAACGAAACACTTATCTTCTCATCCTCCATGGTCCTCTGTTCCGTGTGCTCCTTCTCCTTCTTCTCTTTTATAGAGAAAATCCCACTGAAACAAGATAGAAAAGTAAACAGAAAAGTAAACAAGACGATCAGGATGTGACAGTATATACGCCTGTTTTTGGACCTAAGGGTAAAGATTAGACCGAAAAACGAGTTCGCGGAATTCGCGAATTCTTCCGCGAAACTTCCCAAAAGGCAGCCAAACTTCCTACACGGAGCACCGAGTCGCAAGTTCGTGCTGTGGTTTCGTTGCCATATATCAACAAGGATGTACGTGCCTTTATTGTCTCCGTGACACATTCATGGAACTAACACCAGCAGGTCTGATCTCTCAAGCGAGCTCGCACCAGGGTTCGCCCCGTTCTTTGGCTTTGCCGGGTGAGTTGTTATTTCCTCTCTCTTTATCGATACAGTCAGGCATAGATGCTAACAATTAATGAAAAACAGTTGCGCAGCTGCCACAATCCTATCGTGTGCCGGTGCCGCATATGGTACTGCCAAGTCCGGTATTGGTATCGCTGGTATCGGTACTTTTAAGCCTGACTTGATTATGAAGTCATTGATCCCTGTGGTTATGAGTGGTATCCTTGCAGTTTATGGCCTTGTCGTCTCTGTACTAATCGCTGGTGGGCTGTCCCCCACCGAGGAATACACCTTATTCAATGGCTTCATGCATTTGGCCTGTGGATTGAGTGTTGGCTTTTCGTGTCTCTCTTCCGGCTACGCAATTGGCGTGGTTGGTGATGAGGGAGTGCGTAAGTTCATGCATCAACCAAGACTGTTTGTTGGTATTGTGTTGATCCTTATCTTTGCTGAAGTGTTGGGATTGTACGGCATGATCATCGCTTTGATTTTGAACACAAAGGGTTCTGGTTAATCTTAGAAATACAGGGTATTATTACGAAAAGTCAATCTTTTTTTTCTTAGAGTAGGTTCTAAAACTTTCAGGCGGACGTATCCATGGCATCCTCTTCACGCTTACCGCCTATGGAGACTTGACCTTCATCATCGATGTACTGCTCAGAAAACTCATTGACAAAGGCGACAGATCTAGCAGAATCAAGGAAAAGAAGATAACTTCTGTTGATATCCTCCAGCTCAACAACGTTACTTCTTCTCTTTGAAGCCAATTGTTCAGACACAGAGATCAAATTAGAAGCATAACGTAGGGAAGTTTCTTGACCAATCTTTGTGAGTAAGTTCAAAGCGTCAGCATGTAGCTCAACTTCTTCCTCTTGCGCTCTTATCGACAAGATCTGTTTGATCTCCTCCTCGTTGTACGATATGGTCTGGATAATGATGGATCTATCCAACAAGTCCAATGGCAAACCATGCGGAGACTTATAGGTTGTCCCTCTTGTCTTGGTAACACCTCTATTAGTAGCCATTATCACAATTGGAGCAAACTCATCCTCCAGGGCTCTATTGATGAATGAAAAGGATTCAATATCCAACATATGAACTTCGTCGATGAACAGAACACCTGGGACGATCTCAGCTTTACCTTCCTCTTTCCATTCTGCGACTTTAGTATTGATCTGCTCTCTAACCTCAGGTCTAATTTCACCGGTATCACCAGAGAACAAGGCCAAAAACCCTTGGGTTCTTGAATTTATAACATCAATCTCATGCAATGACACGGTGTGTACCACGGTCTTACGTGTTTGTAGTTCACCTTCAGGACACTGGACGAATTTCGTATCAGGGCCCATAGCATCATAGTCTCTGGAGCGTGCGAATGAACGGCCCAATTTCGTAACTTTACCACTAGACTTGTCAATAGAGATAACATCACCGGCCAAAACCTTTTCGTTGGTCAAACCTTCAATCATCTTATTACCCAGCTCGTAAATGGTCTCCATATCGGTGGTCTTGATGGTCAATTTACCTTGTTTATGACCACCGGTGATAGATCTATCAATTTGGATCTCGACAACTTCACCTTCGATAATCTCAGTTTCCTCTTTTATCTTGACACCAATGGATTTTCTAAAAGCCTGGGTCAGAGCCTCCGTCTTACTGAGCTCCAAGGAAAAGATCTCTGAGCCGGCAATAGCAGTGAATGGGACATCTTTGCCCAAGGACTGACTCAACCCCATAGCAATGGCGGTCTTACCAGTAGACGGCGGACCGGCAATTAACACAGCCCTACCGGCAATGCTACCGTTTTCCACCATCTTCAAGATCACACCGGCCGCCCTACGTGCCTTCTGCTGGCCCACCATACCCTGGGAAGCCTCCTGGCGTGGCTGGAGATTGTCGTCGAGCCCCAGGCCAGAGATGTGTGAGTGCGCCGCAATGAGCGAGAGCCCCTGCGTGTCTTTGTTGGAGTCCGTTGTTTGGATCGACTGCCTCTTAGTTAGTCCTTATTCGCCTTACACTATCCCACTATCCTTACCATTTGCCGTTGAAGTTGTCTGTTTGTTCTGTAGTAGAAGTTGTTGTTGTTCTGCTTGGTGAAGTTTGAATTTTTTTCCCTCTTCCAAGGAGCGAACTTCAACTGTGTGAACAGTGACGGGGATTAAAGACAGCGAGAGAGAGAAACCCAAACAAAGAAAGGGAGTCACAAAGGCCAAATGGATAAGATTCTTTCGGCGTTAGGGCGCTGCTGCTGCTGCTGCTTTAGCTCTCAGCCAGTACTGTCAATCAACAGGGCCAAGTTCACGGTGCTCAAGTTGCTCGGGGAAGGTGGATTCTCATACGTCTACGAAGTGCAGGCCTCAAATGGTGCTGTCTACGCATTGAAGAAGATCAGGTGTCCCTTTGGTGCAGAGAGCGTGAAGACGGCGATGAAAGAAGTCCACAACTACAGCGAGTTCCACTCTCCATACATCATCAGAGCGATCGACTCGAGCATTGTTCAGGAAGAAGACGGTTCTAAGACAGTCTACATCCTTTTACCGTACTTTGACGGGTCACTACAAGATCTAATCAACAAGCAAGTGATAGAGGGCACCCATATTGAGGAGGCAGAGGCGGTGCGGCTCTTCATAGGGATGTGTCGCGGTGTCCAGACGATGCACAGACACCATGTCTCGCCCCAGGGCCCATCGATGGAGGAATCAGTACAGCAGGAGGACGACGAACACGACGCCCTGCTGTCCAGCATCACCAATGACTCCACTGTAGATACCCTCATATCCAACGGTCCCATGGATGAATTGGACGCTACAGAGTTGCAGGAGACAGTCGCCTATGCGCATAGGGATATTAAGCCTGCTAACGTGATGCTTTCCAAGGATGGGATGCCCGTGCTGTGTGACTTGGGGAGTTGCTCCAAGGCCCGTGTCAGGGCCAAGACCAGGAGCGCAGCCATGACGATTCAAGAGGCGGCATCAGAGCATTGTACGTTACCCTATAGAGCACCAGAGCTACTGGACGTGAAGACGGGTTCCACGATTGATGAAAAGATCGACATCTGGTCGTTAGGGTGCACTCTCTACGCCCTGTTATACGGGTCCTCGCCGTTTGAGAGGGAGGAAAGCGTGAACGGTGGGAACATAAACATGGCCATTCTCCAGGGTAAGTACTCGTTCCCTGAAGGGTACTCTTCCGGCGTAGAAGAGCTGGTGAAGATGTGCCTCGTGGTGGACCCGCAGCAGAGGCCCGCGGTCGAGCAGGTTCTCGCAAAAGCCCTGGAGGTACAAGGGTGAGAAATTCTTCTATATAAATGGCTTTTAAAGAGAATCATATCAGCTAATGATATTCATGGTATTCGTCGTATTCTTTGTTATACTCTTAGTAGAAGTGATGGTGGTGGCCCCTTCATGTTTTGTGGTATGTGGTATGTGGCATGTACCATGTGTCACCTTTTTAGCGCTATGTCTCTTGTTGCAGAGGATCAAACTTAACAGCGCACCAGCTATAATATATTGCACAGGCACCAAAAACCCACATAGAACGGGAAGGGGAACAACCAATGACGTCCTACCAGAATGTTGCAGAGTCTGAGATCAGTGGCTACAATGACTGCCCCGTTGTGGATTTCGCCAAACAGCCACAGAAGCCACGTAGAAGGGTCCATGCTCAGAGCTCATCGACTTCAATCAGCTCGATGAGCTCGACTTCATCCACAACACTATTGCAACCGCAACCACAACCAACGCCACAAGGCCCACGTCCAGATGCTCTGAGGAAACCATCCGGTAGGATCATCGCTAGTGGCAAGAGCACTAGTGGTACCACCACAACAGCCACGGCTAATGACACAGTCTCGGACGATGAACTCAACGAAAAGTTGTTGTCCTTGTTCACCATGGAGAATACCCTACCTGAACGTGAATCACAGCACTACAAGAACAAGCTCCAGGATGCCGTCACCAAGGGCTTGAAGCCAGAGTGGAAACAACTCATCGTAGATTCCATAGCAAATCATAAGGACAAAGACACCGTGAAGAACAACCTGATCAAGTTCATGCTGCAGAACGATGGAACAACCAGTTGGGCGACACCGCTAAGAAAGCTCGTTGAGAATGTCGCATAGACACAGAATCGCTACATCATTTAGATTACCTTAATTTATAATGCATTACCATTTCTCTCCTAAAAGCCATGTTAAATCTTCTTTCTCTTACCAACGTGAGCCTGGAAACCAGCCTTGATAGAAGAAACCGATCTGGTGGAACCACAGGAGTTACAGACAAGGAAAAACAATCTGTTCGAGCTCTCCTTCTTCAACTGCGTGTTGATGGACTTACACGTCTTACACGTGACGTACTCAATGATATATCTTCTCAAAACGTTCTCCAATTGCTTAGGTTGGAAACGACCTTTGATGATCAATCTCTTCTGGCCATCGACGGAACCAGAAGTACCCAGTTCGGCGAAGAGATATTGAATCAAATGCTCTGGTGATCTTTGCAGCTTCTCGGCAATCTCCTGGACGTTGGCAAAGGCGGTTCTCTTTGTACCTTCTCTCTGACAGATTGGTGGTGGGATTCTAAACTTGGTGCCACTTCTCTCACCAGCAAGCTCTGGGTTATTCTCCTTGAGGATGTTGAAGAATCTGTCAAGCAAGCTCTCGTATGGAAGGCCGTATTCGGCTTGTGGGGAAGTCTCCTGTGGTTCTTCACTTGGTTCACGCTCATCGTCCAAGACACCAGCCTTCTCCAGTTGCTTCTCAAAATCATCCACCGTATTTGCCACAGCTTTCTTTTTCTTCTTTTTCAGCTTCAATTCACCAAGCGCATCCGTGAGCTCATCAACCTTGTCAGTGTCTTCCCCTTCTGATTTGACAGCCTTCTTCTTCTTCTTCTTCAGACCGGAGAGGACATCATCAACTTCCGGGGTGGTCTCAGCAGCGGAGTCTTCAACTGGCTTGGTGGATTTCTTCTTCTTCTTCTTCAAAGTTGGATCGAAGCCCAAGTCAACGTTTTCTTCAGCCATCTTCGGTATAAGGATCGCTGTTCTTCTTAAGAAGTTTATGATGTTGAAGTTGTTTTCTGTGTGGGCTCGCTGAGTCTTTTTCTTGGCCATTTTTCACTTCTGCGCACTTTGGCGCGAAAGCGCGCAACTGACTATTTTCGTCAAAAAGCCGGGTAAATACTGTATAAGGAAACTACAAGTGCCAAACTGCGACATTTCTTTCCTAGAACGGTAACATTTAATACAGAGCGTTCTAAATACCAATGTTCTGTTTGGTTCTCTCCTCCAGGAACTTCTCATTACTCTCCAATTGGTCTACTTGCTCTTGAGTGATCTTCTCAATCTCCTCTCCTTGCTTTACTTCCACCTGGGCGTTGGTCACCTTAACATCGACACTGCCGTCTTCATCGAGGGGCTCAACGTCAAACTTCTTGAGGAAATACGTCTCAATCTCTTCCTTGCCGTTGTTCTCAGCTTCGTAGATCGCATCATGGCCGAACTTGTTCTTGACAAAGGCATCGGCCTCATACTTATCACACAAAAGCTCCACAACTGATAAATGTCCATTCAACGAAGCCCAATGCAATGCAGTGTTTCCCTCGATATTGGTCAAGTTCGCCAGTTGTCTAGCCTGCTCCAGTGGTAACAGTGATAACAAATATTCCACCACGGCCAGATGGCCGTTGGCGCTTGCCATATGGATGGGCGTGTTCAAAGTGCCAGTCTCTTTGATTTCGAGCAAAAGCGTGGATGGAAGCTCCGCAAAAATCTCCTGCAGGGTCTCTAAGTCACCGTAACGAGCATCCTCAATTATTATGTCGTATTCCTCTTGTGTGATTTGCTGTGACATCGCTATAGCCTCCTTTTTTATGTTCTGTCTCTCCGTTTTATCTGGGAAATTTTGGTAATGTTGATGAATTTTTTTTCCCACTGTATGTATGAGCCGGGGCGATGAGCTGTATCTTCTGGAGGTTCTATAATGGGATTTCTGGGATTCCTACAATTTAGATGTAATGATATATAGCCATTTATTCAGTCCTTCGTTAGCCACTGCATCAGTTTCTTCTTCTTCAGCTCCTTTTTTCTGTTGTTATACTGGCTGACCTGCTTCTTCGAGACCTTTTGTCTCTTCGTATCATTAGAGGAATTGAGATTCTTTATAGCTGTATTTAAATCATTGGCAAAATGACTCGTAGATCCAGTATCATGGAAGTTGGTCTTCTCAGAGAATGGAGTAATCTCTTTTAGTTCTTCTTTCAACACATCTTTCACTGAGTCAGAATATGCTGTTGGTGGTGTATCGGCACCTTGTTCCAATTCTTTCTTCAACGCATCCACCCTTTTATACTTTTCAAAAGTGGACAGTCTCGCAAAATCAGTATCCTCTTTGAGCTGTCGGAGTCTCCTTGTATACTCATCTTTTGGTTCCTCAAAGGGGAGTTCTGGTGGCGGGAATTTGGGTAAGTCTTTGTTACATGCATCGTTGCGAGGGACCCGGGGATTCAACCATTGCTTCAGCTTAGTGAATCTGTTATAGAAGAAGTATCTCTGTGTGTTATCATCATAATAGTGCTCCCATCCGTCGTCTTGTGCTTCATTGCCTTTTGCGTCCGTCATCTCTTTGGCAACATTCTTTGCCACATCAGACTTCACAGCCTTCTTTCCCTTCTTCTTTAGAGGACCGGGTGGGGGACCAGGAGGTAATGGAGGAGCACTCATATCGAAAGCCAAAGACAGACAGAGAATCCCTAGGGTGCTAATAGACTGCTCCAGGGCGTTTTATCAACACCGAGACCGAGACTTTTTTTTACTGATGGGAAAGATAACAAAAGCTGAAACCGTGAAAGCAGTACAGAGGGCAGTAATGGAAAATGCCAAATCCCATAGGCAGTTTCCACTATCTGCAATGCTTCAGCCTTCAACTTGTCATTTTGAGTTTTAACTAATCTTTGACATTCTCTTTCCAACCATAGGCGGCGAGCCATTCCCAGATGTGCGCTATTTCTTTTTATCCGTCAAAGCACACCCGCAAATTGCGCCATTGAGGCACCTGGGTGGTATAAAAGGGTGGCCAAGTGCCTCTTTGTGGCGTTCTGCCTGTGTTTCTCCTTTACATATCAACTATATATATAATCCAGCACAATGCTCTCCCAGATCATCAAGTCGAACACCTTCAGAGCTCTTAAGACTGTTAAGCCACAGATGACCTTCGCCGCGTTCAAGCCAGAGCAGGACTGTGACTGTACTTGCTCCAGACTTTCACCGGTAAAGAAGAACGATGAAGGCTGCGGTACTACTGGCTGTTCCTGTTAGGTATTTATTATCAGAAGTTATTTATGTCAATGGTTTAGGGGGGATCTAGGTTTTAAAGGAGATCCAAGTTCGTTCATATACAATTTTTGTTTGTGATTTACCCGTAGTTTGCTTGATAAAGTGGATCTACAATACTTGATGCTAGGCTGTTTCTATTTACATATGTACATCCCCCTAAGCAGAATAATAAGTCTTTCTCATATCCACAATCTTCTTACCACGGTTGAAGGATAACTCCTCCAGCGTTTGTTGCTTCGTGACAGCTTCGATGAAACCTTTACACACGTTCATACCATTTCTAGACTTGTAAATTTTAGCACTGAGATCCTTGATCCCTGCAACTTCACAGATCTCAAAGATGTAATGGTTGACTCTCAGACCGAAACCAGGTGGTGCAGACTTCAAAAAGATCTTACAACCGTGGAACACATAGTCAATGTTGCCAATGACGGTTCTATCTTCGTAACGTGGAACGAACTGTAGGTTCTTAACAGCGTTCCAGTGGGCCTTAGCCACAGCACGAGACATTTCGACACGATCTTTGCCTTCACCGATACCAACCATACCGTTTCTATCACCAACCACAACAAGTGCATAGTTAGTGGGGATCTTACCCTTTGCAGTTTGATTTGACACTCTCTTCATAATCAATGGACGTGTTGCAAGACGTTCAATGTATCTCTCATTCAGCCCTGTTAAGGCAGCGAGACCCTTGGAAACAGATCCAGCACCAGAGTCCTCTAAAGTGGAACCTTTAGGGATATCAACAGGAGATGGCTGTAAAGGATAGTTATAATCGAGCTTCCATGGTTCTTCCACTTTTAGGTTATCCCAAAAGGCATCCCTCTTAGCAAAATCATCAAGGTAAGGTGGAGCAAATTCTGTCTGTGAAATCTTTTTCTCTTTGAAATGCTTAGGGTCAACAAAGGTCTCTGCAAGCTTGATACTCTCAACCAATTCCTCCGGATAGTATTTTTTCAAGAACTCCAAGTGGGCATCCTTCTTTTCAGAAGATATCGATGTCTCTGGCTTCTGCGCCTGCAATATCGGACGAGCTGTAGAGAACGACCGTATACTTCCACGTGTCGCAAAGCGTAATGATGGAAGCATTCTTGTGGCTTTTGTTTTGTTCTGCTGTTCTTCGTCTTTCGACCGGTGTTCTGTTTGAGTTGAACTGAACGAATTTTTCATTTCCAGGCACCGCGAAAATTTCCTTATTCACCGATACGGGGTTGAGGACACATATTGCCGCCTATGTCCGCCTATCAGTCACTTGGTTTTCGAAGAGAGAACTATTATGAGCATGAGGTAATCGTTCTTTTACACTGATACATCAAAAGGTAAAAGGGCCTTCGATCTTGATCTATTCGGCAAAGGCACTTAACTGAAGTTTTTGATTGATCATTACAAATATCCCTTAAGCGTTTCAGATTTGAAGTGCAGCTATAACAGAGAAGATGTCTTGAATCCAAAATTCCTCTATATATCATGTCTGTCATGACCTTGAGCTATCTTCATGTGAATAGTAAGCCTCATACCGCATGCATTCAAAATTTCTTTGCAACAAAGCCTGCTTCACATGAAATTTCGACGAATGTCTTTCTTGTCTTTGGAAATCACTGTCCAGATCTAGCTGCGTGCCGTCATGAAAAAAAACACACCAGGTCCACCATGAGATTCTTTGCTCTCGCCGAACTTGCCGAACTCGAAGCTATGTTAGAAGATTCGTTCTTAAATACATAGAAGAAGATAATGAACACAGAAAGTTTTGTGGACTCATAAGTTATAACTAATATTACGAACCTCGACTTACCTATATGCGACTGATCGACTATCTTTCCATTAAATATGGCATTTCTGATACTGTGCAAGATCTTTGATTCACTGTATCAGTGGTCCATCCTCGAGCTGGATCTGAAGACGAAAAAAAGTCTTAGAATTTAATAATTTGTCATATTAGCTTCCCCTATAATTCTGAGGTGAATAACCCTGATGAGGTCATTTTGGTATTGGTCCGCTTTGCGAGAGATAACATTGAAAAATCATTCTCGGATTTGTGTATCATGGGACACATTGTGGAGGGCTGAAAGTTTAGTGGAGCCATTTTGGAGACGTAGAAGCCTAGAAGCAGAACGTACTTGAGATCTAAATGCTGTTCTTTTCTTAATGCTTCCCACAAATAATGTCAGCCGTTTTGCCTCCACTCCACTATATGCAAACCCTAGTTCTTTTAGAGTGGGAACCAGCAGACAGTGTGCAGTATCCTCTCCCCGAAACGATTGTCGTATTTATTAACGACTGCCCTATTGCAGTATAATTCGTCATAGCCTTACTGCAAAAATAGCATATATAAACTACTGTCATGTCAGAAGAAGCAGAGATAAGGTATTTATATAGATCCCAATATCTAGGCCCAGAGAACAGTGATGACTCTCCATCCTTTTAGGGGTTCTGCTGGTGGCTCTGGATTATCATCCACGTCTTTGAATAGAACTTCAAGTTCAACTTCTTCTGGTCTCCAGAATCTTGTCTTCTTAATGATCTTCCAAATGAAGAAGAGCACTATAGACAACGGGATGATGAAGTAGGAAGAGAAGAAATTTGCGATTTGGAAATGACCATGTACAAAGTTCCTGTAACCACCTGTGAGTAAGAACAACAGGGAGAAGAACCCTGAGATCCAGGCAGCGTATGGAGTGAACCTCCAAGTGTGTGGTAGTCTTGATCTTGGGATACCCTGTGCTTTCATGGCTCTCGTCATGAAAATGTGGTTCGCAGCGATCACAATCCAGTTGAATAAGAGCTTGGCAGATGTCAGAGATTGAAACCAGTTGAAAACATTTGCAGAAGACGACGACAGGTTCATGTAAGCTAATGGCATGAAGATAGCTACAAATATATTACCAACCCATGGAACCCCCCTCTTTGTAGTTTTCAGGAAGACCTTTGGAGCTTGACCCTTCACTGCCAGGGCAAACAAAATTCTTGCACCACTCATCAGTGACAGATTACCCGCAGAGAAGGCCGAGGTCAGGACAGCAGCATTGATAATGTGTGGTAATACCTTTATTCCTGCATTGTTAATAGCAACCACAAATGGAGAAGACGAAGCATTACCACTTGAGTTTGCAATCTTAGGATTATTATATGGAACAATCAATGTCAGACAGAAAACTGTCAACATCATAAGGATAATGACACGGTACAAGATTCTTTTACAGGCTGTGAAGATGGATCTTCTTGGGTTTTTCACTTCAGCAGCCAAGTTAGGAACACTCTGAACACCACCAAAGGAGTACACAGTACCCGACAAAGCTTTCCAAAACCCTGCAAATCTACCCAAAGAACCTGTTGTCAAGTACTCAGCAAATGGACCAGGGTTTCTGTAGTACTCAAAACCGATAGCTTTATGGTCTGGACCACCTCCACTTGTGATCACAATGGACGTGATGATCAAACCGACAAGCAGAAGCATCTTAATGATAGCAAAAGTGAACTCGATTTCACCGTAGTATCTGATTGGAAGGAAGTTACATGAGATAATTAGAACCATAATAACGGTGATCCATGCACCTTGTGAGATATCTGTCCAGTATGAGATAATCAAGGCAGTGGCACTGATTTCACCCGGCATGATATTAGACCAAACATCCATCCAACCATAAACGAACCCCAAAGCAGGGTCAATAAATTGTTCAGCATGGCGAAGAGGGGCGGAAGTACATGGCATAAGAGCAGCACATTCAGCGACACACATCTGGTTGAGACCCACAACCAATGCGATCGTAGCGTAGGCTATAAGACAACCAACAGGACCTGTTACGGCTAAGACACCACCAGAAGACAAGAAAATACCGGTTCCAAACACTCCCACAAGAGCGATCATTCCAATATGACGTTGCTTCAAGCCAACTTCGAGTCTTGTGCGCTCTTCACCAAAGACTTCGAATTCTGCTGCTTTGATAGAGTCAATTTCTTGGACCTCGATGTCTTGATCAAAAGATTTCTCAAAGTCTTTGTGATTGTTCAAATTCACATGGCTTGTAGTAGAGTCCGAAGACTTCTCTTCCCTTATGGACATATTCTAGCTGTACACGGAACTCTATTTTCATACCAGTGCTATCAACCAGAGACAGAAGTCTCGTCTTATATTGCTAGAGTGCTTAAAGTGGCTCGCAGGTGTGGAAATGGAGCCATGTGGAGCAGAAATTCCATCGTTACACAATTACCAATAAAAGAAATATCAAGTTATGATCTGTTAAGGATTCCTGCTGTGGCAAGAGGCACTGTGTCGGAGCGCCATATATCACCAACTGTGGTGGTGCTTTTTTCAGACATAACGAGCGGTCTGCATGAAGTAGCACAAGCGAAAAATTTAGTGCCGTATGACGGGTGAAAGGTTCAACCTTGACAGGTTTTTGTACTCTTGAAAGGCACAGCCTCAAGATCTTCTTCCATGCTTTAAAGCTAGATCCTTTCATATTCTCAATCAGACTGCTTCACCCTTTTATGCCATTTATAGTAACAGACTTCTAGGTTCGAAGAGTTACAGTTCACAAGTTCCTCGAAATTAGACTGATTTGAGAATGTGATGACAGGTCTTATCACACATCTGGAAACGCCCTGTATGAGGGAACATTTTCTTGCTTTCAAATAATGTGGCAACAAGATTGTGGCTTCGTCTCCAGCCCTCCAACCTCCTCAGACGATGAATCTCTGATCTATCTTAATAGCACCTTCAGAATTCAACAGCTGATAAGTTTGGATCATTCTTAATCCTGATGATTTGAAATAAAATAGCAAAGCTCGAGGCTGAACATTAACCGCTGTCTTCCCCGATGGGTCTTGGCACCTTGAGTATGTGACAAACGGTGATATTTTTGAATATGGGAGCTGCAAGAGCGAAATGTCAACACCGAAAGAAACTATCCAAACTTCACGGCGGCAATTTCAGTTCAATTGTTTCTCTC
The DNA here is from genome assembly GCA_003706445.3 of Williopsis mrakii. Taxonomy (NCBI): domain Eukaryota; kingdom Fungi; phylum Ascomycota; class Saccharomycetes; order Phaffomycetales; family Wickerhamomycetaceae; genus Williopsis; species Williopsis mrakii. Next base: position 149,377 of record PPLH03000025.1, read on the forward strand.
TCCTAAATACAGCAATACAGGACAATAAAGATTTGATCCATCTGTTGAGTTGTGATAGTAAATCTTCTTGACTAAGATAAGAACAAGATACAAACCTGATATAAATTGACACTTCTTCCTATATGGATAACACCTTAGAGTAGATTGTGAGAGAACTTGTCACAGCCTTGTCTCGGATACATGCTACCAATGTCCGATGTCCACAGGATAACAGACTTTCCCTGTCCGTTAAAGCTTCCTATTGTGGCAGGAGGCGCTGTCGGAGCACCAAAAATCGCCAACTGTGGTACCACGGTGATGGGGTTTTCAGACATTCTGACAAGGTGAGTAAAAGTAAACATCTAGAGCCGTGTGAGGGGTCAAGGCTATCGCTGACAGGTGTTCGAGCTTTGCACTTTTCTGAGTCGCCTGCCGTGGCTTCTGATAATGCTCGCTAGTCTTTCGTGCTTTTTATGATTACTCTATGACTTACAGTGACAGGCGATATTTCACATCTATAGTGACCGGATTAATGTCACGAATCTCCGCTTTGTTCCTTTTCAATAAATAGGATCAAGATCAGGTATCAAAGCACCGAGACCTATGGTAGATCTTTTTGCCAAAGGTACTAGCCAAGATCCTTTCTAACTTCAGCTGAAAGAGATAGTAACCCCAGCATCTCCGCGGCGTTGAGTGGTTATCGGTAGGACTTCCAAAAATGGAATATCTGTGCCGATGTGGCTCATGCTGTTGACGCAAAGAGACATACTAGCATTAAAGTTTGATGCTCTTGTATTCCAACGTTGCCACCAATCACATATGGTGTATTGGTAATGACATCTTTGAGTAAATATCTGATGTATGGCAAGGTACTGCTTTACAAATATCTTCCAGGTCACTGTGTCTCGCATAAGCCACTAGGCGACAGGAAATTAAAGATCAATGACAGTCACAGATGAAATTAAAAGACACTATGAAAAGGGAAAGGAAAAACTAAAGGTCACAAAACCCAGTCTTACATGAGCGGCCTATGCCCAAATCAGAGTGATGAGTTTCCAGCCTCTCAATGGCTCAGTTGGAGGTTCTGGGTTCTCTTCGCAGTCTCTGAACAAGACTTCTAGTTGAACTTCTTCTGGCTTCCAAATCTTTGTTCTCTTTAATATTTTCCAACCAAAGTAAAGAATGGCGGCCATAGGAATCACAAAGTAACATGAGAAGAAGTTTGAGATCAAGAAATGACCATGCACAAAGTTTTTATAACCACCTGTCAACAAAAATAGTGCAGAGAAGAAGCCAGAGATCCAGGAACCGTATGGAGTAAATCTCCAGGTATGTGGCAGTCTTGATCTTGGAATACCTTGGGCTTTCATAGCCCTTGACATGAATATGTGATTTGCGGCGATCAAAATCCATTCAAAGAGCAGTTTGGCACTGGATAAAGATTGGAACCAGTTGAAAACATCCGCAGAAGATGTGGACAAATTCATGTAAGCCAGAGGCATAAAGCAAGCGCAGAATATGTTTCCAGCCCATGGGACACCGTACTTGTTAGTTTTTAAGAACACTTTTGGTGCTTGGTTCTTCACTGCAAGGGCGAATAGCAATCTTGAACCATGAATGATAGCTTGATTACCAGCAGAGAAAGCAGATGTCAGGACAGCTGCGTTAACGAGATGTGGCAGGACTTTAATACCAGCATTATTCATCGCAACAACGAATGGCGAAGATGAAGCATTACCAGAAGAGTTAGCGATCTGCTTATTGTTTGAAGGAACAATCAGAGTTAAACAGAATGCAGTGGTACACATCAAGATGGATACTCGGTAGAAGACTCTTTTGCATGCAGTGAAGATGGTTTTTCTCGGATATTTCACTTCAGCAGCCAATGAAGGAACACCTTGCAAACCACCATACGAGTATACAGCGCCTGAGAGAGCTTTCCAAAAGCCTGCAAATCTTCCTAATGACCCGGTTGTCAAATATTCGACGAATGGACCTGGGTTTCTCCAGTACTGGAATCCAATTGGCTTACCCTCAGGACCACCACCAGAAGTGATAACAATAGAAATGATTATCAAACCAGCAAGGAGACAGATCTTGATCATGCCAAAAAAGAATTCAATCTCACCGTAGTATTTGATGGGAACCGAGTTTGCAGCATAAATCAAGACAATAATGAGAGTAATCCAGATTCCCTGTGAGAGCTCGGTCCAGTAGGAGACAATCACAGCAGCAGCACTAATCTCACCAGGCATTACCGCAGACCACAGGGAAATCCAGCCATACGCGAACCCCCATGCCGGGTCAATAAACTGCTCGGCATGGCGAAGCGTAGCAGAGGTACATGGCATAAGAGAGGCACATTCAGCGACACACATTTGGTTCAAACCGACTACGAGTGCAATAATAAAATAGGCGAGGAAACAGCCCAGAGGACCTGCTGTTGCAAGGACACCACCTGAGGAGAGGAAAATACCCGTACCAAATGTCGAAACTAGCGCAATCATACCCAAGTGACGTGATTTTAAACCCGCTTCCAGTCTAGTACGATCTTGCCCAAACACCTCGAAGTCCTCATCCTGGAAAGATTCGACCTCCATGACTTCGACATCTTGGGTGAATGTCTTCTCCATCTGTTTCTTCTCTTCAGAAGAGGAAGGTATTGAGCTTGATTCCACAACTTTGGAGTCGTCTTTGATCATCTTTGTGGTATAAGACATGTGGTGTCGATGAGAACAGAACAAGGAATTTCAGAAAAGCGAGGACTCATGAAGGGTCTTGTTATATAACTAAAAGGATCTCCGACAGACGTTTTGATCCAAGCTGATAGATGTTCTCCATTGGGATGCAACGCCGAGGAAGTGAAGAGGGTGGCGGTGATAAGGGCGATCAGTGGAACGACTTAATGATAAGCCCATACATTAGAGTAAGCCTCATGAAGAAGGGTGAAAGGGCTATCGAATTGTGGATTGATCGTTGTATTTACCAATTTGTAAGTTATTCTTTTTTAATCTAACAAAAGAGCGCGTAGTTCGTGGCCATCTTTATGGCCATTTAATATAGGGATATACTTTGGTGGCGAAGTTGGCATTTATTTGAGAACAGAGTTATCACCGTGCATATTGACAGCTCTATCCGAGAAGGAACATCAAACAGTAGTGATATGGGCTCCTTGAGGCAAAGGAGGAAATGAAACTTCCAATTTCCAACTTCCAAGTACGTACAGAGCCAAGTCAAGGGTTGTAGGATATAGTTTGCACCAGTGGTGTTCCTTTTGAAATGGGGCACTTAACTAAGTTTTCTTTGATACAGGGGCACAGACTGATGACGGTTCAACTCTCTTCAGCATGCATAAGCCCGTTTCTTTAATCTTAACCTTCTGATTACCTGATTAGGGCAGACAGCCGAGCATTATCATTTATATGTATTGTGCGGTTGTCCAGGAGCCAGATATCCGACATCGCGTCGTGACATATGCAGTCATGTAGCGTAAGTCTTATCGTACTTATCGCGAGAGCAGATAGAGAGATGTGGCACTAAAGGGAGTGTTAACGCTCGAGTGGTCATACAGAGCGAGAGATCTCGGACTATTGCTAAAAGGAGACTGATCTCCGTAAGAAAGATTTCGTGGTATATACCTAAGATCTTCTTAGAAGCTGTATGGATGTGTTCACATATCGTTATAGATAAATTGAGCCCCCTATAAGCATTTATGAGACCCTTGATAGTTCATACCGTCACATGTTTACATATGCTCACGATCGTCCTATGAATATGATATATCACATTAAAAGAGTAGATCAAGCAAATGTTTTGACAGGAGGAAAAGAGAGAGGGATGACTGTAGATCCACAAGTGCCTGGTACCTTCCAAGATTCTCAAATGGTGAGCAATATTAGATTGTAGAGATCATTTATGAAGACCTCTTTATATATCATAATTGAAAATTCAATTTATAATTCCAGTGCCAACGTTTACGAGGAATCCAGGTGACACTATTGCCGTCATCTTCTTTCATAGGATGCCATTAGTGCCTGCCAATGACATATAAAGATCTGAGACCTAAATCCTAATTGACATGATCCGATACCTGATAGTCGTTATACAGACTTACAGTATCCTATTGAATGATATGGATAATGGATTCTTCAAATTCGAAGATTGCACGTAAATATGCATATTTCCCATCGATCACAAGCTTTTTTGAAATCTGGATTGTGTTGATGGTGAGTTTCTGTAGCGGACTCTATAACATACCTCGCGAACTCGTTTTATGTGGATGAGATGGAACAAAAAGTGAGTAAAATGGGTAGATCTGGCGTAGAAGGGACCTAAGTCCATATTGTAGGGTACCTAAGTTCTTAACAAATTTACGACCATTGTAGAGATACCGACTGCCTCAAATTGGGCCATTACCATATGAGGCCTTTTCAATCTCATCAATTTTCACATGTGTTTTGAAGGAAAATCAAAAGCGAAAACAACAACAAACAGTTAACAACAATAACAAAGTGAACGAAAGCTATGTCCAAGCGCGTGACGAGATCCATGAAGACGGACACATCACGAGTCGAAGATGAGGCCAACTCCTCCGGTGCCATTGAAGATACTGAGTCCGGGGATGAGATCTTGATCAACCCTCCAATTAGACGCCGCTCTTCCATCTTCTCCTTGGATACTAGCCCATTGGATCCACCAGATGAAACTGATTTCAAGAAGTTCACTTCTGATGAGTACCACTTCAGTTTAATCAGAAACTTACATTTGGCGGACCTGATCACTTTGATGAATGGGTTTTCAGGCTTTTATTCCATAGTGTCATGTTTGAGATTCACTTCCACAGGACAACCTCACTACGTGCAGAGAGCACATTTTTTCATCCTATTGGGTATGTTCTTTGATATTTTTGACGGTAGAGTCGCAAGATTGAGGAATAAATCCTCCTTGATGGGACAAGAATTGGATTCTTTAGCTGATTTGATCTCATTTGGTGTTGCACCTGCCTCTGTCGCCTTTGCTATTGGGTATCAAACTACTGTGGATGTTCTCTTCCTATCGTTCTTTGTTCTCTGTGGATTAACAAGATTGGCAAGATTCAACGTCACTGTTACAACGATCCCAAAGGATCTTGCAGGTAAATCCAAGTACTTCGAAGGGTTACCAATTCCAACTTCATTGTTCCAAGTTGCCTTGATGGCTTTCTTGGTTCATAAGAATTATGTTAATGACAATCTGCCATTTGGTACTTGGTTAGCGGGATCTGTATTGGAGTTCCATCCGTTGGTGTTGACATTCGCTGCCCATGGATGTATGTACGTTTCGAAATCTCTTAAGATTCCGAAGCCATGAGGGTACACATGAATTTCATGCTATATGATACACACTTCATACTCTATGATAACTACACCTTATATCATTCAAAACAATCCCTCGATATCTCTTTCCAGTAGGTTTATTTTTTGGTGTACCATAATCTGACGACCCTATCATCCTAGTTCTAGATTTGAAAAGCAAAACCTCGAAGAAATCAAAGGAGCCTACCCCAACACATAGCAAAAAAAGTACCTTCAGAAGGGACAATGGGCACTCCATTACAAGATGAGACGATTCTTCCAAGCACTAACTACGCTTCACCTTACTATGCTGCTGTGCCATCGCAGTCTCAGCCCACAGAGGTGTTGAGCCGTCGATTTGAACTATGGAGACAGATCATCAAATCGCTTATCCAGTACTTCAAAAGCACAAGTGTTGCTAATAATCAGTTCAGCATGATTAACAATAATATCGTGGACACGGTGAGTTTCCCTTTCTTCACTTCACTGAAGAAGAAGACGCAAAGAGGCGATGTGCATGAAATCAAGGATCCACTTCCTGAGAATTTGAAAAAACAGAGCTTCTTTGCCAATTTTGGTACTGGGAGTATCCAGGATATACAGATCCTATTTAAGAAGTACCATCTCAACATGGCTCAGCAACAGATGAAGATTGTCCATGAGCTGGAGACGAAAATCATCCCTAGGCTAGAAGAACTACAGAGGGACCTATTGCAGAAGATAAGGGAGATCAAGAATCTCAATGGAGATTTTAAGAATAACATGGATACTGAGATTGCTATATCGGGTCAGTTATTGGATGATTATCTGGCGAGTGTCAAAAGTCTGAAGTCTAGGAATGAGAGCAAATTGACCTCAAAAACAGATCCATTCTTACTTAGGTTAAAGTTAGAGCTGCAGTTAAAGCAACAGTTACACCAGGAGAACTACTTAGAGGAGGCTTACATCAATTTACAAATTACTGGGTTGGAGTTGGAGAAGATAATCTATAAAGAGGTGCAATCGTCGCTAAATCAATACTCTGAATTGATCTCGCAGGAGATCTTTGTGATGTATAATGATTTGATCAATGAATTGCATGAGGGCATCATTTCAAAGAAGACACATTTTGAATGGGATCAGTTTATTGAACGAGACTCTGGCAGGAATTTGCTAAAATTGAAACATGATGATGATGTCCCTATCCCAAGAAAGATTTCAGTGATACAGTATCCGTACAGCAAAGATTTGATCTCTAAGACCATCAGGAGTGGATATTTCTTGAAGAAGTCCAAGATATTGAAAAGCTACACGAGGAGCTTCTTCATATTAACGATGAATTACCTACATGAGTTCAAATCGCATAACCTGTTTGAGAATATCCAACCCATTAACTCCATCAAGTTGAACGACTGTATTTTAACGGAATCCAATGAGATAAAGTTCCAGCTGCATGTGAATTCGTCTATGGCACTGAAATCACACAACTATGTGTTCAAGAGGATCACGGAAGAGATGACGGAGATAGATTTCAAGAAATGGATAATGGATCTGAAGAATATGACTTCATTCAACAATCTATCTGAAAGAGCATCATTCCTCCAAAGAAAAATGACACATTCCGATTCCAACACTCCTAAATTCGAAGTACCGAATCCAATGGAATCGATGGATGTCCAGAAGAAGTTACAAGAGTTCTCATTAATGTCTGCGCAGAGTCCCGTTGCCAGGTCGCCAAAGTTGAAGCCTATCTGCCAACCCTTGACGAACCAGATACCAAGAGTACCATTGCCTGGATCTTCGACCAAGAAAGAACAGTATCTACCACAATTGCAAGTCCCGGTGGTACCGGTTTTACAGATCCAGAGCCCAACACCGACGTATGGCACTGCCGCAGTGAATGCATTATCGCAAGTTGACGAACAACCAGAGCTTGAATATGCACACCATGCTGAGCAGCATATCCATTTCCCCTTGGGCAATGACTCTTCATCATCCCTGCACGGGCCTGAGAGATCAGTAACTCCTGTTATTGGAGACTTACAAAGCACCCACAGATTGCATATCGATCTGAGTGAGCCCTTATACCGTTCTACGGGGGGTGATAATCTGGAGAAGGTGATTGGCTCTATTAGACAGTAAGTACTAAGCACTGAGGTTTGAGCCATTTATTTATACACTATAAATTATTATACAATACAAGAACGTACGTCCAGGTTCGATATGAATATGATATGATATATGCTATACTTTGTTATCGTTTACATACATACAAGCAAAGAGCTTCGAGTCATGGGCCATTACTGAAGTCTGAAACGATAAATCATAATACAACACACTTCACAAGTCACAAGTCCAGTCCACAAGTATTTGTTGCACAGAGTAGTAACCTCTGAGAACATTCACTACGTACATAGTACACAGGACGCTGCATAGTTCGCACTGTACACACACTGACAGTTCCGCTATACCGCACCCCCGACTGCCAAAAACCCGGGTAACACTTTCGCCCCCTGTGGCGACAAAATGAATCTTTTTCGCTGTTTTGACGGGGTGCGAATGTCCGATGATTCATCGTCTTTTCTTTTTTAGCCGACAAAATTTCTCGCTAACCGCTCTGTGTGTCTTCGGACTGTTTTTTCCGTTCTGGTCAACAACCCCTCCTCAGCGGGGCCATCGGCGATGTCTTCGTTGGTTGTTGGTTCCTAGTGTATGTTGCGGTACATGCGATGGATGGGTTTCTTCATAGCGTAGCAGAGTAGCGTGCTAGTAGATTCCTCGTGATAGATCATAATATCACTTGCTAAAAATATTTAACATCCTCTGAAAGGGATGCGTTATCGTCCGGTGAACCAAAGCCTTTTGAGTCATCGTTGGGTTCCTGTGACACGTCGGAAAATCGGCGGTAGGCGCCGCAGAGAGTTGTTCCGAGAAAGTGTAAACCTCTCGAGGGCTGTGATCATCAAGAGTTGTAAATTGGGGATTTTAGAATATATCTTGGCTGTAATTCCCCCGTTTTCGTTCTTTTATCCAGCATGCTACAACCAAAGGAAAATATGGCAACAGATAAACTGATAATAGTAATGGTAGGGCTGCCCGCAAGAGGGAAGTCCTACATAACTAAGAAGATTTCAAACTATCTAAACTGGTTGAACATAGAGAATAGAGTGTTCAACGTAGGTAACCGCAGACGTGTCTTGTGTGATGACAAGCAGAACGCAGACTTCTTTAACCCAAACCATGAGGAGAACGTGAAGACGAGAGACTTGTTAGCCATGGAGACTCTGGACGAAGTGTTGAAGTACTTGAGTCATCAAGGTCAAGCTGCTATATTTGATGCCACAAACTCCACAGTAGCTAGAAGAAACATGGTTGTTGAACATATCGATATCAGAGCCAAAGAGATGGGCCTAGGTGGCTACAACGTGGTTTTCCTGGAGAGTATTTGTGATGATGCCGATGTCATCGAGGGAAACATGCTTCTGAAGTTGAATGGCCCAGATTACAAGGACAACGCCAACAAATTGGAAGCACTTGAAGATTTCAAGAAGAGGCTCATGAACTATGAGTCGGTCTATCAGCCAGTAACGCCTGAGGAAATTGTACATGACAATTGTTCCTATATCAAGATCGTTAATGTCCTAACCATCAAGTCTTTCAACATCCATGGCTTCTTACCAATCATCTTGAATAGCTTCCTGAAGAACTTCAATATCTATAAGAAGAAGATCTGGTTATCCTTAAACCATGTGGAATTCCCAGAGTTGTCTAATACCATCGATTCCTCAGCATTGGTCGTGATTAATAGCACTCATTCCGCGGATATGACAATACCTGCGGAGTTATCTTTGGACGAGGTCCACGATTTGATCTTGGACATTGAGGCTTCTAAAACGGATGTTTTGATCCAAACGGGATGTGAGCTGCTCATTAATGGTATTTTCAAATATTTCAATTTGATTGAAGAGTGTCATCCTGACTTGTGCACACAACTGGTGTGTATCCATCCACATCTTTACTCAGTGGGGCTTCAGAAGTTCAACATATTGGAGATTCCAGAGATGACGCGCTCCAACTCGAACATTTCAAATGCGTCAAGTATCTATACACCGTGTGACGAGATGGATTTCACAAAGTTCAACTATAAGAATCTGAACTTGGGGGAGCTGCAGACTAAGCTGTCCCTGTTGGACCAATCCTGAACCCAACACAATAACCTATTTTACGCCTCTAATGTACTTTATGAACAAAAGTTTTTGATTTAATATTTAACGAATGTTTTATGTCCTGCTTTGTCATATCGTAGTTCATGGTCAGTTAAAAACCGGTGTGCGTCAACGGAATGGAGGCCTTGAATCGGACTTGACAGCAAGTCTCTGTCTGCCCTCACTGGCCTTCGTAGGTTTATAGAGTCCGCCAGTTGTCGTCCTCCTTGGTATCTTACTCTTTTGTCTATCTTTGCTCTTTCCATCAGCGCTGGTGATTGTGCTTGTAGCTGAAGTGGTACTGACCGTAGGGCCAGGATGTGCAATAAAACTCCCGTCATCATCATTCGTCAAATAGGTCTCATCCGCTACTCTCTCCTGCTCTTGGAAATAATCCTCCAACTTCTTAATTTTTTCTCTGATCTCATCGTCTTTGAAGTTCTTCATATTAGGGATCTCATTGAATTCCACTGTGTACGCATTGATCTGGAGGCCATACAAAAAGCTGGAGAAACTTTCATTGAACGATACCAGTGATTCATGCACCCGCTGGATATGTTGTATATTCGAGTCTAAATCGACCAAATTATCGTTCAGTTCAGCAAAAGATGGTGAGAAATTGTCTAATGGTGTTCGTGTGGGATCAATATCATAATGAAGCCCGGGTGAGGGAAGGATATTTGAAGGGCGCGATAGTCGGTGCGGTGTGGAACTTCTGGATATTTTCTTCGACATATTCCTCTTTCCGATATTTAGTTATTTCTGCTAGTTGATGCTTTACCAGTTTGATTTTGAAGTTGAAAGGTTGTACTGGAACTGAAGTTGTTTGTGTACCTTTCGTGTACGGCTTTTGGTGACACTTCTACAAATGACAGATTATACCGGCTGTTAACGCAATATATACAGGATTTGTCTTAGAAACAGAACTATGCGCAAATTGCACATCACATGAACTTGTGCGCATGCTTCAGTTTATCGGTCATTGGGTCCTTAGGCTTCTTCTTGAGGACTATGAACAACAGAATCGACGATGCGAAACAGAGACCATACCATGTCACAATGTACTGCAAGTGGTTGTTTCTCACGTCCAAAGTGGCAGTTCTTCCTAAGGGGACACCAGCTTTCATGAATTGATACTGCGAGAATTCCTGGACATCTTCAGGTTTGACGTTGGCTATATGTGTTTCCTTATGGGTCTTCGACTTGGCCCAAATCTTCCACCATGGTTTGCTCTCAGTAACGGTTAAAGTCTCCACAGGGTGATCCTTAAGGTCAACCAAGGCAGCAACATGCAATGGGATACATCCTGTGAATTCAGTCATCTCGTTATAGTCCAACACATGCCACAGTCTTGAATCCGGGTCAAGCTTATCCATGGTCAAAGCGGCTTTAGGGTTGATCTTCTTGATCAGACATTCAATTTCCACTTCATGCTCTGGGACAGACAAATGAGCCAGCTTTCTTCTTGTTGGTATGACATTCTCATCTGTGATGAAACCTCTCTCGACGAGGATGTCTGGACCACCATCAGATCTGACCAGCGGAGTATATAGGACATAACCCTTTTGTTCATTCTTCACTTTTGGACCAACAAATACCTCTCTAGAATGATCAAATTTTCCTTTGACCAAAACACGTCTATATTGCCAATCCTCGGCATCTTCTGGATCAAAGTTCTTAGGCAATGGAATTGGTTCATACGTTAGACGGTCTTCGCAAGTAGCAATGAGATTATTTTTCCATTTCAGCCGGCGTAATTGCCATGTCCCAAGCATGAACGAAATGACAGGCATTAGAATCAAAAGAGAGAGAAAAATGTACTTGGAAGTGGTCCATTCTTCTTTTTCAGTGGATTTCACTGGCTTCCAATCGACATTTGAGGTTATAACGGAGCGACGAGATTGGAGCTGAAGTAACTGGCTTGGACGTTGCTGGTACTGTTGGATACCAATATGTACCCTCGATGAACGTAATGCTAGAGGTCTGACCTGTAACAATTGCGTAGATGACTGTAGCAGCGGCTTCAACTGCAGACGAAGCATCCTCTCTGTGTACTAAAGGGCTCCCCTGTTGGATTTCAAAGAGGTCTTCGATCTTCTTCGGGCTTTCAGAGTAGTTTGAGAGCCGAAAAATGTACAATTTAGGAATTTTTCTCTATTGGGAGTTATGAATGAAGGGAATAGAGAGATCACCAGAAAATTCTCATTATGAGCGCTGAGAGGGATAATATAATCTCCAAAATTTAAATAACCATGTCACTGTCGCTGTACGCATTGTCGAGTGACAAAGGCCAAGGTCCAAAAGGCCCAAAGGAATTTGTGTATTTATGATTTCAAAAGTAATTTGAAGTTCAATCAGATTCCACTTTCTCATAATTCATTACAATTTGCAAAGAGGAAAACGGATGTTCCCTCTGAAAAAATAAGACTAATCTCATCTGGTAAATTCTATAATATCGAGATTTTTTGCTAGAATAATAGAGTTCCTATGAGCTAATAGTGACTGTGATGATGTGATCTATCATATATATGGCATAGACTATGTTGCATGTCCCTCTTAGTACTGTATATTTGAGTCTGATTTTGAAGGATTATTGTTTATCAAAATTTGCAGTGGATTGTACTCATATCATCAAGGCTGCAAGTTCAAGCTTGATACTCTTCGATATCTAGTCACTTTTTTTCTATATCTCATTCACAGGCTCAAAGATTCCAATTTCAGGTTGACACTCAAAATCTTCTAGTACTATGCCAAATAGAATCACGATTAGAGATGTGACGAATCGGAGACAGATTGCGATTCGTGAGTTACGAATCAGTATAGCTTAGTGATTCGTGATTGAGTAACCGATCCGTGAATCGCTCATAACCATTCCTAATTAGGAAACTTCCCATACATGGTAATTTCTCCCCAAACGATAAAGATCGTAACTAAACTATCCTCTCAGTAGCCAGCTCTTTCAATTTTGACGTCTTACTTGCCTTTTGCGATCTGTCAGTAATGACTCGCCTAAAGAAGAGTACGGAAGAGGACGTACCCTCGATTGAATATGATGAAGGCCGCAAACGTAAAAGACCACAACCAGGGTATTTTGGCCTTATCAACGATGGTCTTGACTTAAACAGAGATGAGCATGATAGGGATTATGCCAGTGATCTGCAGATTACATGCACCCCAGTATCCTCACTTGGTAGTCCCATACCTCATTCTACTTGTGCTGTATCAGAGCTACCTTCTTCTCCCGCACCGACTTCTCCCGCACCGACAGCCATCATTATACCTGATACGACAGAGAGTGAGAGAGAAGTGAATGAGCTACTGTGGACGTGTTACTCGAAGGACATCATTCCTTCTCAGACCTATATGACTTCGACGCCAAGGAAACTTCAAGATTATACAATAAGGTGCAATGCGAGCCACTGTACTAAGACTTTCTTGATGTCGAAGTTGCACGGATCAAGATCTAATCTCAATCGACATCTAAGGTCACATGGTATTGACATCGTGCGCTACAGCAAAGATCAAATCACTTTGTTACGAGAAGCACTAAAGAGAGGGAAACGCGCGAATCAACTGTTGACCAGAAGTAGTCAGGAAGACTCCAAAGACATAATGCAGCATTTGGTTGCTGCATCAAAAGAAACCCGTGAGTTCTTCAAGTACCTTCTGGATACGAATCTGAGCTTCAGGTATGTTGAGAGCAAGAGCTTTAGAAGGTTCCTGACGCTCCTGGACGCACCAAAGGAGATCACGACAATGTCAAGAAAGTCTATTCCAACGAAGCTTGAAAACTCTGCGAAGCAGCCAAGAAGGAGCTTATTGAGAAGTTGAGAGCGCAAGATGCTGTATCCTTGTCCCTGGAATGTTGGACGAGCCCTGGTCAAAGACAATTTCTCAGTGTTATTGTGCACGCTACAGGTGAAGATTTCAAGTACTACGAACATTTATTGGATTTTGTGCCAATAGGATCCGATCATACGGGTAAAGAATTGGGTCGCCTTGTTTTCAAAGTTTTACAGCAATTCCAGATCACCAAGAAGCTGTTGTCAATAAGTACAGACAGTGGGTCAAATAACTTGACGTTAGCTGACAACATTCAACAACAACTGGTGGAATTCTATGAGGTCGAAAAAGACAATGCTTCCGTAAGATTTGTTTCCGAATTGTTTCAAGGTCGAAGATCATTGATGAGATGCTGTGCGCACTCTACGAATATCATTGTGAAAGCACTACTGGATGCTTTGCGAACTGCAGACCTCCAATGCGAGTTTCTAGACTCAGATGAAACAGACAACACCAACTTTGATGTTGATCGTGAGGGTTTCCTTGTCCTGGGGCGAGATATTCAAATAGTTCGTGCAGCAGTCAACTCTCCTATTGCTGCAGTTCGCGAGCTGTTCAAAATATTGAAATACTCACCTAAGGTGAGAAGTCTATTTGAAAGTGAATCTGAATCTGGACAGAAGAGATACTCTATACCCCTGGATGTGCCAACTCGTTGGTCATCTACATACAACATGCCTTGAATTTGCTGTGAAGCATGAGCGCCAGCTTAAGGCCTTTATGAAAGAATTCTTGGAGAAGGACTACGCAGGAGCAGAAGCAACATGTGCGTCATATCATCTGGCAATTAGTGAGCTGCGCGAAGAGCTTAACAAGAGTTCCTGGGAATGTATAAAGATTGTGAAGAACATCCTCAAGTTCTTCTCGAGACTCACCGACGCTTTCTCTACGACAGCATCGAATAGTGAAAATGTCTTACTGACATTCTTTTATATCGATGATTTCTTTACCAACTTTCTTGAAGATGACACCGAGGACCACAATAGAACCATGAAGAAGTATGGGCTGGACGAGTTAAATGGAGGAAACCTCCCATCTGGAGTAAAGCAGGCGTTAAAAATAGCAAGGGAAAAGGCCTCCGTCTATTATGGTTTCGTTGATGAAACTGATTTTTCATTTATCTGCTCTGTATTGGATCCAAGGTCGAAAGACCGGTTGCTCCATGTGAACCTGAAGGATACAGTAACCGTGAAAGATATCATCCGAGGTGTAGAGGAGAATCTGGTGGAGTACTACAATGTACTTCTTGAAAAGCCAGAGGATAATTCGACAGAAACTGTATCAGTGGTAAAGGAAACCGAAACTGGTCATCTTTTTGCAGAGATGCTAGAGGAGCAGATCGGGAGTGTTTCGTCGTCTCCTTCGGGTACTGATAACATCATTCAGGAATTCCAAATCTACTTGAATGAGGACAGATTAAGTCCGAAATTGCATCTTGATCTTCTCTCGTATTGGAAGACACGCGTATCAACACTTCCACGGCTATCAAGGCTGGCACGGATGTTTTTATCCATTCCATCATCATCCGTTACAACGGAGAGGAGCTTTAGCGTCGCCAGAGCTATAATCGGGACCCATCGTCATAATCTTTTACCAGAGTCGTTGTCAACTTTGATGTTTTTAAAGACCAATGACAGCTTGGTTGAGAAGCACTTCCAAGATCTCAACAATTGGTGCTTATGATCGAAGTTCTGGGTTTATTGCTTGTTCTCCTTTTTTCTTCGTATTTTTGATCGTGGGTTACTGCCTCCAAAATTATAGATAATGTTTTTCTGATGTTTCTGGTCATTCACCAGTGATGCCTTACTTAGAACTTTCAAGAGTATGGGGCTGTAATGAACGTGTCATGGCCAGTTGAAGACAACACTTGAAATACACTAACAATACAATAAAGTTAAGGTTTTTAATATAATCAATTACCTCATTAAATTTAAATACTGCAAATCACCGTCAGGCTGTCCTCATATATTATTTCCTAGATCGCCGTAAATTTACTAGAGCCCAGGTTACCATCATAGATTCACGAATCACCAAGGGCTCTAACGATTCGTGCGATCCGCACGAATCCCTCGGATCGCGGATCGCGAATCACTTTCCGATCCGAGCTCAACTCTACTAATACGGCCAAACTTATCAACCTTGTACATATCCATAAGATATCCCCAATTGTGCCCAATTGGAGCATTGATGTGGTATTAGACTTCAAGTTGGCCAATTGTTCATCTGTGTAGTTTGGGTTGGTGAGGCCAAACTTTTCTTTGAAGATGTTTTCACTGACAGTTCCACTGATATAATCTTCGTCGAAACCATGCGACACTTCCAAGAATAGTGTCAAATATAAAAATATGGTACATCAGTGTGAGATTGAAGATCTCTGGTGAAGAACCATCCTTGTTGTATATATAACCGTGCGAAAAATTTCATTGTAGGAACTTAAGTTGAGGCTCAAAAACATTTAAATTTTAAACATTAAACATAAGAGATTGAGGCAATGAGATGTCACTGGCATACTTTTATATGTTTACCCATTTGTGGGTTCTTCTTATCCATTAATTTACTGGTGTCCGATAATGTGCGAGCGCGAAGTAGCAACCGCAGAAAGCTGCATATGAGTGTATCTTTCCTGAATGTGTCGAAGAACTTCATACTCTGATTTAGTCTTCGGTGGGCCAAGCTTTTCATTTTCCAAAAACATAAAGTCTTACAGAAGGACCGATATGTATATTGTCTTCCTTGAGTAAATCAACGGTAGATGCATATTGTGATGCTGACCAGACCAATTCACCATCCCATTGAGGGTCAATAAATTGGGAGATCTACAAATTCCTCCAGGCTCCTCAGACAACAGTGTTGGGGACTACCGGAGGAAGCGAAAGTTTTGATACGCCGTCCAGTGCTTTTGCAATGGGATAATTTTGACCAGAATTTAGGCTCACCGATACACCGAAAAGATCACCCAACTCCCCTCACTTTTCAACTGCTGACTAGAGTTAGGTTATAGGTAATTTGCTGCAATTCTTTGCACCGGGATACTCTGCTTCTTCTCTATCCTCCGTACTTTTTATTGACATTAGAAAGGATGGGATAATAATGATTATCGGTCCTTTGAAAGTGATGCACATTTTGATCCGATACTTTGAACTATAAAGTACATTTCCTGAGCAGAATTTCGATTACTACTCGTAGTTGTGGACAGCTACGGTTTGATGACAGAATTACATTTGAGAAACACATCATTCGACCATTATAGTGGAAGAATCAATGAAAACTTTACAAAACGTACGAGCATCGGGCGGTATCTATTTTTGAACGGCAGTCTAAAAAATATAGACCCCTAATAATCGGAAGCATTATACATAGCTATTGTGCTCTCTTTAGAATCTATGAAGATTTCTTAACTCGACTCCGAACTGAGTGTCTTTCGATATCTTAGTTATCAAATTCCTGAGTCGTGGGTTATTGCTTTTTTTAGAAACTAAAGCTCCAAGTCTTGCGCTCCTAGCCCTGCAAGAGGGAATCAACGAGTGTCTAAGACACGCTTAGATGTTCCTTCAATATGTATAAATCTGTAAGGCGATGAACCACTAGTTTATTACCTGGTAAAATTCTGAATATGGAGAAGCAAAAAAGCAGATACATCTGACGGATCCATCTCTTGTATACCGACAAGTTCAAGGAACTACACACTACACAGAGGACAAAGAAAAGGAATTACTGGCCTAATTTATTAGAGATGATTTCTTGTCTAGACTATATTTGTTGACCTCAATAGAAGCATCAGGATACAACTACAGCATACAAAACCGAAATACAAAATCAAATTTTAACATACATCAACCATATACAGAATAAATTATTCATTTCCCAGAAGCCTGCCACCTGAGGTTCTGAGGAATAGAGTCCTTTCGTTCTACAACACACTCGGAACCTTTTGAAGCGTCTTTCACCAATTTATTTTCATCATTAATAGATATCGCTTCACGTTCAGTTTCTTTGGCATGAGCAACACCAGAATGATCAGGGCATAATTGGGCACCTCTTCTTCCAACAAGGTACCAAGGTAGTTCAAATAACTCATCCATACTCTCTAATGACCTACCAGACATTTCTGGAAGAAAGAACCATGCCCAAAAGAGACCAATCAGCAATATACCTGCCGCGAAGAAGAATGTACCAGCTGAAGTCAAAGTCAAAAGCATCGACGGCATTGCCTTAGTATTCCCGTACTGGTTGGCGAAATGGAACATCATAACCAAAGCTGTGCCAATGCTACGAACTCGCAATGGTAACATCTCTGAGTTGATCAGATATTGGATAGAGTTCCAGCCTAACGTCCAACCGACACCAGTCATATAAAGCATTGCTAGGGCACCAACGCCTGCATGCTTTTGGGAAGAACTCAACACGCAATCATCCTCTGTTGCTTCAGGAACAATTTCCAAGAAAATTGCAAAGTAGAGGGTAGCCAGGAGTTGGATTGTGATACCGATGTATAACGCGCTCTTACGACCAAAGTAGTCAATAATGAAGAACGCACCAAGGTAAGAAGATATGAATTTGACAACACCAAGGATGGATGAGTAGAGGAGTCTGGTTGTAGGGCCTTTTACTCCTACGAGCGCGACAAGTTCGGGCATGTATACTGTGATACCACCAGCCATGGACCATTGACCTAAAATCTGTGCAGTAAGAGCGAGGAATAAACGATGACGGATCGACTTAACGAACAAGAGTTCCTTAAGAACATCCCATTTTGAGACTTCGCCAGTAGTTTTCTCTTCGTCATTGAGCTGCTCTTGGATATCGCTGATTTCTGACAGGATGTATGTATCATCTGGAGGCAGATGTCTAATCTTGGATAGATTGAACGAGGCCTTCTCGATATTATCTTCTTTCACCAGCCACCTTGGAGACTCATGACAAAACGAACAACCAATGAGGAGTAAACCAGCAAGAATAATCTTAACAGCAGTTGGGACTATCCACTGCTTTGAGCTGTTGGGAGAAATATGAAGAGCACAGCCATAATTTATAAAATTAGCCAGGAATGAGCCCATGTACACTGCACCCGCAAAGATGCAGTTACTCAACCCACGGATGTTTTTTGGTGCTATTTCAGACAAGTAGCAAGGCCCAAGAACGACTGTCTGGCCGATGGAAAGACCTTCTATGACCCTACCTGCTAGAAGTTGACCAAGACTACTGGACGTAATTTGGGTAATAGCTCCAACAGCCCAACCGACACATACACCTTGCAAAGTTCGGATGCGACCAAACTTATCAACAAAGTACATAGCCAATACACAGCCACCAATTGACCCCAATTGGACCATCGAAGTGATATTAGACTTCAGATTGGCCAACTCATGGGCTGTTTTGTTAGGATCGTTCAGATCAAACGTCTCCCTGAATGATGACTTTGACAAAATACCGCCGACGTAGCCTTCGTCATAACCACGAGCACATCCCAGAACACCAAAGATGAACACTGCAAAGTATAGAGTGGGGTTGTAGATTTGCTGAGGATTTTCGTATGTGTCGTAGAACTTTGCAAAGAGGGTCATTGTTCTATAGAGAACGCACTGTCTAATAGTCGCTCCAGTGAGAACTACACAACTATTTAAATAGGGAGAAAGAGGGGGGTTAAAATTCTTTTGCTCACCGGAAGCAACTTCGAGTTCAGGGTTCATTCTCTCTATGTGGAACTTCCCAAAAAGTCAATACCAACCGCAAGTCGTGGTGGGCGGCGCAAGGCTGCGGCACTTTAGGGTTTTGACAGGTCGAAAAGTCCGCTACGCATTTGGCTCTGGGCTTGAAAGTTGGAACTATTAAGGTTACTGTCCTTGGGCCATCCAATCCCTCTGAAGCCTCCGAACTTCTTGGATCTGGTAGAGTCCATATGGATCTCAATGCCATGATCCATTCCTTAGCTCTGAAGGCATTGAGTCGAATTTGGTCCACTCAAGAAACTTCAAGACTTACGGGCCCTTGGGTACAGTCTGTATCTAATATTTACCTTGATTATATTACAATTACAATTCTTCAATGCTATTTAATGGAGAGTCTATATCTGCACAATCGGCCAAGAGACGAAGAAACCAAGAAATCAGAGATTAGAACATCAGCAGTGCGCCAGCACGCAAAGCAAAAGCAACCAGCAACATTGCCGTGACCGCATTCACCTTACAATTCCCAGAACCCGTATTGTTGGCACCAATAGACCCCTAAGTCGTGTAGGAGTCGGTGCTTGCCTCAGTGGAGGTACTCTCGTTCGAAGCCACTACGATAAGGATCACGGCCTCAGAACGTTGACCAGCTTCATAGGGATGAGATCGAATCGAATACGCGGCCAGACCCCCTGGTTTTATTCGAAAGCTTTAATGATGTGTATCTTATTTTTGAGTAAAGGTATGAAACTAAAAGTAGCATTATTCGATTCCTTCGAGCAGTTCATAGCCATTTTTAACATTTTCAAGGTCTTTGGAAGAAAAATAAGTATTATTCTACAGTTGAACAATTTGATCGGGGGCCTCTCTCGAATAAATTCAAATATTCAATTGAAATCGCTTACATTATGAATATTTTCGGGAAAAAGGACTTCATATTATGCTACGGGCAGAGGTCGGCACTCCGTCAGAAGTCCAAAAGACAAAGGCACCACTATGACTACAAAGCTATGAATGGAGGCTCAGATACAGAGACGGAGGGTTCAGATACAGAGTATCCATCAGTGGCCAAGAGACCTAAGAAGGTCGAGGTTCCAGCTGATATTTTTATGGCCG
>PPLH03000026.1:0-168686 GCA_003706445.3 Williopsis mrakii
TCACTTTAGAGAGGTTGGTTTGCTCAGCATATAATCGTCTCACGTTGGAAAATGTGAGCATTCCCGAAGAACTTCCAGTCACTACACACTTACAAGACTCTGATATTCCTTTTAACACCGAAGAACCTGAAGACCGGCATCCAACTATATTTTCAAGAGCACTGGACGGTGCTTGATGTTATTCCCAGAAGCTTGAGCCCTTGAACAATATACTCTAGCCTCTAAGTACCTGCCAAGGCTTCATAGAATAATACATCTAATTTAAATCGTTGTATTCCTGTTATTTCCGCATATCTGGCTCTCGTTGAAACGCAGAAATGCTCAAACATGACGCGTTCAAGACAGATTATTATGAGACATGGTGCCGTGCATGGTACCATTGGAAAGAGGATATCCATTTGTACCATATACATTGCTTATATGTTCCCATTCTCACTATATACATCATAAAAGGGCGTAAAAAAGGTAATTATTCGATCGAGTATTCGATTCGAATATCGAATACGCGTAGGGTTATTCGATCCCATCCCTAGATTTTTCGCACCGGTTGTGCGAGGCCTCTTCTGGATATCAATTATTTATACACATACATATATGTATATATGTATACACATATGCAATACTTCGAAGTTGTAAAAGTAGTCACATGACATATCTTCGAGTGTTACCCTCCCTTCGGACAGCTGAGGTAGTACTGTAACCACGGCAACCAGATATTATCCTCGGCCACATAAACACCCCCGCATACTTCCGTGCGCGGGCCAGCGGGTGTGTGGATACAGGTTACCCGGCCATCTGGGTTTGTGGGAGAAACTGATGGAGAGGCGCCAGAGACAGAAATAACAAAAAAGATAAGTGAGCGGCTGTTTTTTTCTTTTGATTTTTTTTTTATGGCCTGGACGTTAAAGCCGATGCTCGGGGGTGATGTAAATGTGGCTAACATTCACCCGGTTTTTTCCTATGGCTTTTGTCTGGCGGGTCTCTGCCTAGAAAGGAGTCCCCCCCTCTTTACACTCTGCCTAGAGCGGATACCCACTCTGCCTGGATTGAGCAGCAGCCCTCTAGTTGTTATAGCCGAAAGAGCTCTCACCCGGTGACTCAGTTAACTATCGCATGCAGAAAAATTTGTGATATAAAAGGACTCTGCCCCAGATTTTATTACACATCTTCAAGCAGATGCTCAGAGCCATAAGAACAATGTCCTCAGCTCAACAGAGATTGCAACAAGTCGGCAACCATTTGGCCTCCAAGTCCTTAGCTCCAACTAAACCTTTCAAAATCACCGTGATCGGTTCTGGTAACTGGGGTACTACAATCGCTAAGGTGCTCGCAGAGAATGCTGCTCTTAGACCACACTTGTTCCAGCACCAAGTCGATATGTGGGTGTTTGAAGAAAAAATCAATGGTACAAACTTAACTGAGATCATCAACACCAAGCACGAGAATGTCAAGTACTTGCCAGGTATCAAGTTGCCAGTCAACCTTCATGCTGAGCCATCCATCGTCAAGGCTGCCCAGGACGCTGATCTCTTGGTGTTCAATATCCCCCATCAATTCTTACCAGGTATCTGTAAACAGTTGTCAAAGGCCCAATTGAAACCACATGCTCGTGCCATCTCTTGTCTCAAGGGTCTCGAAGTTACTCCACAAGGTTGTAAACTGCTTTCCACATACATTACAGAGAACTTGAAGATCCACTGTGGTGCCCTTTCTGGTGCTAATCTGGCCCCAGAAGTTGCTAAGGAAAAATGGTCAGAGACCACTGTTGCTTACAGAATTCCGGCTGATTTCCAAGGCCCTTCTAAGGATATTGATCATGCCATTCTTAAAGCCGCATTCCACAGACCTTACTTCCACGTTAGAGTCATCGAAGATGTTGCAGGTGTTTCGTTAGCTGGTGCCTTGAAGAACGTCGTCGCTTTGGGTGTCGGGTTCGTCCATGGCTTGAACTGGGGTGACAACGCTGGTGCTGCTATCCAAAGATTTGGTCTTAATGAGACGATCAAATTCGCTGAGGTGTTCTTCCCAGGTGAGACTAACCAAGATACATTCACAAAGGAATCTGCCGGTGTTGCTGATCTGATCACCACTTGTGCTGGTGGTCGTAATGTTAGAGTTGCTAAGGCCATGGCCATCACTGGTAAATCTGCTCAAGAGGTGGAAAAGGAGTTGTTGAACGGTCAATCTGCTCAAGGTGTTATCACCTCCAAGGAGGTGCATGAGTTGCTTGAGGCTAAGGGCTTGACCAAGGAATTCCCATTGTTTGAGGCTATTTACCAAATCGTGTATGGTACCGAATCCATCGAGAGACTGCCAGAGTTGATTGAAGAATCCGAATAATCTCTTTTTTAGTTGTATGTCTAGAAGCTTTAATTCGTTTGTTATCTACATAGTAGACACATATTCACCCAACCTATTCCCCAACATAACGTCCCTTCTATAATAATATGCACGATAACAATCACACAAACCCCCATTCAACACCAGTGACCTCCTCAAGTCTTTCCAAGACATCCTCTATCGGCGTAAACAGTCCAATCTCACGTCTTTCACCATCATAACTGTGCAACATTCCCAGCACGCCCAACCCTTGTTCCCTTTCCAAGTCATGAAGTATCAAAGAACCAGAGTCACCGCCACTCGCAAAGGTCTCATACGACGAGACAACAAATTCAGATGTTTGTAAAGAGCCATCAAGCCAATAAACAAGTCTCAACCCATTGATTTCACCAGTGGTGTACTTAGTAGTGGCACCGATCTTAAACACATTAGTATGTTTCCCAAATGATCTTTTTGGGATGACTCTCTTTATCTTACTATTCTCAAACTTCAAAGCAGCGTTAAACGAATCAACATCATCACCCAAGTTATTCTCCACTGTTAACCCATCTGACAACTTCACAATAGCGACATCACTCAATTTGGACTTGGTAACGATGCGTTCACCCCAGACAACCTGTCCTAAATCCACAATACATTGGTCAACAGTTAATAGTTCCTTTTCGTAACTTTCATATTCCACTGAACCCGATTTATACCGATCCCTTTCATCTCTTAAAGCACTCTTATACTTGTTGATCATAACAGTTGAAGGTACAGTGACATGGGGGTAATCCTGGTCTTCGCTCAATAGGACATGTGCGCACGTCAACGCAAACTTGGCACCTTTATACTTCAGCAATGATCTATCGGTGGATCCTGTGATTCTAGGCGCGATATATCCACCCAGAGTGCCACTAGATTTAATGCTATTCGTCGATGACACTGACATAGAGATCTCTGGTTTCCTAGAATTCGGTACTCTAAAAGGTGGATGGAATTTCGTGCCAGCTGGCTTGATACAATTCTTCATGACAAAGAAGTGCAAATCTGGGAAAGTTTGGAAAAGCGCACTAATCACATCATAATGTCCCTGCTGTGGTTCTGGAAATCCAAACATTATAGATAAGACGCTCGTCGATCTCGTCAGACCTCTAAGGACTGGCGCAATGAATGAACCCTGCTGATCAGAAATCACAGAGGATGATGATTCCAATCGATCCATTATCAGCTTCACTTTGCTCAGCTGTGGTGAATCTGTATCAATAATAGCAAAATTGTGATAATATGGTACTGGGTCATGTTGATCGACATTCATCTTGCATCCTAATCTCTTCAAGAATTCTGTGAAAGAACGGAGTAACAATCTGCGGGAATCTTCGTAGGCATTATATCTCAAAAACGTATCATGGAACTGCAAACATACCTTGTTGATATCTTGAATCGATTTTAACGCTTCAAATCCATCAAATGGATGAGATCTCTTGATGCTATCATCGAGCAATTCCACGATTCTAATTGTGGCCTTACTAACATCCAATACACTCTGATTAACCGAATCAACCAATTCTAATAAGCTTTCACTCAACACTTCCAGCTCCTTCTCGATATCATCTCTACCAAACTCCAAGGTCTCACTTAATTCACTTCTGCGTCTTCGACTTGAGAATGAAGAAGCTGTGGATTGTATTGTTCCAGTCCTTGATAGCTCTGTGTATCTATCGGCAGCCATGACCCTCAGTGGTTTCCCGATAGAGTCAATAGAAGATAGAAACCCCTTTGGCTGTGCTGACGAAGAAGTAGGCGCTGATGAATGTGTATCATGGGTCCTGTTCGAAGAGAACAGGGAAGATCTATAAGTTGATGGTAATAATGAATGCACTGGATCGTTCTCTTCCTCTGAGGAAGAATCACTCTCATTTTTGCCCATCGTGCCACTCTGCTTAAAGTACCGTCTTGACATGATACAGCGGCCGGCAAGGAGTCCTCCTTTTAAGCACCAATTTATGTGTCATTTAGTCATTTACACAGCTCTCGGACAAGTTTTATACGGCACCAAAGGTTGACTTCCTGATTAGGAAATAATAACTTTATGGTTGTATTGCTAGATAACCTGCGCGCCTTCGTTTCCTTTTTCGTATGATTAGTTGTTCCCCAAGTGCTGCGGGTGGGTTCTGAGGCTATTACCTACGCCAGCACAGCGACACCATCCAAAGCAAGTTTATTTGTTCCTAAGAAAAAAGAGTCATCGACCGCAGACCTCTGAAACAACAAATATGAAGTGTTCTTGTGTCAGCTTGAGTTTAATCCTCCGCCATTTCAGTAGAGCCAAACAATAAATATCTCCCAGTGAGTAATATTACCATAAGCAATGTTTACATCGACCCTAAATTTCGTCGCTGACAATCCAAATGAAAATGTTTCATTGTGCCACATATTCCAGGAAAACTCGCTTAAATTCTTGGATATCTCTGGCTGTTCCAACTTAGACTCTTGGTGACCCACAATCGCAGAGAACCTGATCGTGTGGGGAACCTGATGGAGCGGACAACGGGCTTTCCCACGAGGTCAATTACCAATTAGAAGGGGATCGAACGTGATGACTGTGGTCATGGCTCTGGTCATGTGGAGTACTTATATAAACTCCATGGCCGCGGTGATGTCGCTGATGATGTTCATGAAGCCTGCAACAAACAATGCCTAAACTATCTACTGCTGGTACTGAAGCGATAAGACAAATTATCAATAGGACCACCCAGGATCCTCATAAGGATATACCGGGTCTCTCAGTTTCCATCACAAACACCAACGGCGAAGATTTGTTCACATATGCACATGGTGTTACAAGTGCCGATTCCACCAAACCACTGACGGAGGATTCGCTCTTTTGGGTCGCCAGTTGTACAAAGATTGTCGCTACTATTGCAGTTTTACAGGTTGTTGAACAGGGCAAATTGAACTTGGATGATGCTGAACAGTTAGAGACTATCCTTCCAGAGTTGAAGAATTTGCCAATCGCTTCGTTCGATGACGACGGTGATCTCAAGTTGACGCCAAAGAAAAACAAAATCACACTTCGTATGCTCTTGTCACATACTTCTGGTCTCGGTTATTCCTTTTTCAGCCCTGTCATTCGGAAATGGGCAGACTTCTTTGGAATCGATGAGTTCGACGGTCGTACTGAATCAGAGATCCTGTTCCCGTTATTGTTTGAACCGGGTACAGATTGGCAATACGGTGTTGGTATAGATTGGGCAGGCACAGCATTGCAAAGAGTCACTGGCCAAAATCTTGGCGATTACATCCAAGAGCACATCTTGAAACCATTAGACGTCCAGGAATCCTCATTCACTCCTAATGAATCGCTGAGAACAAAACTCGTCGAGATCAGTCAACGTGATACAAAGACATCAGAGCTATCCACTCGTGAACACTACTACAAGAAGGTCATTTCTGGTTCCTATGGAGATCTATTCTATCATTCAGGTGGCGCAGGTTTATTCTCAAAGCCGCATGAGTACGTTAAGATCTTGGCCATGATCTTGAATAACGGTACCTCTCCAACTACAGGTGCTCGGATCCTTTCAGCTGACACTGTTTCCTCCATGTTCCAGAACCAAATACCTCAGTGGCCAGATTTTGGTCGTCGCGGTATCCCAGCTGCTGATCCGATTCTAACGAATGCTATTCCCGATATCTATCCACAAGGTGATAGTGTCCCACAAGGTTGGGGTCTTTCATGGTTTTTGACTCCAACGCCAGGTACGACTGGTAGAGGTGCCAATACTGGGTTCTGGTGTGGTATCGCTAATATTTTCTATTGGTGTGATCCAGAAAAAGGAATCGCTGGTATGGTTGCTGGTCAAATCTTACCATTTGCTGATCCAAAAGTGATGGGTGCCTGGGTTGAGATTGAAAGTGCAGTTTATAGTAACTTGGAGTAGCTCGAACTTCTACGTATGGCTGCTGCTATTTGGTGCTATAATAAGATGTTTTTGCTAGGAGGACGTAGATTATTTGGGTTACAAAACATGACTTTCGGTACAAGCATCTCAAAAGCATTCCAAGTCTAAGGACAGCTCTTATGATATAAGGGTTCTTTTTTTTCGAGGCTGGCTTTTTGAAAATGAAAACATCCGCGCGGTTAATTGTCTATCCAGAGCAAGCGCCCTAAACCAGCATCACCCCCATGCTATTTTCTACAGAAGGAGAACGCTCTTTGGCCTTCTACAACTGTATACTGTGCACTGCTGCCACTGCACGACTTTTGCTTTGATCTCATATCTCAAGACTCATATTTTTGAGATTTTTAAAAGCATATCTCATTTTTTAAACACAATTGAAGATAAATATCCTACTTATTAACTCTTTTGTGATTTTTACCCAGATCGTTTTCGCAGAAAGTACAGAAAATGAGTTGGCCTCCTGAAATAATGGGCTATAAAAAGCTTAAAATAACTAAGATTTAGCAAAGATCTGATGACCAACTCATATAATTGATATCCCAAATTTTATCGCAAATTCGAATTTCTTTATCTTTCTATTGCATTTTACAATTTAGTGGTCCCACCAGTCCTCCTTAAATGACAAGAATCAGGGGACATTATTTCCTTATCCGGAAGTGACCTCCGCCTCCAACCTTGTTATCAGTGGTGTTCAATGTGAAAGGTTATATAAATAGTCGGCTCATTGTCTCTGTGATCTATTGTATTAACCCTCGTTAGTTTCTATTATCCATTGAAGCAGGTCAATGCCTAAGCAAGCTAAGCCAATCTTCATCCCAGAGTCCTATTTCGCACAGACAACACCAGAGTCCTTCACAGACCAAGCCCAAGGTGTATGCACATGGCACACGTTGATCTCTGGGTCCCGGACTCCCACAGACTCTTTGACGTGCGGATATGGTTCGCTGCCTCCGAATGAAGGGTTCCTGTGTCCTCATAGGCACAAGCAAGCAGAGATATACTTCATCACCGAGGGTCGTGGAATTGTGGTTATTGACGGCGTTGAGACCGAAGTTGGTCCTAAAACCACTGTGTTTATTCCAGGAGACGCTGAGCACGGAATCAAGAATGTTGGTAGGGAGAGTGTAAAGTGGTTCTACGTATTTGCTTGTGATAAATTTGAGGATGTCGTTTACAGATTCTGATTAATGAAGGTTATGGAAATAGGCTTCGATTCGATGCTGAGATCCCAATAACACCGAGGCGTAATTTTGAAGTTTTGAAATTTAGTATAACCTAGAGGCTGGGGCCTGTAAAAACAGGTGTAGGCTGTACACCCCATAGCATACCATGTAACGATGTTACGATGATATGAATCTCAAGGGATGAAATTTTTTGGCAAAGCCTATGGCCAGTGCTCCTCAGAGTGCAGACTTTAAAGAATGATGAACCACGTCAATGATGATAAATACAGGACGAGATCCCATAGTTAGTCATCAAGATTCAAAAGTAGTAAAAGGGGCACAAACCACGTCAAATGACTGATAGCAATTTGAGAATATCATGGACCTAAAGACTCTAGATTCCAGAGCAGTTACTAGTTAGAACTTGATAGTTTGATAATGACTAGAACATAGAACGTAGAATCAGATGCCAGGAAATCTGAAATTGCCTTGCTTCTTCCCAAGATCGATCTGATCTTTATTACCCCCAGGATCTACCCCTCCGGAGATAAAAATATGTCAAAATTTGTAGAAACTATTGACTCCTAACCTTTCCATTTTGGGCGCCCGAGGAAATTTTTTCCTGCGATGAGCTCTGAAAGTTTGCAGTTTTGTCACAATTTGCCAAATCGATCATTTAAGAGGAGGAAGGCAAAATGGGTGAAGAAATCCAAAGCAACAAGAGAAAACTCTCCGATGAGGAAAAACTGGAGAAGAAGAGATTGAAAAAGGAGAGCAAGGAGAAGAAAAATAAGCCAGAAAAGAAGGAAAAGAAGGACCAGAAGGAAAAGAAGGAAAAGAAGGAAAAGAAGGAAAAGAAGGAAAAGAAGGAAAAGAAGGAAAAGAAGGAAAAGAAGGAGGTTGCAGAACTTGCTCCAGAAGATCCGAAGACCGACATTACCGGCTACAAGGAATCTTCAAAGTTATCGTCCCTCCCACAATCTGACGTTGATGCGTTCTACAAGGAGAACGACGTCTCAGTTGAGGATCCACTGTCCCTGAAACTCCGTCCATTGCTTTCCTTTTCACACATCTCACTCTCCCCAGAAATCCAATCAGAAGTTGCCAAATTCCCTAAGCCAACCCCAATTCAAGCAGTATCATGGCCTTACTTGCTATCGAACCGTGATGTTATCGGTGTTGCAGAAACAGGTTCAGGGAAGACATTTGCCTTTGGTGTTCCAGCTGTCAACAATTTGATTACTAATGGTAAGTCCAAAGGTATCAAAGTGCTTGTGGTATCTCCAACTAGAGAACTAGCTTCACAAATCCATGACAATTTGAAGAACTTGACCGACAAGACGCAATTAAACATTGTGTGTCTATATGGTGGTGTCCCAAAAGATCAACAACGTAAGGATTTGATGAAGGCTAATGTTGTCATTGCAACCCCTGGGAGATTGATAGATTTGATGAATGAAGGTTCTGTTGATTTGTCTCAAGTTTCATATTTGGTATTGGATGAAGCTGATAGAATGTTGGAAAAGGGGTTTGAAGAGGATATCAAGAACATTATGAGATCTTCCACTTCTTCAAAGAGACAGACTTTGATGTTCACTGCTACTTGGCCTAAGGAGGTCAGAGAATTGGCACAAGGTTTCATGAATCACCCTGTAAAGGTTTCTATTGGTGATCGTGACGAATTGAGTGCTAATAAGAGAATTACCCAAATTGTTGAAGTTGTTGACCCAAGAGGTAAGGAGTACAAATTACTTGATTTGTTGAAGACGTACCAATCTGGTTCAAAGAAGGATGATAAAGTGTTGATATTTGCCCTTTACAAGAAAGAAGCCACCAGGATCGAGAGAATGCTTGTCAGTAAAGGTTATAACGTTGCCGCCATCCATGGTGACTTATCTCAACAACAGAGAACCAGCGCTCTAGAAAATTTCAAGAAGGGTCGCTCAAACTTGTTGTTAGCCACTGATGTTGCTGCTAGAGGTCTTGATATTCCGAACGTGAAGACCGTTATTAACTTGACATTCCCATTGACCGTGGAGGATTATGTTCATAGAATTGGCAGAACAGGAAGAGCTGGGCAATATGGTACAGCTCATACATTGTTCACTGAGAATGAAAAGCACTTGAGTGGTGCCTTGATTAACGTTTTAAAGGGTGCCAATCAACCTGTTCCTGATGAATTGTTGAAGTTTGGTTCTCACACTAAAAAAAAAGAGCATGGCGCCTATGGTGCCTTCTTTAAAGATGTTGACATGACGAAGAAGCCAAAGAAGATAACTTTTGATTAAAAGTATTGTACATTTAGAAACAGCAAAAAATATAAAGTTAAGCTCACGATATAGTCTAGAAGTTCACAGCCCTTTCATCGATCCAGCATTCCCATTGTTCCAAGTTACCCTTTAGAACACTTCCACCGATGAAGTCGACGTTACCATCCAAATGTTCAAAGAGAAACTTATTACCCAAATTACCCAATTCGATCTCAGCATCGTCATCATCATCATTGTTAGAGACATTTGAGCTCTGGAATTTCCTGAACGAGTCAATCTCATTCTCCATAACTTCTCTAATCTTTTTTGGTTGTCTTGCACTGAATGATTCATTCTTAGTACAAGCCACTAGGATATCAACACCACCCGGTCTTCTTTCCGTTAAAGTCAGCACTTTATACAGGAATTTGGCACTCTCGGACAATTGTCTTGGATCCGTAGTGGAATCTACACAAAATATCAAGCCATGGATGTTAGTGCTCTGTTTAATCTCTTCGTAGAGTGAGCCACGTAGCTTATTATGACCAGGAAACTCTATGAGTTTGAAATCCTGGATGCCAGAGCCCGTCGAAGGCAGTGGAAATTTGGTAGTGACATTCAAATCCTGTGACATGACAGTCGGAATGAACTTCTTCTGTGTCAATTGGTGGAATAGGGCTGTTTTTCCACTATTTGAAGGTCCACATATGATGAAGGTGGCCTGCTTATTGGTCTTCCCCCCGATGAGGGGGATGGATGTAGAGGCCTGTCTCTGAAGGATCACAAAGACAACAGTCGCCAGAAGAACAGCAATCAGAGAAAAAAGCAGAGCACTCATCCTTGCTCCAATTTATAGGCCAAGAGAAGACACGACCTTAAGAATAGAGAAGTTCTAATGACGACTTAATCCTTTCCCGACCAATGTGAAAGTTCGCGAACGTCTGCCATCATTACGCGGTCACATCTAAACGGCCACGGCTTTTAAACGAGACAGATCTCACGACATGTGCGATGAGGCCACTGGGATTTCTATTAAAAAGATTTTAACTGGCCTGTTTTATCTGTTATTCTCCACTACCGGCTCGGAGTGCTTTGCTGAGCTAAAGAATGTCCAAGTCTCGTATTCTCTCCAGAGACGAAATTGAGCACAGGATCGCCCTCGGTGATGCCATCGTGGTTTACCGTCACCATGTGCTACGTATGAATAATTGGATTAAATACCACCCGGGCGGGGATAAAGCCGTGTACCACTTGGTAGGGAGGGATGCTACAGACGAAATGATCGCCTACCACTCTGATGAGACTCAAGAGACCTTTTTGAAGTGGAAAATTGGGGAGATTGACCATAAGTGGATCAACATGAGACCTCCTATCCAAGGTGGCAAGTATAGAACCTTGGAGGAAAAGGGGTTATCCTCACCTTCTAGAGCATGCCAGCTGGATGCTTATCAACAAAGCGAAAATTATTCCCCTATAATAAACTCTCCAAAGGTATTAGAGAGGCATATGGCTGGTGAAGTCACTGCTACAAAGATCATTCCACCTATTGAAGGTGATATGATCCCTTCGTTATCCACAACAGAGGCATACCAGCGTCACGTCATCAAGAACCCTGCGGATTTGATTACAAACTTTGATCATTCTTTAGTTGAACATGATCTTCAAAACTTACCTGCATTGGATCCTCAGACTCAAGAGTTCCTCTCCACAGAATACAATAAATTACATCAACAAGTGATAGATGGAGGATATTACAAGTGTAATTACTGGGCATACGGACGTGAAGCCCTCAGAATTGGGATCTTATTTATCACTTCTTCTATCCTTCTCTACTTCAAGTGGTACTTTTTCTCAGCTATATCCATGGGGTTTGCATGGCAACAATTGGTGTTCATTGCGCATGACGCAGGGCACATAAGTATAACTCATAACTACCAAGCTGATAACATAATCGGCATGACAGTGGCATCATGGATCGGGGGTCTTTCCCTTGGCTGGTGGAAGCGGAATCATAATGTTCATCACTTGATCACCAATGATCCCGTCCATGACCCGGATATCCAACATCTACCATTCTTTGCAGTGAGTACGCGCTTATTTGGGAACGTTTATTCAACTTATTATGATAAATTCCTATGGTTTGATAGACTGGCACAAAAGATGATTCCAATTCAGAATTACCTATATTATCCCATACTTTCATTTGGCCGATTTAACCTTTATAGGCTCTCATGGGAACATATCCTAATGGGTCTTGGTCCACGTCATGGTAAAGCAGCATGGTTCCGTTATTATGAACTTCTTGGTCTAAGTTTCTTCAACTGGTGGTTCTTCTATTTGATTGTTTACAAAACGCTCCCTGATAATTGGACAAGATTTATGTATGTCATGGTTAGTCATATTACTACGATGATAGTTCACGTTCAGATCACCTTGAGTCATTTTGCAATGTCTACCTCTGACTTAGGGGTCCATGAATCATTCCCTTCAAGACAGATAAGAACTACGATGGATGTTAATTGTCCTGAATGGTTTGATTACTTTCATGGTGGTTTACAATTCCAAGCCATTCATCATCTTTTTCCGAGAGTACCAAGACACAATTTCAGAAAACTACAACCACTTGTCATTGGATTCTGTGAGAAAGTCGGACTGAAGTACTCCATATATGGATTTGTCGATGGGAATGAGGTTGTTATCAACAAATTAGGTGAGATTGCTAAACAAGCCAAAATTTTAAACGCGTGCACAAAGACGATGGCCAACGAAGCTATGAAAGAAGGCAAAATATTTCCTGAATTACATTGAATATACGTCTATTATTTATAATTCTTCTCTAGTTTCTAGGAGCCTTTCCCAGCCTTTAGAGTCTTCCCACGACATACGGCCTTTAGACATCAAAGATTTGATGGTCTGTTTAGCTTTATACTTCCAATCCTTACACACCAGATCGCCAGCGCCTAATCTACCTGGCATCTCACCAAGGGATTCATAAGCCGCGCATAGGTCACGACAGGCATACACAGTCTCGTTCCACACTCTTTCATCGGTTTCCAAGTCTGGAGAATGGGAAACAGCTCTATAGGCTTTTTCATAACAGTCCAATGAAGCCCACGGTTTCTGTCTCCATAACTCCACTTTAGCAATCATTCTCCAAAGTCTTGAGCTTGTGTTAATAACATTTGGCAATGTCACAGTTGTGAATTCCAGACAACTTCTTTGAAAGAAAGTCAAATTATCTTCTTCATATTCAGAATTGACCAATATTTCAACTAATTTCTCCACAACTGGGATATCCACAGAACCTTCACCACTTGAATCCTTCTTAACATCAACCAGTTTCTTGCATGCCCATAAAACATCATCCCATTCACCCAATTTGGCAGCAATTACGAGATAATTTTCCCAAAGTCTCCAGTTACGACCTTCACTTGTGCTGGTAGCCTTTTTAAGAGCAGAAAATGCCTCTTTGATCTTGTCCAGTCTTAGCAGCGAAGTTGCCAAATTGGACCAAGCATTTGATGATGTTTCGTCAATGGCAACACATCTTGAGAAAGCTTCTGCTGATAGTTGGAATTGAGCAGTTTCTAAGCCCAGGCAGCCATACAGAAACCAAGTATCAAAATTCAATGGACTGATCGTAAGCGCATCATGTAAATGCTTTATAGCCAAATCCATATCCTTAACGATACCTGGTGCAGTAGCATAGTAGTAGAATTTGCCCAACGAAACTTTAGCCTTCCAATACTTACCAATCTCCCATGCGTTTTCCCAGTATGATGGATCACTAGTCAAGTCACCCATTATGCTCATTGCTCTTGCATCATTAGGATATTTTTGTAATCTTTTGGAGATGATTTCCTTTGCCAGATCCTCCTCACCGATAGAGGCGTGACATAAAGCAACTTCGATATCCAATGCCAATCTTTCATAGATCTCAATAGCACTTTTCACGATACCCAAACTCATGTACTTCTCGGCCAACTTAGTGTCCAAGGACCAACGAGGTAATAATGGTAATTGGAACACATATCTGATTCTGTTCTTCACTTCATGCTCTTTATCCTGATCCATTGTGGTATTCGCCGGGATAAACCTTGCCTTGATTTTTAAACCGATCTCTTCAACAAGGGATTGCATTTGCAGTATGCCACGTTCGATAGTTCTTGCCTTATTTGTCTCCAAGATGGATCTCTCCCATAACCCACGAGAGAAGATGGTATAGTTAACATTGGAAGATTGATAAAGGACGCGAGAAACCAATGACATTAGCTGTTCCTCCACTAGTGGGTTACTAGATGGAGATGTAGCCCTCAGAGTGTACAGACGGATCAATAACTGCAGGTTATCAAAATCTGACAAGTCTGATGGGTCATTTGGATCTTCATTTTGTAAGGCGTTTGGAATATGCTCTTGTAAGAGGGTATGTGGCAGTAATTCACTATAATCAACATCATGAGCTTCTGGTTTCAGCTTCTTGAAGATCTGCAACTCTGGGTCTTCTTTCCCAATGTCTTCATACAGTGGTCTCTCCAACAATAAATCAGAATCAAGATTGAAGTTCTCTGGCTGTTCGTTAGATTCCTTGTCAGTGTTATTGAAATAGCTAGATTTTGCCAGGATAATCAATGAAGAGTGAGCAGTCTGTTGGTACTTTGTTCTCTTTGCTCTTGCACCAGTGATAACAAATTCAAACCCCGTCAATTTCTGGGCCAGGACCAATTCAGCAGAGGCCAAATGTTCCAAATTACATTCGACCATAGTCTTTGCTTTTTCTAGATGGAACATGATAGTCAAATCTCTGGAGATTTGTTCATCTAGGCCTTGCACCATTGGCCTTAGAAGTTCACTGTCGAGTAATGTTGAGACAACAGCGATATGAGGCCCCGAATATTCTTGATATAGGGACGTTTGGACAAGCACACACCTTGCTCTCCACCAATTAACAACGCAGCCAAAGACATCAGATGGAATGACAGTACTAACGGAGTCTTCTGAGCGAGAGCTGTCCATTAACAACGATGGTTGCACGTTGCTCAACACTTCAAACAAGTGGAGAGACAACAATAACCAGAATGGATCTTCACATATCTCATAAGCATTCTGACCATACGAACTGAGCGCTTGGATACTTTCGTCTTGTAGCTTTTTCTTCTCGGAATTCTGAAAGAAGTAATCGAACGAGTTCAATGGCGATTGTGGACCGGTATAGTTATTCTGTATAAAGATCAACAGGGCACCAATCGCAACCAACAGAGAAGTGTCCCTATCCTCTGAAAGCGCTCTCACAAATTTACTCACATTCTTGTTGAGATCCTCGGTTTCATACAACAGCTGGATACATGTTGCAATTAGCTCTTTCACTTGAATAGTCTCGAACAAGCGATGAGGTTCACACAGCGCAAAGAATTGCAAGGCCTCTGAGCCCAAGGAGGCCTGTACCGGATACTTCAAGGCCTCTACTGGGATGTTTAACAATAGCTGTGAGTGGATCAGTTGGAAATCTGCCATCTTTTCTACTCTTTTTAACACTTTTTTGGGGCTTTCGTTGATTGTGAAAAGTTTTGTGACAAATTTTTATACGCATCGAGAACCAGTACACATGATCTCATCAAATTGCCGAAAGATTATACAGGAAAGCAACACTGTCGCTCCAGAACCATATATAATACATATGGGGCTATTTATTATCACCAATTAGCCGTGCTTCTCAATCACCTCAAAATTCCCCCTATGTCACCTCAAAGAACGGTGTCTGTTTGGGGGGTCAAACTTGGTTCCGCGGCATCTCTCGGACAAGAAGAAGAGAGGAGCAACCCAACCAGAGAGTGTGGGAGAAGTACGTTCTAACAAAGAACTCACGATCGAAAAAAGCTAGAGTACTAACGTAGCTACTAACTTGTTTCCTGTTAAATTGCTTTAGACCAATATCGGATATGAATGAATGAACAGCATGTCAGCATGATATATTGTGCGCTCATGATGCATTGATACCACAACTCCTATATAAATAAATATATCTAACAAGTGCCTCTAATAGACAAGTCTACTGATCATACAACATCCTCCTCATCAATTGAGAACACCTTATCTGGATTCATTATCCTCTTTGGGTCGATACTCATCTTGATTCTTCTCATCAGGGCCACTGTATCCTCTCCGAGTTCCCAAGTCAAGTACTTGCGCTTGCCCATACCAATGCCATGTTCACCGGTGCATGTCCCATCGTTGTCAATGGCTCTCTGCACGAGCCTTTCACTGAACTGTTTCACCTGGGCAGACTGACATGGCTCATAGATCAAGATGGCGTGAAAGTTCCCATCACCAACGTGTCCTAGAATCGTGTTGAATATACCCAGTCGCTTTAGATCCACCATGGATTCTTCAATCACTTTGGAGAGTTTAGAAATGGGGACTGCAACATCCGTTGTCCACACCTTCACATCTGGTGAGATATTCTGCTTCCCGTATTCAATAGTGCTCCAGAATCCAACTTTTCTAGCCATCCACAATTCTTCACTCTCTTGGTAATCCTTGGAGTACGCAAACCCAACGGAGTTGTTCTTAATAGAAATATTATCAATCAATTGAATTATATGACTTAATTGTCTCTCATCATTTCCTCCCAGTTTCATGAATAGAGTTGGAGTGACTGGCCATTTTCTTTTACACTGCCCTGACTTATTGATGACGTCGATCATATTCCTATCCAACAATTCCACTGCGTTAAACTGAATACCTTGCTGGATCATCTGCGTGACCATGTTTATGGCATCCACGGTGTTCGGGAAGCTAATGACACTGACCTTTTCAAATCTGGGTGTTATGTGCAGTTTGACAGTGACTTCAGTAATGATCCCAAGTGTACCTTCTGAACCGACGAACAGATTTGTTAAATTATAACCTGAGGATGACTTTCTTGGTCTCTGCCTAGTCTTGATAATGGTGCCATCAGGAAGGACAACCGTCAAGTTTACAACGTTATCCTTCATTGTACCATACCGAGCCGCATTCGTACCCGAGCATGAAGTGCCACACATACCGCCAATATTTGCACCTGGACCTGGATCTGGGCCGAGAAACAATCTGTATGGTTTCAAGAACTCGTTCAAGTCCTGCCATCCAACGCCTGCTTGTAGAGTGCAGTCCAAGTCCTGTTGATTCAGTTGGATGATCTTATCCATTTGTGACAATGAGATCACGATCCCATTACGCGTAGAAATGAAGTTTCCCTCGATGGAAGTCCCCCCTGAGATTGGTACGATAGGAATAGCATACCTATAGCAGATCTTAACAATTTCAGAGACCTGCTTCGTGGTATGTGGGTATACCACCAACATAGGCCGTTGATGTATTCCAGTGGGCTGGTGAGTAGAATAATCATTGGTATTAGAGCTCTCCAAGTCAGATCTATGCGAGCTCCATTGGTCCTCCTTCAACAGCTGTTTAATCTGGTCGAAGGCATACATCATCGTTTCATATTCAGCATACCGGGGGCTTTTCACGTCCTTCTCACTAGAGATGGAGCCCTGGGGGAACTTATGTTTAGGCACTTGGACGCATTGGGCACCGTAGTAGCCAGCGAGCGAGCCCACTATCAGCGCTGTCGCTATGGCACGCCTGTCCCAAACTCTGAAAGATTCTCTTCCATGGTGGGCGAACCTCCTAAGCCAACCGAACCTGTTCATTTTTGATTCTTCAAGGTCTAGTGTCTTTTGAGTTGTTCATTGTTTTTCAGGACTAAATGTTTGAAGGGAGGTCCATCTACTAGCGATAAATTGATAAGCAGCGAAGTGTAATACGTTCAATAATTAATCAAATTACCGCATGAATAGACCCAAATGACTGAAGCGCTTCAGCCTCCGCCGTCAGGACTCAGTCCTGAGTTTACCTCCTTTAAAATTATTCTTCCAAATGACTCGGCGCCTCGCTGTTGCCCTACTTCTAGCCGTCGATGATCTCATTTGATCTTCATCCATGAATACCCTCGAGATGCTTATGCTGAAAAACAAGCCAGCCGCAAATACCCAATTTGGTTCTTCAGAGGTTTTAAGAACCAAATTCTTGAGTCCACTGTTGAGTGAATCTTGATGATCTTGTCAGTCATCCATATATACTGCAATAACATGATCAGATACTACTACATATCACCCATAGAATGTGAACACCTGGGAGGAAGATCTCAAGCTAGAGATCCTGAGTAGTATGCATCGGGTAGCTAAGGGCTCTTACTTTAAGCAGATTGATTCTGAGCCCTTATAGTTAATAAGTGATATACTAGATGACTCTTAAATGACACTCAACAACCAAGAATATTCCCAATTTCGATGTCTGATACAACACAAGGTGTGGAAAATTGAAATCAACATGGACTCCACAAAATTGGACTACACGTATCTCTGTGTCACGGCTCATGTTGAGTTCATGAATATAATCACTTCCGTATTTTGGAACGATCATTATTCATAGTCGTTTCAATGGGAGCCGGAACATCAGAGTTTTTCGAATCACTCCAAACATACCAACTTTAAACTCTGCTATACTTGAGAGACCTTAATGGATGTAGGAGCGAAGGTATAAGAGTGGCTGATTCCTATTCTGCGGTGCTTTCCAACAATTTCCTGTGAAGGATGATTGATTCTACACCACTGATTGTTGGGCTTGAACTTCAGAGCTACAAGTAAGTTATTAACAATTGCTCCCCGTGTATACTGAAATTCCTTAGCTGAGGTTATATATATATTATTATATAAGATAACATCGATGACCTCAAACACCCGACACCCATTTCCGATATCTCACTGAACACCCCATTTTGGTATAAAAAGCTGGTCCAACCCATGGAATGGCAGCATAGTACAATGAAGTATGTAATACAACTACAGGAATGCTCATTTCGACTCTTTCGCTCATACCACTCCTTTTATTGGCAGCAGCAGACTCACTGCCTTGGGCAAACGCTAACCCATACGCCTCTTCTGCTGCTGAAGCTTATGCCGAAGCTCTAGCTGAAGCACGTGCCATTGCACACCCGGATCCAGAGGCATATGCTCTGGCTGCCAGTGCCGATGATTGTGCAACGTTTGGGTGCCATGCTAGTTGTGGTTACTTGATCCTCAATGGTGCTGCTTGTTCCCTCAACACTACTGACACCTATTCTGGTCCTTACAACACAACCTGCCTATGTACCGAGGGTTCTAACTTTCTCAGTCGTTACGAGTCTTGTATGGACTGTGGTTGGACCCTGTGGAAGTACTACGGTCCATATGTTGAGAGCGCTCTTGAGGCATGTTCCACATTATCCACTGAACCAACTGGTACGTTAAGATGTTCCACCACTTTGACTGATAGCTACAGCAAGGACGCCAATGCTGGTTGTGCCTATGGCGGTGCATGTTCTACGGATGCCGTTGAGGCCTCTGCTAGTGCTCTTGGCAACTCCACCATTCCTGCTTCTGTGTCTTCTATTGTGTCTTCTACTGGTGTTTTCTCTAGTGTTTCCTCAGGCTCCACCTCTGCCTCTGCCTCAGGCTCCACCTCTGCCTCTGCCTCTGAGACTGCTTCTGAAACCTCCTCTGAGTCATCGTCATCTTCATCCACAAACGGCGCCCACTTGATGGCAGCTGGTTCTTCCATCATTGGTGGGTTGATGTTGGCATTGTTGATCTAATTCTAATCCGTTTACACTAATTAGTAATTTCAAGAGAAAAAATATAGTTACAAAAAATACAATAGTGATACAGAGGTAGAATTTAGGGGTAACATTCACGTACTAATCATACGAGTATTTATTCAGGATATGGAAAGGTTAGTACAGATTATAGACGGTGCTCATAACCAATCAAGTTGTAGATAGACACGAAACATCAACAAACGCAGAATAATTCGAAATCTTCTAATCGTGGATGAAGAATATCGAAACAAGACCTGAAAAGACACTCGAAATGTCATCAGATGCGGTACTATCTCAAGCATGGTGCCAAGTTGATCCAAATCTACATGGATACATTCCATCGAGAGAATTGCCCTTGTTAATCGACAGCATCAACACATTCTTATCCACTCCTTTGATCAATGACAATGAAATGATAACACTGAAGAAGTTTATAAAGAGAGACCCTTATAAGAGGGTGTATAAGAGTGAATTCAAAACCCTTTTTAACTCCATGATGGGGTTTAGTCTCACAAGTGCCGTTCAGGATAAGGTCATCGATTCCATGATTGATAGTTCCATTGTGATTGAGAAGAAGAAAAAGGAGTTCAAACCAAATTTTAAATGGGACAGATTGCAAGAGTTGAAAGAAAATGAGATAAGGTATAGAGATGATGTTATAAACTCGATGGAGACAAAATCAAAGAGAGATAAACAACGGATTGACGAGTTGTCTAACGGGTTGAAAAATCAGACGAGGTATGAAGAAGAGATTGCTTTCAGAGATGACATCATTTTCAAGAAAGATGAATCTATAAGGGAGAAAGATCTAATGATAAAGAGGCTAAAGGACGAGATCCATGGCTTGAAAAATCAGCTGAGAGGCAAAGACGACTCAGAGGCTTGGGATAGACAAGAGCAATTCCAAGTGGAGCTATGGCAGAGGATACAGAGGCAGCAGGAGGTCATCAGTGACTTGAAGATGAAACTGATATCAAAGAATCAAATCATGCCCGTGAAACAAGAAACGGAACCGATCAAAGAAACACCATCCAACAAAACTATGAGCACACATATATTCAACCCATTGACACTCATCAACTATAAAGCATTCCTTATGGTAGTACTGATATTAATAGTTTTGTCTCATAAAAATGAGCGATGGTACATAAATACGCCATTGGAGCCGTTTTTCTTTGAAATCATAGATAATGCAGAGATTGATTATGATTATTATTCAAAGCCTGCTGCTTGACCTCTTACAGAAGCGAAGAAAATTACACAGTGAACTGATCAGAGAAAATACAATAGGCTATGTATGACTAATGGATGTTACGGCAGACTCATTTTGTAAAATTTTTGAAACAGATACAAAATATCTTGACAAGCAAACCCGACAGATCGCCGTGGTTCTCCTGTTGTAGTTGTTGTTGCTGCTGATGATGACTATATTGGTTTCCTTGGTATCCCTGTTGTTGCTGTTGGTACTGTGGTTGTTGCTGCTGTTGATATTGTTGCTGTGGAGCATGATATATGTGATCAGGTTTACCAACACCCTGGATATTCCAGTTAGATGGGATTCTGGCACCTTGTAAGTTAATAACAAGAACACCAGTGTTCTCTGGGTCAATATAGGATTGAAAATTCGACTCTTGGCATAGTTCTTCTACTGCTGGTTTCAATTTAGCAACTCCATTTTGGGAATGATTACCTTTCCCGACAATAACATCCAACCTCTGTTCACCACGATTTATGCCAGCTGCAATTCTCCTCTTGAGGATATAGATAGCTTCCTTAATATATAATCCATGAAGGTCAATTTCACTAAGGCTCGAATCCGCATTATTCTCCTTGAACACATACTCAGCTGCTTTATAGTTGTACTCATCACCAAGTTGCATCTGCTTCTTAGCCTCCTCACTCAGTTGTTTAGCTCTGGAGCCATCACCTGCTTTATATGCCTGTTGAGACTGAGAACTCAGCCTTTGCCTGTTTGTGTAGGCTCTCTCTGCCAGATTTCTAAGTTTCTGATATTCTGGATCAGAAACGTGGTTATAGTCTCTTTCTGAGCCTAGGGAAAGGATTAGATTATTGATCTTTTGATGATAAGAACAAAACAGAAAACGTACCTAGGCGAACACCTCTGTCAATAATAGCAGAAGAACTCATCGGTTGAACCTGCCAAGCACTTTAGACACTCCTGAAGTGGAAAGGTGGAAATAAACTTGTCAATGGTGATATTCTGTAAGGACGAGCCCAAAAAGTAAACATTGCAGAAAGTCTCAAAAATGGAATTTCCGGGATCGGTAAGTGCAGATTGACATCGACTAGATAAAAGTGGATTATGGAGGTAACAATGCAGATAGGGGGAGGGTCAGGGCACTAAATGGATTCACTATTAAATAAATTATAATGACATAGAGACTGCAGTATATTAGTCTCTACTATGGACAACCTTTGCCTAGGACCCAAGATCAGAGACTAGGGGGCCAGGAGGAGCCTCTACTGCGCGTACGGGTTGCCTTACATACTTTATGTTTAATTCAATCCTATCAGCGACAACAAAATCAAACAAGCCTATACAAGATGATACATAAGAAATCATGGAAATATTATAGAGTGATGAGTCCTTTCTGAGGTTGCTTAGCTTCTACCCTTTTTGTCTGATAAACTAATCGAAGTCATCATTTGATAGTAAATTGTAATCTTCTGCGATAAATCTTCACTCACTTTATGAATAAGAAAACTTGCCATTGTTTTTGGCCGACTTTCCACACTTCGCTTTCTCTCTCAAAGTTAAGGAGAGGAATAAAAACTCTGCAATTTTCATGATAGTGTAATCACGAGCTGGCATAACGCTC
The DNA here is from genome assembly GCA_003706445.3 of Williopsis mrakii. Lineage (NCBI taxonomy): Eukaryota > Fungi > Ascomycota > Saccharomycetes > Phaffomycetales > Wickerhamomycetaceae > Williopsis > Williopsis mrakii. Next base: position 22,210 of record PPLH03000026.1, read on the forward strand.
TTGGACTCCTCTCGGGCTCAAGGAAACTTTTCATCTACTGAACTGTTCAGAAGAGCCAAAAAATTTCCCATTATTAAAGAATGTGACTGAAAGTATGCTTGATCTTACTATTATTATGCTGATTCTAGAACTCTGGACGAACCTCAGTTCTTCTCAATATTTCAATTTTTAAATCCAAATATTCCTTTGAATGTCATCTTTTTGGTATCATTCTTTCCAACAAAGATTTGCTTATCTAAGACTTTTTTAGCTAGGTCCTTCAGAGCTGATGAGCCCAATTTGTTCCTGAACTTGATAAACGCATGAAAAGAAATTAAAAGCCTCCAAGATCACAAAGAGCGCAGGTTAGAAACCCGTTGCTGTTTTTCTCAAAGTGATCCTAGGTATAACTATGCATCGATATTCCTTTCACCAATGGTTTCATCGCGATGAGTTTCACTTGAGACGACAAAAGTGGATAGTAGGCCGAAGTTGTAATTGATCTGAGACACTTTATCACTTGATTCATACTAGTTCTGCTCTGATAGGAAAAAGAGGAAAAATTCAAGAAATTTTAGAGAAATCGATGGAGTTATCTACATAAGGGTGATCAGCAGAATGATGAACATTGATCGGCCAGCACAGAGTGAACGATGGATGAATAAGAAATGGTTTTGGGATAGCATATGCAATTGCAGATAATGAAAATGATGGTTCTTGGAGGCTTTGTATGTGCTTCTACACTGTTCAATAGAACGGATGATGCATTAAGAGTACAATTAATACACAAAGAGTACACAGATATGATCTAATCGTATCTTCCAAAGCGGCTTGGGAAGGTCAAAATTGATTTAGTCTCTCTCTGTCTATCTTCGGCAACACCTCTTGGTTTGTTATTGCCAAAGTTCAGCTTGGACTTAGCCGTTTCAAACATTCCACTCTCCTCAACTTGACGAGCAGCTCTTGTGAACCACCAATTGGCAATCACTGAAAAGGACACAGCCATGAATACCAAGAAGCCCAATATTCCAAAGAATGGACCCAAGCTCTCACCACCAGCCCATGGGACGTGCACGTTCATACCAAACAAACCTGTAATCAAATTCATTGGAACGAGTAGAGTACCAATCAGTGTAACTTTGGAGAGCATCTCAGTGACTTGATGGTTAGAGTGGAAAGACTTGACTTGCAATTGAGCCAAATAGTTGGAATGAGAACGAGAGAAAATCTTTTCATAAGAAGCCAGGTTTTGAAACATAGTAACGACGTGATCCTGGATATCGCCCAAGTATAGAGCGATGTCTGCTCTTGGCTGCGCTTGATTGGTGTTGACTGCAGATGACAAGTTTGCCAAATTCACATTTGAAGTCAGAGCAGGTGGAATACCTTGTGCCTCTTCCTGACAACGTTTAGCAAACATCTTGATAACATCAGCCTTACCGGATAAAAGTCTCATCAGTGTCATGACTTTGCGTCTAGATTCACCAATTCTTTGCAACATCAAACTGAAATCAGTTTCACGAGAGAGGAAAACTTGGTCCTCGATGGCGTCAGCCTCATATTCAATGGCGTGAATGACAGGAGCAAAGCTATCAGTAATATCATCGATAAGGGCATAACAGAGCCAATCTGCACTGACATCCACGTACTCTCTTAATTGCCTGACACGTCTTCTGACATTGGCAGCATGTGAGATTGGTGAGAATCTAAAGGTCAAAACACCATTGCGGAAGACCACGATGTATATGTTGATTGGTTCCAAAAAGTCTTCAGATTCTTTATCGGACTCAAAAGTGTGAAAACAGACAAAATAGTACTGTTTGAATAATTCAACTTTCTCACGCGTTTCTTGCATACGGATATCCTCAGCGGTCAAAGGATGAATACCAAAAGCTTTAGATAGGGCTTTCATTTCTGCGTCTGTAGGACAGACGCAGTCGAGCCACCAAGTTGGCTTACCATTTCTGAACAGCTCTTGGAAAGTATCACCTGGACCCAAGAGAGATTCCAAATCTGGAGCATGGACAGTTTCATCGCTTTCCGAGCAGAAGAAGCTGAAACGGTCAGGAGCTTCGACCTCACCTTCAACTCTGTTGCTACCGAACTGAACCCCTGTGGAAGTTGATCTTGTGGTGGTTTTGCTCAAGGTTCTATGCATTTTTGGAGTGTATCTCTTAGCAGCACTCGAAGACAAAGAGCTACCATTGTCTCTCTCCATGCGTAACTTTTCGTCTTCTTCACGACTCTCCTGAACAAATTCTTCGATTTCATCAAAGTCGATACCATTTACTCTGACATGTTCTGGCAACATCGGAAAACAGACATCTTCTTCCGTCTCCAAGGAGTCTGATCTTCTCGAAGTGGCCTCAGAGTCATTGTTAGAAGAACGACTCAAACGGCGACGGCGCTCAAAGTTCTTCAACTCATTATCCAAGTCAGAGCGGGAGACTCTAGAAGCTCTGGAAAAGGTCTTACTCAAAGGGTGGATAGTAGGAGATGTGTCCTGCTTCTGAGACTTGTTCATCAGGATACCACGTGATGGTGTCTCCCTAGATGGCTCAGTGAGGCTCAACGAGCGACTTCTGTCCTTTGGAGTTCCGTCAATAGACGATTGGCTCAGTCTAGCGGGTCTAGCATTGGTGCTTGATCTAATAGAGAGCACAGGAGAAGTCTTTGTGCTTTCAGAGTCGTCCTCCAACTTGACACGAGTGAACGTCTTCACGTCTGATTCCTTTGAATCATCTTCCGAGGGAGAATCAGTCACGATAGCAGGCGGTGGTAGTCTGTTCATTTCAAACACGGAGCCGCGACGGATAGGCAGGGAGTCCGCCTGGTTGCGGTGATCATGGAGGGCTTCTGTCTCCATAGAGTTAGTGGAGTGGACAGAATCGTGGTCAGACATTGCAATTAGTATCAATCAATTAATCAATGAGTCTTGAGTATCAATCAGACGAAGGGGACGGCAGTTTTCTTCTCTTCAAGTTTTCTCAGCACAGAATAGGTTTTTGGCCTGATGAGAACGGAGGAAAGAGCTCAGCGTGCAAGCATCAAAGAGAGCTGTTGTGATCTTGTAGCCGATTCTCTGAGTAGGAATCCTTGAAAGGAGAAGCGTTTAAAAGCAGTCAACTTGATGGATTTTTCAGTGTTCTGAATGATGCTGAGAAAGAGAAAGAGTGTAAAACGAGAGGGAAAAGTGTCTGCCTCTTTCAAGAACTTCCCACGAGGGCGGAAAATTTTTTATTTCCTTTTTCGAGCTGAAAACAAGCTGCTGTCGGAAGAAAAAGTTTAGAAAAAAGTGCAGCGCATCAAGATTTGGGCTGTGCAGAGGAGGAGCCTCTTGTTTGCTTGAGAGGACGGACATACATTCTCCTTTTACTGTTCGCCCCACCCTTGTCAATTATATATATGTCATATGGCCTAGCCTTAGTGTGTAAAATAAGACTTGAACCCACCCACATACAAATCGGAGATTCTGAATGGTTCAGTTCTTGAGTAAGGAGCACTCATACAAACAAACATATGCTGCTTGACATATGCCTTGTGCACCGAGTAACGGGCGGGCTGGCTATTCATTCTAAAATTATTTTTCTTCAGCATTTCTGTCCTTCAATAATATATATATATAGGAATGGCTCCTGCCCATGCTGCCAATATTTATTTATTCTTTGGTCTTTGGATAATGGCTAAACTATCCGTTGCATCTACTGACCGCGATTAGCTTCTTTGGCCAACGTATGTAAGCAGATGCCCTTCCCAAGGCATGTTACAATAAACTAGAAAAAAAAACATCACATGGCCATTCGTGCAGCATCTTTCAATTTCGGAAGGGCTGTGGAAAGATGCTGCACAGTCTTCTTCAATTATGGGTCACGATTTTGGAGTGGTGAATAGAGCAGCGGACCTGTGTAGTTATCTGCGATCATGGAATCAATAGAATGAATTCACAGAATCGACGCAGTCTCGCCCCTCTCTGTTGGGTGACCGATGAAATTGGCGTAATATACATATCAACAACGTCGTCTCCTGAAGCAACCCATTGCCCAAAGTGGAAAGCTGCAGGCCAGAAAAAATCTCGACCTGGCCCGGGATCCTGGCATGTTCATTTCTCTATCATTATGCGGCTAGTAACATTGGCGAAGGACGAGTGCGAGAAGTCACTACGAAACTATACTAGGGAAGAAGCCGCCGCCCTATAGTATTTTTTAAGGGCCGAATGGTGCTTTTTGCAAAAAATAATTGTATGTAGCATTTGAAGAGAATAAAACTTGGAGACATCCATGCATTCTATGGAGCAGAGCGTTTCCGCACTAGTCTCCCAATTAGACTTTCAAAATAGAAAAAAAAACACTACTTACTTCCAGGAGTCACGTCATCTATTATATCAGATCTATTTCTTCCTTAGTACCATCTCAACTTGTGAAAAAAAAATCAATAATCTCAGTTCAGATGCCCTTTGGATCTGATCTTTTTTATGCACATGCTGCATCATGAGAAGGCAATTCTCTGCCAAGATTGATTGTAAAGATTACATTTTCTTCGACAGCTTTGTTAGTAGTTGCAGGATTTTGTGCATGCATATTCAAGGTCCATCTGGTGTTGGCTCCAACTCTGGCAAAGGAAAAGGAGCTTCAAAGTAAGGGGAATTGTGACATGCCCGACACCATGCGTGAAAAATAATGTCCCTGCCTCTTTGGACGAAAATTCCTGTTCTACCGTTCTGCTGTTAGACTGCTCTAATTACAAAAAGTTCTTAACCGCTCTGCAATTCTATTAGCTAACCTGAGCAGACAATGCAGCACTCCGTAACCTTCTCTTTGTGGTATCATCCCAAAGACAACAGAAATTACAGAATGGACCTTAGCCAGACACCCATGGAACCACCCCCAAAAAACTACAAGGTTTAGAGATGATTGATCCATAACCCAAATCATACGAAATAACATTACACGGATATAAACATCAATCATGAAAGCTTCAAGAAACTTAGACCTTGAAACCTCTAGAGTTTCTCTTACCTCTGGCTCTCTCGAACTTTCTACCCTTAGACAAGATTCTTGGGGCTTTGTTCTTGTGTGGACCGAAACCAAAGTGTCTGACAGCCTCTCTGGAGTTTCTTGGACCTCTGACGAGCAAAGTGTTTTGACCCAATGGGGAACGGGTAGCCAACTGGTCCAAAGTAATAGCCTCACCACCAGCCTTGATAATCTTAGCACGGGCACCAGCGGTGAATCTCAAAGCAGCAACGGTAGCCTTTGGGAACTCGAAGATACGGTTGTCATCAGTGACGGTACCAACAACAACAATGGTCTTGTCAGCAGCGCCCTTTTGAGACAAGGCACGGGAGATTCTAGAAACAGAAACTGGTGGTCTGTTAATCTTAGAAAGGAACAAAGACTTAAGAACAACCTTGTTGAATGGAGCATCGGTACGACCTAGAAATAGTTAGTACAAACTTCTTAGTTTTCTGCTCTAATGTCGCACAATTTGATTGCACTCGCAGAAACCCTGTTCCAGGTAAAGTCAGAGCATAGTCTCAGAATGACTAGAGCCAGTTGTGGTATCGAGGAGCAGGACCCCATCGCCTAAACGAATGCTACGAGTGGCTTATTCTTCAGTATCTCCACTGAAAAGCACGCCTCATAGATATCAGTTGGCTCAGAGGAATCGTATAACTCAACTCAGATTGTGGCCCAAAACCTTTGTGTAGCTGCCAGTTCACTCAAGACCAAGCTGAGGGTGCAGATGAGAACCCTCACTCACAACTTCTCAGCAAATCCATCTACACTTGCAAAAGTGAGACTTCACACGCTGGACCTGTTTAATATTCTTTAGAACCCTCGATTTGTGGAACGCTATGAAACTGTTTGACGAAAAGAGATGAGAAAAGAGATGGTACTCACGAGCCAAGAAGGAGTAAAGCTTGACCAACAACTTCAAGTAGACGTTGTCAGACTTTGGAGCCTCTCTGTGACCGGATCTGGCGTGTTGCTTGGTGAAATGATCTCTACCCATGGTTGCAGTTCTTTGATGATTTCGAAGCCAGTTGATATTGGATAGACAGGAAATTTCGAGAGGTGAAATTTTATGGGTATCGAGTGTGGTTTCGCGAAAAACGTGTGGCGGGTACCACGAGAAAAAAAAACAAAAAAAGAAGTACCTTCGAGGGGGGGTAAGGAGGATAGACAGTCACACTCGTATGGTGTCGAAATGTCTGGTCACGTGTATTCCACGAGGGCTAAAATATTCGCGAACTTGTCTGTTGATGCGCCATTTTGGAACCATTATAGATCAAAACACTGCAGAAACACTATAGCGTTATCTGATAAGACCGCTGGCATAGGCTCGCAAGGAACATCATGGAAGCCCTACTGAATTCGTATGTTGACGAGAATCCCTTTTTGAGTGAAATTGCAATGGGACTAATAATCAACACAGGAAGGTAAAGAATCCTCGTGGTATTCCACAGGCACCATTCGTCGAGAGGGTAGAAGAATACATCAAGAATCCGGAAGATTTCGAGAAGGTAATGCAGATGTTCCAAGAGCGTTTGCAGCAGTATAAGTACATGGAACAGAGCAAGTTGAATGCACAGGCACAGTTCCGTAAGAAGATTCCAGAGATTGAAGACTCATTAAGGATGGTTGGTTTCTTGAAGGAGAAGAATGAGAAGAGTCAATCCATTAAGACGAATTATGAATTGAACGAGACTCTGTATACCTCTGCAGTGATCGAGCCAACAGATAAAGTTATGCTCTGGCTAGGTGCAGATGTGATGCTGGAGTATCCCATTGATGAAGCTGAACAATTGCTTCAGGAGAAATTGAAAACTGCTCAGAGTAATCTGCTGATTAGCGAAGAAGATGCAGAGTTTCTCAGAGAGAACATTACCACCATGGAGGTGAACACAGCAAGATTGTATAACTGGGATGTTGAAAGACGCAAGAAAGAGAGATTAGCCGAAGAAGGAACAAAGAGTTTGAAGATATGATGAGCGACTTGGTTTGTATTATGCTCAATATCACAGTAATGGTGCTGCTTTTGTTTTGATAGGATACTGTTTTGATAAAATTCAATATTGGTAAGGCGATTTATCATGAAGCTAATCAGCAAAGTAAGCAGTTCATAAGACGACGAATTCAATGTCATGAGCGCTTACAGCGCGAAAATATAGCTGTAGGGACATCAGTTAGACTACTGTGTATCAATTATCAAGAATAACTACCTACAATATGGTGCTGCGGTTATCAGGCAGTGACACAAAAGTCTTTGCGTGAGATAGATAGAAAGCCCCGTTAGCTCCATCACGTGATCATAAATAGGGTTTTTCTTCTTGAAGTCTGACCTTAGCACCCGCACACCTCAGATTTGGCCATAACCGCGGCAACCGAAGGTTTCTCACATTAAAACCCTTCGCGAACTAGTTTTATGAGAAGTTCCGGTGTGAGCAGCAGAGGAGGCGCTGGCCACGCAAATTTTCCAATTTTTGTTCACTCAGAGAACATTAAAGCCCAAGAGTCAAGACAACGAAAAGCACATCAAGATGGCCGGTGTTACTGTTAAGTATGTTACAATGAGAAGTGTAATGGCAGAGAAAGAGAATGGTATAGTGATTGTGTGTCTGTGTATGCGAAGGGGATACTAGAACAGTTTGGGATTATAATTCAAGGAGAGAACTATGAGGTTATCGGAGAAATTAGAATGTGCATGAAGAGTAATGAGAGAAGGAGAATGAGCTATACAGTAGGTGGTGCGCAGAGTGATGAACTGCACATAAATATACCTGATGCAAAGCAGTCAACAGTTCAAGAAAAGGGACTACGAGGGAAACTAGAATGCGACAGAGAGAGACTGATAACGAAGCATCAACAACTCTACAACACAACTATTCTCTACTAAATTGCCATTCTAGGTACATGATTGAGTCAATGATACTAACAATCAATCCAGGGACGTTCCAGCTCAAGATTTCATCAACGCTTACGCTCAATTCTTGCAAAGACAAGGTAAGTTGGAGATCCCAGGTTACGTTGACTTGGTCAAGACCTCTGCCGGTAACGAGTTGCCACCACAAGAGTCTGAGACCTGGTTCTACAAGCGTGCCGCCTCCGCTGCTCGTCACATCTACTTGAGAAAGCAAGTTGGTGTCGGTAAGTTGAACAAGCTTTACGGTGGTGCCATCAACAGAGGTGGTAGACCATCCAAGCACGCTGATGCTTCCGGTTCCGTCAACAGAAAGGTTTTGCAATCTTTGGAGAAGTTGGGTGTCCTTGAGGTCACTCCAAAGGGTAGAAGAATCTCCGCTAACGGTCAAAGAGATTTGGACCGTATTGCCGCTCAAACCTTGGAGAACGAGGATGACGAGTAAACAGGTCTGTATTATGTATAAAATAATGGGTTGTTAATCGAAAAAAGCATTTCAGTAAGTCTTTTTGAAGTAGTCTGGTACTACATTATACTTTGTAGTGGCGATGCGTTTGGTAAAATGGCTACTCCTACCAACAAAAGGTTTAAACCCGCACTTGGAAGAAGTATTACTGGCTAAGTTGTCACACAGAAAACTCAACCCTCGGGTATCTAGTTGAGATGTGCTCTACAGATCCTTGTGATCCCGGCTATAATTCGTCGCATCGGCACTAAAATTTGAAGCTCATCTTCGCGGAAGGGAAATTTTTCTTTGGCACATTTTCACATCGAATCTCATAAATTCGTTGAACCCATAGACCTATAAAAGCAGCAAGGGAACAATGGCGAGAAAGAAATCAGCTGCTAAGAGGGCACGTGAAGTCGAAGAGAAGTCCAAACTCGAGGCACAACTCGCCAAGGCCGACGAGAGCGTCAAGGAACAAATTGCCAAAGAGTTTGATAGTGAGTCCGAGAGCTCTGAAAGTGAAGAGGATGAATTTGGTGAATTGTTGACCGAGGATGTCGAAGAAGGTTTGAATAAGGTTCTTGCTGCATTGAAGAATAATGATAAGATTCTATTGGATCCGAGTGTCAAATTCTTTCACGATCCAGAAAAGGTTATCAACGCTGAGAAGAGCGAGAAGCAAAAACCAATCTATTTGAAGGATTATCATAGAATGAACTTGTTGTCTGGTGATGCATTGAAGGAGAACATCGAGGATGATGGAGACTTCAAAACTTACGATCAGGAGAAAGAAGAAGAACGTAATGAGATCTTGGATGATATCAAGACTGCCTTCAACCAAATTGATGATGATGATGATAATGAGAGTGAAGGTAATGATGACTTCATGAAGAAGAAAGACACAAGCTCTACGGTGACAACGAGATTTTTGCCAAATCCTGAGGAAGATGGGGAGAAGTTCTTGGAGGAGTTCATGAAACAACACGCGTGGATCCCTCAAGAAGGTGATAAAACTCTGAATTTGGATCGTCAAGGTGAAGATGATGATGAGTTTGACGAGGCTGTTGAGAAACTGGAAGAGGCTTATAACTTCAGATACGAAGATCCAAACAGTGCAGAGATCATCAGTTATGCTCGTAATCAAGCCACAATGAGACGTAATGCCACTGGTTCAAGACAAAAGAAGAGAGAAAAGGAAAAAGAAGAGAAGAAAAAAGAGAAGGAAGAGAAAGAAAGGGCTATTCAAAAGAAAAAGAACGAGAAAGTGAACAAGTTGACTGATATTTTGGAGACTGTTAAGAAGGAGTATGGCGCTGCTATCGATGAGAAGATTGTCAAAAAGATTAGTGATCGTTTGTTTGATGATGATTTTGACGATGCTCAATGGGACGAGGTCCTCGGTGAGATCTTCAACGATGATTTTTATAATGATGAGGTGAAGAAACCAGAATGGGAGGATGATGATGAGATCATGAAGGACTTCGAAGATGGTGGTAATGACGACGATGAGGGCGAAGAAGATGAAGGTGAAAGTGAAGACCAGAAGGAAGAAGTTTTGGATGAACCGTTGAAGAAGAAGTCTAAGAAAGAGGAAATCCTAGAGAAATCCAAGTCGAAGAAGGATAAGAAGAAACTTAAAGAACTTGCAGAGAAGGCAATCGAACAGGATAAACTCAAGATCATCGACCAGGTGGAAGAGGAACGTGAAGGTCGTTCCAAAGATCGTGGCAATATCTTCAAATACCGTGAAGTTTCGCCAGAGACTTTTGGTCTATCTACAAGAGAGATACTCATGGCTGACGATGCAGACTTGAACGAGTTTGTCGGATTGAAGAAGTTGGCTCCATACAGACCAAAGGAACAAAGAGTAAAAGATAGAAGAAAACTCGCAAAGAAGAAGAACTTGAGAGAATGGAGAAAAAGGGTGTTTAAGAACGAAGAAGGCCCACAAGGGGAGGACGATGAGGTGCTGATCCCAATAAATGATAAGAAGAAGAAGAGAAAGTATCAATAGATTTATTTGACGCCCCTTGGAGTGACAGTTATGATTTGCGTAGAGATAAATTGACGTTGTATGTCTTTGTGGCACTTTTGTTAAGGAACCCTTTTGTGTAAAAACCACTAAAGAGACCAACAACATACCAAATCAGGATGAGCAGCCGTTGAAGAAGGACACATAGAAGCATAGGGGGTTTTCATCTCTAGTGTTATATTTCCCTATCCACTGCTTTTATTATTTTTGACCGATTTGCTACTACACATCACCTCCAATCAAACGATGATCAGACTGCCACCAAAGTCCATTAAGTGGAAGATGGCCTTCGAAAACCCTAGAAAGCTCTTGGATGCTACAAAATATTTTAGCACATTTGTCTCAAAGACACTATCGGATTGCTCCACTCCCATTAGATTTGGCCCTGAAAAGTATTACTGATACCCAAATCTGATGAACACAATCATGTACTAAAACATCTAATAGAGGAGACTACATTGAAAGATTCAACTGCAGAGGTAAAGGATTCTTGATTGGTATCATCAATGAAGGAGAAAAGAAAATTGGCGTTTTTGCTATTGATATTCCCTATGAATGGTGCAATACTCCGTATCCTGAGTACGGTTCAAATATCGGAGAAGCAGAACTGTATCAGCTTCCTTCAACAGTTGAAGATTCTATTAAGCAGCATATCGTGAATAAGAAGTGCAAACCTCCCACGCCAGAAGAAGAATGTGTGAGCTTTACTTATGACCATTATGAGGATGAGAACGATAGCCAGCACAACAGTGAGTACGGCGGAAAGCTTAAGAGCAGAAGCGTTTATGAGAGCATCGATGATATGGTTGACGAAAAAGTTGACAGGAAGGATAACGTGGATGAAGAAGTTCTTTCAGAGATCCTTTCGATCAAGATCGCAAGGTTGAATGCAGAAGAACAGCCTGTTAAGGACGGCCCTAAAATCTCATCATCAGGCTCTACTGCTGTTGCACCTGAGAACACACGGAGAAACTCACTTGAGTTCAATTCATTATCTAGCTTGACTGACAAGCCTTGTGAGATTGTGACTGCATCGATAGATGAATCATTCACAGAAGGTGTTCCTAACTTTGAAGATAAAGAACAAACTTACATGAGAAGAGGTGAATGTACCCATGACATTGACATGGAGGAATTGAGGAACAATACTGTCAATCTACAGATTGGGGATTTCGTCAAGAAGCAGACTTCACTTGCCAATGAAGAAGAGTACATGTTGGATCCAGACATGATAAGCCATGTATCATCCTTGGATACTGAGACACAGTTACAGAAACAGAGAGAACAGCTCGCCGGTAATAACGAGTTCCTCATTGAGGCGATGGGAGTGCCTGTGAAAGAAGAATATAAGAAGGCGTTCAAGCAGGTGTCCCATTGTGAGGAGTACTTGACTTCAGTTGAGAAACTTTTACTCCCACGACCCCTGTTGGAGTCACTTCCAGCAAAGATGGAAAATCGGAGAAGATATAGGGCTGATGGTCTGCCTCCTTTCGAGTTCTCCCACACATTTGATGTGATTCAAGGGAAACATCAGAACGATGTGGAAAGACACTTGGAAAAAAATCAGCGGGATCTGGAGGGGACCTATAGAGAGGGTACTCTACTTCCAGTTGATGAGTTTTGCAAACTTGAGAAGAGAAGCTGTCGCATCTTAGAGCGTTACGATCGAGATCTCAACCGTCTTGTTGATAGGATGAAGGCTATTCAAAGCCAACGTTCTCTTAAATTGCTTCTGCAAGTGCAAAATTTCGAAGTTGAGGCTCAATCTGAGCTTGAAGAATTGACAATGATCATGAAGATTAATAAGGAGTTTCATATTCAGAGTTTGAAAGATCTCTTTGATGATTTCAAATATGATTCCGGGATTTAGACCCAATTCTTTTAGAAGTTCAATAGAAGTCTTATAGAAATTGACCTCTCGTTCAGTCTAAATCTACAGAGATGTAGCTCTTCATCGTTAAATGAAAAGCGTGATGTTACAAAGAGCATTTTTATTATCACATCATCTAAACCACCAGGATAAACTATCAGTTAATGTTTCAGTCGTCATCGATAGATTCTATTTCCACTGGAATCATGAAAGTCCAACGACGTCTCCATTCCACGTACTGGATGCTGAGTTTTGTAGGAATAACATCCAGACACATCAACCCATCCACAAAAGTGACAATAGCTTTTACACTGGAACGACTAATCTCAGAGTTTTCAAACCTAAGACACCAGATCCACATATAGATGACTAATGGATAAGCATTTCTGGTGTCATAGGCCTCGTTCGCTAACTGGAACATAACAATCATGTCAAAATGGGAAGCTGTGATAAGTAAGGGTAACTCAAAGTAATTAAAGAGCGGAAAAAGAGCTTTGGAAAGTTGAGAATCTGGGATTAGCTCTTGGATAAAGAACCCTGAAATATTGATCATGGAGTAGATTACAAATGGAACCAACTTGAAAATGGATTCAGCAGTGAAATCCCAGAGCAAGACATAACCGAATAAGAGCGCATTCTCATTCTGCATCACTTCAGAAACGCTCATAACTTTTGGCTTCACAATGACCTCCTCTTTGTCATCATTGATGATCAACTGCTCTTCAAAATTTGCCCTATACATCACAATGACGAAAGTAAGGGTAGTGCTGAGAGCTGTCAACTTGTATGAATGGGATTGCAACTGAAAACTTGAGCCATTAATAAGAGAAGCAATATATAAAGAGGACCCCAAGATGGTAACGAGATGGGATACCACCCATAGATTTTGCAAATGGATCTTGGAACGAAGATACCTCTCAGTGTTCTGAGTCCACTGTTGAATGAAGGTAAGCGGAATTTGAATATCCTTCTGAGTCTCCTTCTGATCCTCTTCAGTAATCATATTTGGAATATCCTATGGCAATTGCATTGAATGCTAACATAATGCTTATTTGAAGAGATTTTACTTATGACTGCACCCAAGAGAACGGTTTTGTGTCACTTTTGAGCATCTCGGAATTACTTTCCACTTTCGAGACCCCCCCCCTGCGGAATTTCCAATTTTGTGTCAAGAAATCTCAGTAAAATTTCCAATTCAGGATATTAACCTAAATAAGAAAACGAAAATCGGTACATTTACCCTTTAGGGGAAAATCGGTGGGGAGCTTCAAAGAAGTTAAAGTCTAAACAAGATTCTCTCTTTTCTTCTTTTTAGGAAGACCTGGTTGGTAAACCTGATGTCCAAGCCACAAGTCCTCGTTCTAACTACTGAAAGCTCCGAACACGCTGATCATATTCCTGAATACAAGGAGTTCCTAGCCTTGTTCAATGTTATCGTATACCGAGTCACCACACAAACTGAACTTATCTCCAAGTTTTCTCATGAGTTCAAGAATATCGAAGCCATCTGGACCACAGGCCACTCAATTTATAGTATCGGCGGTCTTGTTGAATTGGCTCCGCACTTCCCTAAGAATGTGAAGGTTTACTGTTTCTCTTGGGTCGGTTACTCGGAAGAAGAACGCCAGGTATTGAAAAATCGTGGAATTAAATTCTGTAATGTCGGTGATGTCTCCGCCCACGATGTGGCCGATTGTGCACTTTATTTGACTCTGAGCTGTTTCAAATTTGGCAACTTCTTTGAACACCAGTTCAGACGAACTTTGTCTATCATGCCCGCAAGAGAGATCTTGGGATCTAGAGCTTTTGATTCTGAAGGGGAGCCACTGTCTCCTCCGTTGCATGGAGTCAACTTGGCACACAGTTCTAGTATCGGTGGTAAAAAAGTAGAATCACCTACCGGCAAGGTTGCAGGTATCGTGGGACTAGGTTCTATCGGTAAGGAGATTGGTCGCAGATTGAACGCTATTGGGATGAAGATCTCGTATACAAAGAGATCACCGTTATCTACAGCGGATGAAGCTCAATTGGGATATACCGTAAAATTCTACAGGTCATTCATCGAATTGATTCAGGAAGTGGACCTTATCGTCATCGCTGTGCCACATTCCCCGCAAACTGAGAACTTGATCAACAGAGAGACTCTCAAACTTGCCAAAAGGGGTGTCAGGATTGTCAACATAGGGCGTGGAACCGCTATTGATGAAGACGCTCTCCTTGAGGCTCTTGATGATGGTACTGTCTGTTCTGTGGGGCTTGACGTCTTTCGTAATGAACCAAATGGCGTTGATCCAAGATTTTCAAAGCGTTGGGACGTCACAATGACACCACATTTCGGTAGTCTCACTACTGATAACATTGTGGATTCCAATAAAAGATGTATGGCAAACATCAAAAACATCCTCTTGGAAGGTGGCGAAGGCATCACTCCAATCTTATGAAAATCGCCAAACAAGAATATATATATATATATATTTAGTACGTTTGAATGTACGTCAATGTCGTTCCTGTTATTAGCATGTATTCACACTATAGTCTCTGCGTCAATGAGCCTTTATTGTACCACCACTGAATGCCAACTGTGCCTCTTTGCATATCAACACTCTCACTGATTGTCTTCCATACTTTATCTTCCAAATAGGCATCACCCTGACAAAGTTCCCAGATGTTCGTCAGCCATTGTTCCACATATGTAAGTGGGATGAATGGTACCGTGGAGATCAATGAGCTAATTAGCGCAGCTCTGACGGTACGTGGGCCACCTGTTCCTTCCTCCTTCAAGGGCAAGCTGCACGGACAATTGATGATGGCAATATAAAGAGTATGTAGTACCTCTCTCAAGTTATCCTTGTTCAAATAATACGCATCAGACGGAGGAGCAACAGCCTTAGTTATAGTCTCCACTGCAAGGCAGAGCTGCCTTGAACTCAAGAAGACAGGGAATTGCTCTAACACAGTATTCAGATATAAAGTAGCCTTTGCAGCAGTGATTGGGGCATTACGTGGGGTGAAAGTGGACAAGATGACTGAATGTGCAGATTCCACCAGTTGGCGATGCATATGGTGATATTGTGGTGGTCCCTTTGGTAGATTGATGAAATGATAGACAAGGAGATCCACAACTTTTTCATAGTAATCAAGACTACAGGTCTTCGTGAAACTTTCGAAGAAAATCAAGGCAAATAGAGCCTTGGAAGACTCATAGTGCGACTGTGGCACAAGTTGAATAGATAGAGATGAAATCATGAATCGACCCAATTCTTGTGCAACCAGAGGACTATGCTGGAATAAGCCATCCATGGTGGTGTACAGCACGAAATTATAGGCCTGGAACCCGCCAGTACCTATCTTTTCCATGATAAAATTCAAAAGGTATAATGTCTTGATGACCTTTGTTGTCAGTGATGAGTACTCATGTGGCTTGAGTCCATTATAGATGTTCAAACTGAATGAAGCATAACCCTGGAGCATGATCACCAAACCAAACATCACAGATTTAAGGAAATCCCAAGTCTCGGGAGTATCTTTTGCTCTGGTGCTCAATTCAAAGCTAAAATCCAAGATTGTAGAGAGCGAAGCATCCATGATTGGGTATCTGACACCATGAAGGAAACAGTTCTCAACAACGAAAGATAAACGGCTAAGGTGTTTAACCACCGGCTTATCAGAAGCTTGCAACGGACCTTGTGACATACCAAAAGGAGAGGAGAATACCAGATCGATGACATGCATCAAAATGGCATCATGCGGCAATTTGGTCTTCATGTGATCAGTAAAGCTGATAAGAGAACAAGCTAATGACAACGCCCAGACTGAGTTGACCTTATAGTCGTTCAAAGCCACATTATGGAAGCCTTGTGCTATCATCTCATGGTTTGACCTAATGACGCTTGTATAGCACTTTTCAAAGTATCCGTGTGTCTCAGGATCACTATGAACTTCATACAACTGTTTTGATAGAGTGACGCCTGTCAGTACACACGTCTTTCTCCAACTCTCAACTGGTGACGCATAAACAGCGGATAAGACACCATGGAAAAACTTGCTCAACGGCAAGCTTGGTTCAGAGATCCGTATCTTTTGTTCAAAGAGGGCCTTCAGTGCCTCAATAACGAGATATGACTCTTCAAGCGAGCTAAACACTTTATTGTTCTGCAAAAAGGCATTCATCAAGAGTGTCACATTGTTCTCATTCTTCACTCGTGGCAAGTAGTGCACCATATATGACAGTAGTTGTTGTGCAGTATGTTTAGAATGTTTTGACGTTAGAATCGATAAGAGCAACTCCACATCCTTCTGGGTATCGGGTAATTCCTGTGGCACCACCGTGGTGTATGCCGTCTGCTGGAGTTGTTTTTGTACAGCTCTTCCCTGTGCTCCAAGTCTGTACATGTTCTTCCCAGTCTTTTCCAATTGTTCCTTATCTCAGTTCTTGCCCTCAACGCTCTCTACAAACTTTTTTCTTCAACATGTTCGACTAGTTGGAAGTCTCAGCCGGGGGTTCCCGGGGGGTGAGGGGGTAAATTCGCGAAAGCTCTCTTTCACACACGGGTTTATCGGTGGCCTCTCCTAAGCAAACTCACCAAGACATCGAAGGCTCTGCTCTCCTATGTTCATCAACAGGAGTTAGATACGAGGGTGGCAACATGCATGTTACAATGTCACATCATCGAGGAGTTTATTCAAAAACAAGAGGAGGCGGTACATTTTGGTGGACGTATAGCAAATAAACGTCGGAGGGCATCACGAGCATCATGAGCATCATGAACGGCCCCATCGATGAAACTATTAGGGAAGGATGAAGAAGAACAGGACAAGAAGAACAAGCTCTTTGAGGAGTTATTGAGTCATGGGATAGGGATCAATGTAATATGTATCAATAATGCCCTTTAGAAGAGAGAATCTGCACACGCTATCTCTTGACCCATATATATTTGACTTCACAAAAAAAAACACACACACACGAGTCTAGCACATAGCGTAGAGTCAGTACCAACACCATATCGCCATGTTCTAGATTCTTCACCGACAATATTGCATCATTTTAAGGCATCGTACATGCAGTATTGTATACAAATTAACTGTCCAGACTCCATAACACCAACCTATACCCACACACAGAAGAAAAACTCCACAAGTTGAATGATCCATGCGCCGCAATGTAGATTGAAACCTCCTCTTATCGGAAGACCCGCGAATTCTGATTTCGCGAAATTTGTTCACCATAGGGGAATAAGAAGTTCCAACTAATTAGAGACGCCCGAAGTAGGCAGAGAAGATAACATAAAACAGTAACGACACATACCCGCTATAATGAGTACAGGACTCCCTGCAGGATTTAAGAACTTTGGAGTATCGAGATTCTTGTGTCTTTTCACGATCGCGGTGCCCGTAGTGGCGTCGTTGACATCCACAAAGTATCTCTTCTTCTATAGTTATGAACCCTTCCTATCACAGTACCACCAGTTCTGGAGGCTGTTCACTGTGCAATTTGCTTTTGTCAACGAGAGCGAGGTCTTTCTTGCCACGGTAATCCTCTATCAGTACAGGAACTTGGAAAGACTATACGGGGCTAGGAAGTATGTCAGCCTCATCGTTGTGGTCTATTGCTACACGCTGCTCACTATATCGCTGTTGGCTTCCATCAATTTCTACTTTGGAATTGCTTCCCTTAATGGTGTATCGTCGGGACCAACGGCCATATTATTTGCGCTGTTGGCCAACTATCGTGAGTTTATCCCTGTGATCTATAGATTTGAAGTGTATGCTACTGAACAGAAGAAGATCACCCTCACAAATCAGTTCCTCATATTCTTGCTATCTTTCCAATTATCCGTCTCTCAAGGGTTGAGATCCCTGTCTATGGCTCTATTAGGGTGGGTACTCGGTGATCTTATCTCAAGAGGGATCTTCCCAGGAAAGAACTGGAGAATCCCATACTGGAACCAGATAGTGAAGAAGAGAGAAGAGACACCTGTGCCACTTGCTGATGCCGATCCTGATGCCGACGAAGATGAAGAACAGACTGCTACTGAAACAAGACCCTTGGCTTCGCAATTCTTGGATACTTTCAGAAGATGAATGAATTGAATGACTATGTCAATTTGTAGGACTCGCCATTAGTTTCCTTGACGCATTCGTCTGTGCAGCACATAATGTAATTGAATTTGAAAGTAATGTTCACACGCTATTATGCACCGCATCTCGTGTCTTCCTCTATGTCGTGTAATGAATGGTTCCTGCTGAAAGATGTCTGACGTCATGAAAAACAAACAAACAAACAAACAAAGAAGTACCTGCATCAGCTTCCAAATCAACCACTGAGCCCTACAAAAATGATCCAGAATTTGCCCGCTGAGGTACAATTTATTATCTTCAATCATTTGCAGACCTCAAGCAGACCACAGTACACTTTTGCTCTAGCTCAAAGGTCCCTTAGAAATTTATCGCAGGCTTGCAAACAACTACGGCGTGCCGTCTTGGAATACTTCGGTCATAGGGTGTCGCTGGTAAGGCAATATGAAACGCAGCCAGTTGACTTACATAGAGTTGAACAGAGAGCAGCGCTGACGCTTGAGCTTTGGACGAGATGGTTCCCAGTGGTACAAGAATTAGAAGTACATGTCGGTATGGATATGCAAAGGGCTCGACACTTTAAGAACATAAGAAGCTTAACAATCTTTGGGGATACCGATAAAATGAGCCGTAATTATATCTTTTATCATTTGCAGCACTTGGCTATGAAGATTGGAAAAAAAATATTCTTTATCATGAACCCCCTCTTGTTGAAACGATTAGACCTGTTTATCAATGGTGAGAGTACGGAAGAGGCTATATTGTCGTTTGCACCATGCTCAAATCTAACAGAACTGAATATAATGGCTAATGATAACACACAGTTGTTGACTTTTGCTCCGTTGTTTGCTCTATTGGAAATATTGGAACATTTGGATAAGTTGGTATTGAGAAGACATATGCTTTGTAAGTCGATGGGATCTTTCAGCAAGAGTATCAAGGCATCAGAAGCGTTCAAGATAATCAACAACCTGCGACTCACAGAGTTGTCTGTTGATTTGTTCCATCTGAGACATATTTTCGATTTCACTTTTGATCCTGACATAGCAGTGCCACAGCCATCAAACGCACCTGACTTACATTTGACCCTTGTGGAACCAACATTGTCATCGACCTGGTCAGAAGCAGATAATACAGTCGTGGTTACACTGCTGAGAACACTATCACAGAGCTATAGAATCACGCATTGGACGCTCGTCTACGGGTCACAGACAGAGATGCAAAGGCATATGCCTTTGTCAAACCTTGTGGCTTTGTTCAGATACCCTCAAACCTGCAATGACCTCAAAATCGTAGATACAATGCTCGCATGGGAGACAGTTGATGATTCGATCATTCGTATGATGATAGAGCAAGATCATTGGAAAGTGATGACATGGGAACGTACTCCACAATCATCACCAATTTACAGAGAGGTTCAATCATATTATGTTGTCCATACCGCCAATAGTATCCATGTTCGCTTCTTGGAATGCCCACAAGAGATTAAGTTCTGGAGTTCAGAGACCATCTTGAACGATTTGGTGAGATATGGCGAACAGAAGCAAAGGTCAGCATTGTGGGATTGAACGGAGAGGCCGTAAATATAGGGTTGGTTGTGTCTGTCACGTGATTCTTCTTTTGTAGCCCTGACACCAGAACACCACGAGTCGAACTCCGTGACATTTGTTTCTATCCATGACATCCTAACATCACAGAGCGCACGCGCGTTTCACTCAGCATTGAAAAATCTGGATTGCACTGTTACACTTCTACACACTTTCTAGAACAAGACTATCCAACAAAATGGCTAAGACTACCCCAAAGCAGTGAGTGATTGAACCACACTGAGGTCAATATCATACCACTCTGTCCAGTAGGACAATTTGATTATACTAATCTAAACCTGGCTTGCCTGTGATAAAGATATTTCTTTACTCCTTTCAAGCTTTCTTTACTTCATCGCTCGGGCCTCTAAACAGAGGTCATCGAGAGTAGAAGGCATGGGTTGTTATCAGCTTTGGGATCCTCTATACCAAGTATGTCTCAAGGTCTATGCTTCCTCTGTCCTTTCCCTATTGATGGGTGCTTACAATGGAGTGGATATACGTTTCTGTATACTCCCCCTATTCAGCCCAGAGGGAGAAGTAACCATGGTCGAATGAGTGGTATCATGTCGACAAGCTCTAAAAGTAATTTGCGTGAACCGTCATATTAACAAATTTCCTTAGAGTTATCACCGCTGAGCAAGTCCTCGTTCCAGAGTCCCAATTGAAGAGAGCTTCTGCTTCTGCTAAGCTCTCCGAGAAGGCTGCTGCTGAGAAGTTGGCTACCAAGAAGGTGAGTTTTACTCTAAACCGTGTTACATAGGGGGAATGCCCATTTTGTGTGATGATAACCACTTTCAACATGACTAGCTACGGCAATGTTGTCTGTTCGTTAACCATCTTTCGGGACTGACGTATAGGCATTCTCCTGCATCACTGTATCATATCCTTATTCCAAACCTATTTACTAACAGATTTTCCAAAGGCCAACAAGGAGAAGCGTCAAGCTATCTTCGAGAGAACTGCTGCTTACGAGAAGGAGTACTACGAGTCTGACCGTGCTGTCATTGCTGCTAAGCGTGAGGCCAAGGCTGCTGGTTCTTACTACGTTCCAGCTCAACCAAAGCTTGTCTTTGTTGTCAGAATCAAGGGTATCAACAAGATTGCACCAAAGCCAAGAAAGGTTTTGCAATTGTTGAGATTGTTGCAAATCAACGCTGGTGTCTTTGTTAAGCTCACCAAGGCTACCGCTGAGCTTTTGAAGCTCGTTGAGCCATACGTTGCTTACGGTTACCCATCCCTTTCTACTATCAAGCAATTGATCTACAAGAGAGGTTACGGTAAGGTCAACAAGCAGAGAATTCCATTGTCTGAGAACTCCATCATTGAGCAATCCCTTGGCCAATTCGGTATCGTCTCTATTGAGGACTTGATCCACGAGATCTACACCGTTGGTCCAAACTTCAAGCAAGCTAACAACTTCTTGTGGCCATTCAAGTTGTCTAACCCATCTGGTGGTTGGGGTGTTCCAAGAAAGTTCATGCACTTCATCCAAGGTGGTTCCACTGGTAACAGAGAGGAGTTCATCAACGCTTTGGTCAAGAAGCAATTGTAAGCTGCTTGAACTTCTTAAAAGAAGGGTTGGATTTCTCATGTAATAATTTGTTTATAGCTATGAATTGAGAGGTTCCTCTTTTTATATCCTGGGTATTTATGTGTTTTTAGTAATGAGGTTTTTAATGAGAAATTTGTACTTGAAAGAGTAGCATTAATTTCAGTATAAAAGATCTTACTCAAACTTGAATGTATTGTACTTTAGAAGTCATTGTTGAGACCCAAATGGTAGTGCTCTTCCTCTGCCAAAATGCCAACTTCGATAGCTTCAAGAGGTTTAACCTGTGTTGATTTGATCTGTTTTGTTATCTTATTCAAATCAACATTGACAAAGTCCTTCATGAACTCGCCAATCTCGATGTTTTCATGGTTACCACCTAGCTGCTCTCTAAGCAGCCTCATTGTAGACTTCTTGTTTGAGTAAGCATAGATGTTGACATCGACAGCACTATGACCATGGGTAGACCAACCAGTTTGCGAGCGACGAGATACAATGTCGTTAAGGAAGTAATGTGAAGCATCTTTGTGCTCCATCACAGTAATGACCTCTTCAGGTGTATACTTCTTGATACCCAAATCTTTCTCCAAGATCTCATGTTTGATAAAAGATTCTAAATCATCGCCTTTATATTGAGCAATCTTCTTGTTCAAATATTCACCAGAGTGTTGAGCCGCAAGCAAAGCTTCAGGGTACCACAGATAATCAGGATAACTCGGTGTCAATTGTCTAGCGGTGGCCAATCCACCAGTTTCATGATCGCTTGTAGAGATGATCACTGTTTCAACATCTGTTGAATCAGCAAAGTCCAATACTGCCTTGAATGCTTTATCAAAAGCTAAAACCTCACGCACTTGGGCAGCTGGATCATTGTTATGACCTGCATGGTCGATTCTCGAGCCTTCAATCAAGAGAAAGAATCCCTTATCAGAGTCCTTGGTTGCCTCAGACAATGCTTTCATGGCAGTAATTGCCTCCTCCTCCAAGGATGGGTGAACTTCTGGATCTCTATCCAAATCGAATGGGATATCATGATCTTCCAAGAGAGCCAATAGAGGGAACTGTACATTTTCACCGAGTTTAAGTGAGTCAAACTCAGATCTGTTCCCGACATAGGACCAACCTTGTTCCTGAGCCTCCACAATCAAGTTTCTTCCATCTTTTCTCAGGCCACCGGACCCATACTCAGATTCACCCGGCGGGTAAAAATGCGATCTACCACCACCGATCATCAAATCCACGACACGGCCTAATGGATATTCACCAATTTGGTGCTGTGCAATCAAGTCCTCATAGAATCTGTAAGTGACGTGACTTGAAAAGGCAGCTGGAGTAGCGTCAGTGATACGGGTAGTGACAACAAGACCAGTCATGTATCCATCGTACTTCATGGCTTCCAAAAGGGTACCACATGGCTCCTTATTAGGAGTAACACCAACAGCATTATTGTAAGATTTAAGGGCACATGAAAAAGCGGTAGCGCCAGCGGCAGAGTCCGTGACAAGGGAGTTTGAAGATCTGGTACGACTTGACCCTATCAAGTGCTTATCCAATGTCAATATGTCATCGATGCTTAAGCTATCACGATATTGACGGAAAGAACGTGCAAGGGATAAGGATGCTGGACCCATACCGTCCGTAACAAGGAAAATGACGTTCTTCTTGGTAGATAATTGTGTTGTTTGTGTCAAAGAGGATGATGAAAAGTTGTAGAACAGTGTAACTGGTTACGGCTGTTAGTATCAGTTGAACATATCAAATGTCTTGCTATATCGCTCACTGATCAAGATAGAAAGCAACAGATTTGTCCACAAGCGTCCGTTAAAGAAGCGGAGCCCCGCTCTGTGGGTCTTCGCCTCAGTAATTTTCTCCATGGATACTCCAAATGACTATCAGTTTGGTCCTTTCCGTCTTTCCTTGCCTCCCCCTGGCCGCTGAAGAAGGTGGCAAAAAGTATTGTTGGACTATCAAAACCAAGCGGTCCTGTTATCTCTGCTTATGTCATCATGGTCATCTCTGTATTACATAATATGATTATATAAGAATTCGCGAATCCTCCGCGAAAAGATCTTCATTCAGTATGCGATGGACGCTTTAATACTCACAAGGTTTTCTATCAGTGCACACCTAAAGAAGCTTTAAAAAGATGGTGTTTAATGCAAAAAAGTTCCGTTCCAAGAACCAACAAGCAGCTTATGATGCGACTTTTGCGGGGAAGTACCAAAAGAACTTAAAAAAGCATCCCTTCCTTCTGTTTGGACTTCCTTTCCTCACGGCTATGGGGTTGGCATCAGTATGGTTGTCCTCTTTCACTGCCATCAGGTATGAAAATAGGGATAGAAAACTTCAGGAGCTCGATGAAGACCAGATTCTAGATGTTAACACTAAAAAGAGACACGTTGATATGAAGGAGGAGTACTACAGACTCCAGGGACTAGGTGAACAAGACTGGGAACCAAAGAGAGTTCCAAGATTGCCTGGTGAAGGCGATAATGTGTTTTAAAAGGACTTGTTTTATTGCTACGAACCGTTATGAAATCATCTTTACTATCTCTTTTTTCCGCTTGTACATATGTGAAAAAAAAACGTTATTCTAACACATCGTAGGATTATTCACTTCTTAGCCTTGAGGGTAAGATCAACCTTTGTCAAGGCCAAGTAAGCCAATAATGCAATGAAAACGTACTTTGCAGCATTTAGAGGCTTTGTCATGAACTGAGCAACGCCATATTGGTACTTGACGACAATGCTCAATTTGCCCAAAGTATCAACCATGTTTTCGAATTCCAGTGTTACTTTGGTGTGACCATTACCCAAGTCGAAATATGACAGCTCATACCCAATATCTTGGGACTGATACTCAATAGGACATTCAACTTCCAACACCTTGGCGCCTTCTGGCAGATAGATGTTTAGCGACACTTCGTCATAGGACGAGCCTGGTGGTCCGTTCAAGAATGGCACTCTGACAACATATTCATCCCCACTTAATTTCTTCAAGTAATCCCCCAAGTTATTAGTCCATCCGATGGTGAAGTTGTAATGCCATCCACCAAACACTGGGAACCGTGGCTTGATGAACAACTTGTCACTGAATCCTCTAGAAGTACTCACGTTACCCACGAGATCAGTAAAGAATATATCTCTCGCATCTTCTTCAACATCCAATTCCATAGCGGTCAAGGCATGTGTTTGTCTCATGTTAGCTTTATTCAACATGAAATCCGCTCTTGAGAACCCCTTATTCAAGCGGGCAGCCTCATTTGTCGTCTCATACTCCTCAACAAATTGGATGGAGTCACCCCAATGAGAGATCCAAACACCACGGTTCAGCTTGTTGATCTTCAACAGTGGGCTGTTGAACTTATAGAGCAGTGCCATTGGGGTAGACTGGAAAGCCCCAGTGGAGTCAAAGCTAAATGTGAGGGCCTGGTTTTCAACAACGCCTTTGTCCTGGTCATCATCGGTCAACTCGGTGGCTTGAGCGACACCAGTAAACTTCAAATGGGATTTTAGGGTGTCATATGCGCTCAGAGGTTTCTTGACAGTTCTCAAAAGTAAGGTCTGTTCATCAGTCATACCAATTTTCGCAGGCAATGGTTCCAACACATTGGTGATGCTCATCGACACACCTAGTTTATACGTACTCTTTGGTGCAATAGGTGGCAGTTCAACTTTGACATAGTTCACCACTGGTCCTGATTTCGAATCACCACTCTCCTCAACGTATTCTGTTTTTAACAACTTTTTCCCGTTGTTTAATGGATATACCGAGAGCACACTGAGTTTGTCGTACAGGTAGTTTGGCACAGCGATGTAGTATTCGCCGTTTGGCACATCAGCAATGTTTCGGATCTCGATGGTTTGATCTTCACGTAGGTATGCCTTTGAGAGGTCCACGAAACGGGTCAAAAGAGTATTTTCCCAGGTCTTGGGTGGTACGAAGCACAGTACAGTACTCAGCAGCGTGAACAGAGTAAGTTTCATCGTTCAATCGCCTTCAACCGTGCTCTTACCTGGAACTTTCACCATCTTTCAATTCGGTGTACTTTCGGTGTGATTGAACGTGTCGTTTCCCGACCGGTGGATTCCGAGGGTCAGTGGTCGGAGTTCATGCCGATGTACTGCAACTACAACTACAACTACTACAGCTGTTTTCGATGCACCAAAGTGGCTTCAGAGGAGATAATGTGATGTTGTTCATTCATCCGCAAAGGAGTTCTCTGGGACTCTGTAAACAGTGAGCTTTGGCTCGTTTGGATTCTTCAAAATGACAAACTTACCATCCTCCTGGGAGTTGAGGATGTCGATGTAGGACTTGACGATACCCCAGCCGTTACCGGAGGATAGATTGATCTGGAGGGCCAGATCCTTCGGTTGATAAGAAGCCACACCAAGAATGGTGTGCGTGGTGTTATCCTTGAAGTTTGTTCTGGAGACAAATCCCAGCTTGATGGTGTCAACACCAGCCAAGAGAGCTTGTTGGGTCCATTTGGACAACTTGTTGTTGTTGTTCTTCAACTCCGCAGCAATGATGGCACCACGTTGGGAAGAAAACTTGGTCTTCCAGTCAATACCGTTGTTCTGGTACTCATTGATGGCCTTGACGCTCAAGAGTTGGTTAGAAGCAACGTCCTTTGTGTCAAACTCGGTTCTGATCACAATGGACAACGGGGTCTCGTCTTCTTCACCAGTCTTGAATTCCCATTTCTTATACTTGTAACCCTTGGAGAGCAATGGTCCACTTGAGGTGTGGAACGGGTTCGAATGCTCCAGTGGGATCACTTGGTCTTCGGCAACAACGTTAGCCAACAAGTTTTGGTTGACAAACATGGCTTCGAGTGACAATTTAGTAGCATTGTTAATGTTTGCGTCAACGGCATCCGATGGAGCATCCAGGGCATTCTCATCAACTGTCAGCCTATCAATCTGCGAGCCCTCACGCTTATCCAAAAAGATCTGGCCGTCCTTCTTCGTTGCAACAATGTCCCACGAGTAGACGGATCTGGCAGCACACATCAGCTGAGAAATAACAGAGTCTGTAGTGAAAACTTGGGCAGCCTTTTGCGACTGGAGCTGCTGGATAACAGGGTCATCGGAAGCTGTTGGGTTATAGATGTTTTTATCGATCGTCTTCAATGGGACACCACCTTTCTCCATTCTCTTGTTGTAAGCGTTCAGGACACCGTACGTTCCCAATTCGGATGGCTGTGCCACTTCAAAGTTCAACTTCGTCAACTTGTTCAATTCAATGTCAGAGACAACAGTCCATGAGTCTTCAACTTTGACAGACGAGTCGCGCACTCTCTCTGGTTTTTCCTCCTTCCAGTAACGTCTGCCACCTTGTTGTGGGTTTGGAACAAACGGTCTCTTTGTGGCAAAAGACTTCTTCTGGAACGAAGCACCTCCTTGGGTACTATTGTGCTGTCTGGCTCCTCTCTTCAACACAGTGGTCTGTGTTACCTGAGATCTCTGCAGCTGCTTCGAGTTATCGACAACTTCAAAGTCCTCGCCTTCGTCCTGGGCCTCTGCAGCAAAGCTGGACGCAGCACTGGCACCGTACGCATGGAAGTAGTCTCTCTGGTTGCGCTTCTTATCCTTGGAGTCACGGGCGAACTCCTGTTGTTGCCAATCAGCGGCCTTACCGAGCTTGTCACCCTTGGAGAATGGTGCGTATGGGATGTCTGAGAAACGAAGGGACTCTGGCACAGCGTTCTGTGGGCCCCATGTGTTAGAGATCCCGGAGAGGTCAAGAGGAAGAGACATTTTAGAAACAGGAGGGATATGGAATACTTTTTTTAGTCCTGTAAAATCCTTGAGCTCTTTGAAGCCGTTTGGTCTTTGCGTCTTTGAACTCCTCGAGACATCATCCATCGCAGACTTTCTTTGTCCAGTGCTGAATAAATTTTTTCGTGTGCAAAACGAGTTCGCGGAATTTGTCTCCCGCGAATTATTTCGCGAACTCGTTTTGCGTTTTTCCCAGTGGCGAAACTTCAACACAAGGAAAACATACACACATACACACATACACACATACACACATACACATATACACACAGAGATCTGTTTCTTACGACACCAATTGAGAAGAGAAGAACGCAAAGAATGAACGGGATCTCTGTGGATATTAACCACCTGAAGAAAGGTGAGGTGAGGTGTGTACTTTTGTGTCTTCTTACTGCCAGTGGTCCTGGAAGAGAGAATAAGACGAAGAAACGAAGAAGGACTATTATCGGAGACCACAGTACTAACACAAATTTATAGCTTGGGTACATCTATGTATGTTGTTTCTTTCTTTGATTGTTTGTTTGATTGTTTTAGGGACATTTTACCATGTCCCATATGAATCTTCTCTCTCTCTCTCTCTCTGATGAAACTAACAACAACAACAGTATGGCTGTCGCTTTTAAAGACGGTGTCGTGCTAGGCGCGGACTCGTGAGTATGAGGGATTCTTCCTTTCGCTTTGTCCTCGATATACTAACAGCACACCCTCACCACAGACGTACCACCACAGGCTCATACATCGCTAACCGTGTCACTGATAAACTCACACAATTGCACGATCTGATCTGGTGTTGTCGTTCCGGTTCCGCCGCCGATACCCAGGCAGTGGCTGATATCGTCAAGTACTACCTGGACCTCTACGTTGCACAGCATGGACATGCACCACCACCGAAAGTGGCTGCTTCTCTGCTCCAAGAGCTCACCTATAAGAACAAGGATAATCTGACTGCAGGCTTGATTCTCGCGGGCTTTGATGAGTCCACTGGATCTGGGGAGGTATATAGCATACCGTTGGGCGGTTCTGTCCACAAGCAGGAGTTTGCCATTGCAGGCTCGGGCTCGAGCTATATCTACGGCTGGACTGAGAAGAACTATAAGCCTGATATGACGCAGAATGAGGTTGTGGGATTCGTCAAGACTGCACTCTCACAGGCGATCAAATGGGATGGCAGTTCCGGTGGTGTCATCAGACAAGTTGTGTTGACGAAGAAGGGAATTGAGCGTCTGATCTTCTACCCAGATGAGTATGAGAACGCCTAGATTTAGTTTCATGCTATATGTTTTGTGATGTGAATGTGAATCTTGTCGTAGTTTATATCTGTCTGTTTGTCTCCCTATCTATCTATCTGCATACCCCCACCACCAATTATCATCATAGTCCTTTGTTCCAAGTGCCCCACACACACTTCACATCATGCCGGGCGCGGACAATCATGAACACCAATGCCCGGTATCAATTACCTGCCTTATAAAAACACACATACTCCAACGGTCTCCCTGTAAATGAGCCTTGCAGACTCCATAAAAGTATCGCTGCCGAAGGACAAGGAATACACCGTGTTCCATTGGCAATCAAAGCCTAGAGACACGCATCCACTGGTCGCAAGACAACGTGCAACAACGGTCAAAGTCGAACACTTCATCTCATTGGCACACAACGAAAAGGTGTTTTACGCCCTAGAAATCTTCGTGTACATCACGTTGTTTAAAACCCATACAGAAAAATTGCTATTCATCTCCAAAGCTGATACCAATGGCCAGAACGAGTCCAAAGTGAGTATACAGAGAGTCACCCAGTCCATCATTGAGCATCTGCTACGCATCCCGGTCTCGCACTACCTCCATGATATCATCCCAAAGAACGCCGCTTCTGTTAGCTATGTCAAGAATACTATTAACAGGTTCACTTCGACAAAAGAAGCCCTCAGAATCTTACTACAGCGTCATTTGGGTCAACTGAGCACTCCCGAGCAGATCAAGCCCTATACAATCACACACTACCCGCCGAAAATCGTCACAAAAATAGCACTCTTCACCAGAAGTGAGCCGCAGTACTTGTTTCCAAGCTCTTCTGATAATCCATCAAAACACATCCTGGATGGCGAAGGTCTGCTGAAATGGTGGCTCCGTACGCTGGACCCTTTAGTGTTAACTCAATTCGATCAGTACGGTGCGTATCTCAGGATCCCAGCTGAGGATGACAAAATCATACAACGCTACTTGTCACCACTAACGTCAAATTGGTCCATAGGTGACATGTTTGGTGGCATGGATGACGATGTTGCCGTCTTCAAGGTCCCTCTGTTCCCAGACGACCCAAAGACCAGATTCTTGGAACACCTCTGTGTTGAATCCCGCATAAAGAAGGTCACTGTGAGACAGTTCTGGGAAGAATTACAGATAAGACAAGAGTTTAGGCTCGGTGCAGTGGTGAGTGTCATTGGAATTGAGGGCTCTCTAAAGCCAGGTGAAGAAAAAGAAAGTGGGTTGATCTGTTCGCATAAACAACTCAAGAGGCTCAAGAACTTCATCACAGGCGAAGACTTCCATGATGAGGAAGGGGCATTGGAGTCGTACAGAAACATAATCAATTATTTGGAGTTGAACCAAACTTTAGAATTCACGAAGGGCCTCACTACAGAGGGTCAATATGTCAAAGCAGCCGTTACGGCTACCCCTGCTACGCCCACTGCTGGTGTGAATATCCTGACTACGTTGGTTAGGAAGAAACAAAAGAAATAGATCTCTAAACTTGCTCATAATATTGTTGTAATATATACATGTAGATCCCTTTCACAATACTTCGTTGATGATCTTTGAGGCCTCCTTATACGTCTCCAACAGTTTGACGCACTTCTCACGTTCTTGTGCCAAATTAGCATCCTCCAACAGCAATTCGTCAAACATGGACTCTTTATACAATTCCGTCACCAGTCTGTTCTGAACACTTTCTTTACTGTAGTTCACGAGAAGACACATAATTGCCTTTGGTACTTGATCTTGAATCATCTCACGGATGATGCCAAAATAAGAAATGATCAAACGCTTGATGAGTTCTACTTCAACCTGTTCACGTTCACTCAACTCTGGTTCTTCAAAAGAATCATCCGTATTCATCTCATAAGCACTTTGTGTAACGTTGATGCTCAACTCTTCCAAAGCGCCAATGGTCTTGGAAGCCTGGCGGTTATGGCCGTTGGCCTTCAATGATGCCTCATTCTGCTGCTCTTTGCCAAAGAAAAAGTTGAGGAATGAGTCCTTCGATTCAGTCTTTTCGTTATGAATCTTCGTCGTCTGTGACGTAAAGTCAGATGCATCATCGGACTCAACATCGTCCAATTCTTCATCCACTGAGCCATTGACGCTACCATTTGCAGCCGGCTTAGGTCTGAGAGTTTTCATATTATCTACGCTTCTCTTCTCAGTCTTCTTGTTTTGCAGATCGCTGACAACTTCAGCCAATGCTGCAGCTGCACCAATGAATCCAGGATGGTTTGTGTTAATATAGGATCTATGAATTTCAATCAAGCTCTCGACATAGGAAATGGTTGGCCCTAATCTTTCGCGAAGCAAGTCACTAACAACTTCGATCAGGGCCTGCTGCAATTTAGGGTATCTTGACAATTCAGAATTGCCACAGTTATGACAGATCTTCATCAACTCTTCGTAAACCAACTCAACACAGCGGTGGGATGGACTCTGGAGAAGTTTGATCTGCGGCTTAACCAAGAGGTCAAATGCAAGTTCTGGGACGAATAATGAAGGTCTTGGACCAGTAGAGTTTCTGATAGCTGTCCGAATATCCTGCGTAGTTAGGTCAGATGTTGGATCGATGGAACCGAGAGAGTTACCGAGCACATCATAGTAAATATAGTAGATTCTCGCACCACCACAGAGCTCCTTAGTATTTCTATCCACAAGTGTGCCCTCAATGGAACTGACAAAGCTAGTGGCGAACTTGGTCATCAACTGTAAGATCAAAGAACTACGACCTTCCTTTGTCGTAGATTGCAGTCCACCATATGAAGCCAATTCCTGTTCCGTCTGGCCCATTAATGTATTCAATCTAGCTTTGATGTCTGGCAATTTCTCCCTAATATGGTTCATCAAAGTCTGATTCAACACCTTGGCCAAATATCTAGTACCACATCTATTTGAAATGGTTCTGTAGACAGGATGCGCTCTAAAGAACTCATCTTCAGTCTCCAATCCTTCTTCAACACTCTTATTCATAATGACATCCTGTTGTGATCTATTCACAACCCCTACAAATCCCAACTTCAATGGATAAACTTTACCTGATAGAATATCCAATGCATTAGTCCCATGGTCCATCAAATCCAATTTAGACAGCACACCAATAGTACGCTTACCTTGTGGATCAACCTGTCTAGCCAACTTCAGTGATTCGGAGTTCACAAGATCGACGTTGGCAGGGGAAACCGCAAGGATGATGCAGTTTGGTTTAGCAATGTATTCCAAGATCAAATTACGGATTTGTTTCTCAATGTCTGTTGGTTGGTCACCAATTGGGACTTTAGTGATACCAGGGAGATCAACAAGGGTCAAGTTCAACACTTTTGGGGAGTAGATCTTCAAGTTGATTGGTAATCTGGAGATACCTTTGTTCTTACCAGCAATTCTCGATGTCTCGTTCGCAATCTCCTTTCTAATATCCTCAAAATTATAAAATCTCTTGCCTGGAATATGTAAGAACTCACCCCATTCGTTCGGGACTTCCGGCTTGTAGCCCTTTTGCTGTCTCAGATGGTCCTCCAAGGTGAAGTCATCGCCGCTGTTACGTTCTTCTGGAGTGGACTCTCTTGGGCTGCTACCATTGTACTGGTGAATCAATGGCGAGTCCTCCGCTAAATTGATCAACTGTAAAACAAGAGGTCTTCTTGTGACGATGCCCGTTCCTCTTGGTAGGAAATCTTTCCCTACAATAGTCTCCAAGATGGATGATTTACCGCTGGACTGCGATCCAATGATCGAAAGGATCGGCAAGTCCAACGAGTCAACACCGGCGTCGTACGTCACGTCCTGGAGCTTATTCACCGTAGGAATCAAATCCTCAAGAGAAGCCATGGCCGCTGTGTCTGAAATGCGAATTTGTCGCTGGTGGCAAAATCAGTTTCGTTTCGTGTTGATGTTTTATGTTGATGGGAACAGAAAAGAAAACAAGCGCGGAGAAGCCGAGAAATGCAATCCGGGTAACGACCTTAATTATGATTCATTTCCTGATCTGGGTACGCCAGTTTATATGACGATCAAAAACTACTATGAAAATCCCTTTAAAAAATGGTATTGAGCTAACCTTCCTCTTCCTCCTGTCTATCCTTCTTTCCCTTCTTCTTTTCTCCTTGATCATTGAAAATGAGACCAGAGATCTGTTTCTCTCTCTCACTCTTATAAGGCTTTGATCCCGGTCTGCTATGTCTTCTCTCATTCTCCTCTCTTCTCTTTAGGCTCTGTATTTCGACGTTCTTGATCTCACCAGCCTTCTTCACCACAATTGGAAGATGTCTGTGTCTAGAGATTCTTCTGATCTCAGGCATGTATTTGAATCTCTCCTTCAATGCCTCATCATACTCTAATTTGGCCCTCTCCTTAGAGGACTTCACATTAGACCGTTCAGAGGCTCTAGCACGCCACATACGAATGTTACCATCATCAGAACCAGAAAGTACGTATTTAGCATCCATACTGTACTTCACTTGGAAAACGTGTTGCATACGCTTTGTGTGATAAACGTCTCTGGATTGACCTTCACGGGTCTTAAAGATCCTTATCGTCTTATCATACGAACCAGTCACGATTTCTTGCCCCGTTGGCGCAAAGTCAACATCTAGAACTGCTGCAACGTGCCCTTTAAAGACGTTCATTGCCTTTTTCATATATCTCATATCATAGTAGTACAAGTTATGATCTTCACTTGCAGTGACGAAGTTAAAGGCCTCGATAGGGTTCCATGTGATAGCGTTAGTGCGCAAGGTTTGTACTAATTTCTGTGTCGGAGAGTTTGTTCTGATGTCATAGAGTACAACACTGTTATCACTCCCAGCGGAGGCCAAGATACTTGTCTCCGTCTTGTTAAAAGAGACGCTGTTAATGTTATCACAACCCCACGACAAGTTAGAAATAGGTCTGGATCTTTGAGAATCCCAAAGTTCAATTGCAGCACCACCAGTGACAAATATAGAATCGTCTCTATGATGGTCGAGACTCTTAAAACTGTGGTCACCGTAAAACGTTTTGATCAAACCCTGCTTAGTGATATCTTCTTCACCGGCACCTGCATAATCCTCAGAGTTGACACTCCATAGCTTAATGGTCTTATCGTCACCGCAACTCAGTAATAACCCTTCTGGTGTAACACTGGTACCTGTAACCTGTCCATAATGCGCTCTAAAGCTGGCAATCTCCTGCTGAAGACTCAAGTCCCAATATTTGATGACACCATCCGCAGAACCAGTGGCTAATTTATTCAACACTTTAAAGTTTTTGGATATCGTATAGACACCGTCTCTATGGCCGTTGCCTAATTGTCCCAGGAATGGTTTGGCAAACATACGTTCCATCTTTGTCGCATTGAGTGCCTTTGTATATTCACGAGCTCTTTCAAAAGGATGGAGTTCTGGGTTCAAGTTTCGTGGTACCTGTGATTCCTGGGTTGATCTCACAGGAACATAGTTATCCGCTGACCGACTGATCGTCTTGATTTTCATAGCTATTGGTATTTACTCCCGTATCGTTCTTGTTTGACATTTTATCTTTTGTTAGAGGAGAAAAGTTTGTGCCTCCCCCAAAATTTTCCGATGAGATGAGCCGGAAATCGGTATGTTCCGAGGTTGAGTAAACCTATTATATACACCGATTTACCATTAATAAGAGCATGTAATCTGTGTACAGAGAAACCAGGGAAATATTCCAGAAATAAAGAGTGTAATTGTATATATTGTTTACTCTTCAAGCCACGAATGATCAGAGACTACAATAAAACACCAATTTACAACCTACCAAAAGTCAAGCAGGCTCTCACCGATAGATCATAGAGTGCAACAGGAACGAGAACAGACCGCTTGAATAAAGCCATTTGAGCAATGTAAAAAAGAAAAAAGCAATTAATTGAGAAAAACTGAAATATTTCTGAAATCCCAAGGGTTGTCCTGACTCTTTTGGGTCATCAGTAACGACGGAAGAGACTATGTTGCCTGTAAATAGACAATGAAAAGGTATATGGTTACACGGTATCCTCTATATCATTTGCAGAAATCTCAAGTTCATGTTAATTGAGAGATGGTTGTGAAATATGATATCTTATAGATTCTATTCTCTATTTTTTTTTGTTTCAGATCAGGGTTAGAGCTATTACTGATGCTTCGTGAAAAAACAGTTCCATAAGAAGAGGTTCATTTTCTCCAGAAAACAATAAAAACCTACAAATAAAAAACACAATCCAAAAAGTAGCGTGTAAGACAACATGGGCTTGAGACTTGAATATTATTATTATACTTTCCTTCAAGTATATGGATAATAGATTAATAGATATGTATATTTACGTCAATTTTCCCTACTCCACCTTGATGATGTTTCCCTGAACATATCAGCACAAGGCGTGTTATCCTTCCCACTTCCTGTGGCAGACCCCACCGAAAATGACAGGCTACCAGATACACACTACAACTGTATAATTAGATGGAAGAATCCAGATCAGCTTAGCTTAATTGCTTCAAGAATCTCCGTTAATTAATAGTTAAAGCTTAAACGCATGTTCTCGCTCTTTAGACAAAAGTTGGGATACCAGCGTTCTTCCAGTCCCATGGGTCATTGAATCTAATACCTTCATCCAAGGCACTAATCTTATCCAGCTCTTCCTTAGTCAAGTCGAAATCTTCAACGTGCAAGTTCTCCAACAGTCTATCCTTGTTAGAAGACTTCGGAATGACACCGAGGCCTCTTTGTGTCGCCCATCTCAACAGCACCTGAGAGGCCTTCTTACCGTGCTTTTCAGCAATGGTCTTGATCGTCTCATGCTCGAACAATGGCTGCAAGTTCTCAACCTTTGGATGATCCAACTCGATGAAGGATTGTGGACCAAAAGAGGAGTAGGCAACGACCCATAAGCCGGCCTTCTGAGCATACTCGATCAATCTTGGTTGGACCAGGTATGGGTGGTGCTCAATCTGCAACGCCGATGGCTTGATGTTTGCACCTCTCAATAAGTCTTGGATCAAGGCGCCGTTGAAGTTAGAAATACCGATGGCCTTGATTTTACCGGAGGCATGAGCCTCTTCCAAAGCTCTGTAAGTCTCGATGATTGGAACATCCTCGAACTCAAACTCCTCTGTGATCCCGAAACCTGGTGGGTAGGAAGTTTCGAATGGGACGAATGCCTGAGCGATTGGGAAATGGATGTAGTACAAGTCCAAGTATTCCAACTGCAAATCCTTCAGAGTCTTATCCAGAGCCAGTTTCACGTTGTTTGGATGGTGGAAAGTGTTCCAGAGCTTGGAGACGATGAACAACTCTTCACGCTTAACCAAGCCCTCGTCAAGAGCCTGCTTGATACCGTTACCCACCTCGACTTCATTTCCGTAGTCAGCAGCACCGTCAAATAATCTATAACCGAGCTTGATTGCGTTGTACACTTGGCTAGCAGCAGTGTCTTTTGGGATCTTCCAGAGACCCAAACCGACCAATGGAGCCTTAAGACCGTTGTTTAGGGTGACGTATGAGGACATATTTTTCTTGGATCACTTGTATATACCAAATTGAGTGGAAGAAGAGAAGAGAAGAGATAGAAAAAAAAAGGGAAGGGAAACCAGGGAAACCAGGGAACCTCCCCTTTTTTTATAGGAGATCGGAGAGGTGTGGATCGAAATACCTTGCGGAAGTGAGAGAAGGTAGGTGCAGACGGCGAAAAAAAATAATCCGGGTAGATGCACACCTGTGGGGAAATTAGCGCGAACAAATACAACGGGGTGTTTAGCTGCGAGGGCCTTATGATGGAGTGAGGCGGGGGAGACAGAGAGACAGAAAGAATCACTCACTCTATATGATTCTGGCGGGTATTTTCGCGAGGAACATCCCAATAATTAATAATTAGACATAATTCTCGGAAGATCTCTGGATTTTGTCCGAATTGGGAAAAAGAGGAGGATCTGATGCCTTCTTAATATACCATGGCTGTGCCCCTGTACTAGCGTAGCAGAGCTTACTTCTGTGTATGATACTGCACAGTGCAGTTTGAAGCATGCGTGTCATCCCAAGCAAAGATGGTCGACGCTCCCATCCAGGTCATTCCAGTTCACAATATTGTATTGTATTGTATTGTATCGTAACAACTTGTGGATGGGCTGTAAGCGGCATCCAAATCTACACCACGTGACATCACAAATTCATCACGTGATTGAAGATAATATCCCACGTGACCACCTCTGAAGCACACACAGTAGGAAGCCACATTTGTTTTTTCTTTCCTGCTAGGTCGGGGACTGGTCAGACATTTGTCATCTGTTCTTATACTTCTCTCTTTGATAAACAGCTTTGGGGTTGGTTTAATCACAAACAAGATGCCAGAACAAACCCAGGAGCAAGCAAAGCCAAAGCCATGCTGTGTGTGTAAACCAGAGAAGGAAGCTAGAGACCAGTGTCTCCTAGTCCATGGTCAGGAGTCTGGTAAGTGCGATGACTTGATTACTCAGTACAAGACTTGTATGAAGGGTTTCGGGTTTGACATCTGAGAGTATATTGTTACAGTGCTTATACGAACAAAAAAATGATTAATGGTGATTCATGGTGCTTAAGGTGATATAGAATAATCTGTATATAAAACTGAATGGAACATTGTATATATATAAATATGTATCCGTGTAAGGGTAGAGACGCGTAATTAGACTCTAATGAATGATTGTCTATTATAGGAATAGAGCCACTATACAATAGTGGCTAAGGGGTGTTCTTGTAACTTGGATTTGGGTTTCAGAGAGACATTAAGCTCTGATAGGTCCTTTGGCCCTCACATCCCCCAGCTTTGTGTCACGAGTACAGACGGAGATTGTGTGTTGAAGCGTAAGCCTTCAGTAGATCTGGAGCGGTACGTGTGAGTTCAGATGCCCTGATACAGCTACATGTACATAATAATAAAAGAGAGTAAAAGTCTGACCTATAACACTGCAATAGCCATGAAGTAGGAGGAGAAATTAGGTATGTAATCGAATAAGGGTGAAGATTATTCGACATCCGGTTCGAATAATCCATCGAAGCACTCCAAGCGATCCAAGAACATGAGAAAGTTTTCTCCTTACACTGTATCATACCCAATGCACGTCAAATACTTGCTCAAGAGAGAGTACCGAAGAATCCGTAACAATGTTGGCGGCATCTTATTGCCGAGGAGTTTGCGGCCCTCCACGCCGTTAAGGGAGATAGAAAATTCGATTCGGAATCGCAAGGTTCAGTGCACATGAGATATTTGGGTCAGAAGTTGAGATTGGGTTATTCTGATATAAATTGCTTCTCAGTTGACCATGGTTTTCAGGTATCAAGGAACATTTGATTGCCAATAACCCCATAGATCAACATCAAACAAAATGAGCAACGAGAACACAGAGAGCGTCAAGATCGTCCCATGGAACAGACTGGGTCAGTCTGGACTCAATGTGTCTCAATATATCTTAGGCTGTATGCAATACGGCTCTAAAGAATGGCTGGCTTCTTGTGAAGACGATGAGGAAAAGATCTTTGCTATTCTGAAGAAAGCGTATGATCATGGATTCAGAACCTACGACACCGCAAACGTCTACTCCAACGGTTTATCCGAAACTCTTTTGGGTAAGTTCTTGAGGAAGTACAACATTCCCCGTGAAAAGGTTGTAATCATGACAAAGGTTTGTGCACCAGTGGATGCATCAAAAGGTCCAAGCTTTAATGGTTTATTCGTCGACCATATGCCTAAATCTGTTCAAGTTGACTTTTTTAACTCCAGAGGTCTGTCCCGGAAGCACATTTTGGATGCTGCTAAGAAATCTACAGAGAGATTGGGTACCCATATCGATATCTATCAAATCCATAGATTGGATCACAACGTCACTAAAGAGGAAATTATGCGTGCTTTGAATGATTGTGTTGAACAAGGATATACCCGCTACATTGGTGCGTCTTCCATGAAGGCCGTTGAGTTTGTTCAGCTTCAGCATATTGCTGACAAAAATGGGTGGCACAAGTTCATTAACATGCAGTCATGCTACAATCTTCTTGATCGTGAGGATGAGCATGAGCTTAACTACTACTGCAATGATAATGGAGTTGGTCTCACTCCATACTCTCCACTTGCCAGTGGATTCTTGGCCAGGCCTCTGGCTCGTGACCCCTCTGAATTTACAGACAGAGCTGCTGCACTTGATGTATATGGATTTCCAACAGTTTCTGCTCAAAGTAAGGAGAAGGTTGCTGATGCTACGATAATCAATAGAGTTCAGGAATTGAGTGAGAAAAAAAATGTTAAAATGGTTCAGGTCGCACTCGCTTGGTTAGTTGCCAAAGGAGTGAACCCAATTGTGGACATTTCCAAGATGGAGAGATTCGAAGACTACTTGAATGCAGCTGATGTTACCTTAACTTCAGAGGAGATTGCCTACTTGGAAGAACCTTACAAGCCAAAGATTAGAAATTTTTTTTTCTAATTTATTTGATGCCATGGTGTCAGTTTTATTAGGTTGGTCTTAAACTTTTATATATTTCTTATATTCTTTTTATTAATTTTTATTCTAACTTTATCCAGTGATACATATTATACGGTAATGATAGCACTAGGGATGAATAGTACTAGCATATTTGTGAGGGCCAAAGGACCTATTACACCCTATTGGACCTCTATTACCTGATGCTTATTTTTCGTACCCTTAATTAATAATTACTATAATAATCATAATGGCTTCATTATCTTCTTGAATGGGTATTAGTCGTGTCGAGTAAATTGTTGACGCTTAGGAGTTGCAACAATGGCGCGACAATGCAAGATTAAAGATCTTATTCAGATTCTTATCTAAACCAAATGAGAGTGGTTGACATAATTTGCGATTAAGTTTCAATCCATTGTCTGTATGATTATCCTACGCGTCGACTTTCTCGCACACATGCTCGGTATGGCTAGAAAGGCCATTGCCTGAGAAGGCTTGGTTTCTCTTTCTTTTTTTTTTTATATGATGTCTAACATCTATCGGATTATGATATGATAACTGTTAACATAACTATTGATATATCAATGATCAATACATATTACATATACGCATACATATACGCAATATCAAAATCACACGTTCAACGACTGGCACCGTAGCACGCAACAGCCCAAATGCTTGCCTCCAATTCCAATTCTTAGGCCTTATACAATGAAACTGCTTACATCAGCGAGCTTCGCGTCTTCGCGTTTTCGCGACTTCGCGCTGGAGCGCACCACAAAATTAACCAACACGTAAACGTTGAAGGAATCAACGAGTACAGTAGAGAAGACAAGACAACAGAAGAAAAGAGACGACGATCCCGTTGAAAGAAGTATAAAATGCACACCTTCAACCTGATCACAGTGTTCACACTACTGGTATCCCTCGTTAGCGCTCATAATGTGCTCTTGCCTGCCAATGGGAAGCGCTGTTTCTTCGAGCAGCTCAAGAAGAATGATGAGTTGGCTGTGAGCTTCCAATTTGGCAATAGAGACGCTCGTTCCAGTGAACAACTCACTGGTGATTTCAGTGTATTGTCCCCAGCTGGAAGAGTTCTCAAGAGTGAACACGATGTCTCCCATGGCGACGTGAGTGTTCAGGCCTCCCAGACAGGCAAGTATGCATACTGTTTTTCCAATGAGCGTTCTTCCGTCGACACAAAGGACGTGTCTTTTAACATCCACGGTGTTGTATACGTCGACATCAATGATCCCGACAACGACTCCTTGGATGCTGCCGTTAGAAGATTGAGTGTGTTGACTACTGAGGTGAAGAACGAACAGAGTTACATCGTTGTGAGAGAGAGAACCCATAGAAATACTGCTGAGTCCACTAACGATAGAGTGAAATGGTGGTCCATCTTCCAATTGGCCATTGTTGCCTTCAATTCTGTGTTCCAGATCTATTACTTGAAGAGATTCTTTGAGGTGAAGAGTATCGTCTGAATGAGCTTCTCGAAGAACCTCGTTAAAAAGAATCAGCGTCACGGTCAAGCTTTTCGCAATCAAATCTACCACAGTCTCAATACAATAAAGCCTTTTTTCAGTTATGTTTGCTACCGTTGTAGTCGATCCACCAGTATTCGAACACTGTTTTGTTTTCCCAGATTCGCGAAACCCTCATCGAAATCATCAACACAACGGGCAAACAAAACCGCATAAGAAACAGAGCATAGCAGCTAATGAAGTTCTACATCGATGACCTGCCTGTGCTGTTCCCATACCCAAGGATATATCCCGAGCAGTATGCATACATGTCTGACATCAAGAAGACCCTGGATGTGGGAGGTAACAGTATACTAGAGATGCCTTCAGGTACAGGGAAGACCGTCTCGTTGCTGGCACTGACAGTGGCGTACCAGCTGCATTACCCTGAGCACCGCAAAATCGTCTACTGTTCTCGTACCATGTCTGAAATTGAGAAGGCGCTGATTGAGTTGAAAGGATTGATGGAGTATAGGGCCAATGAGCTGGGCTATGTTGAAGATTTCAGAGGGTTAGGCTTAACTTCGAGAAAGAACTTGTGCTTACACCCTGTAGTAAATAAAGAGCGTAAGGGTACAGCAGTGGATGAGAAGTGTCGGAGAATGACCAACGGATTGGCTAAGCAAAAGATTGAACAAGGCGAACAGGACATTGAACTCTGTGATTATCACGAAAACCTCTATGCTTTGGAACCGGATAATTTGGTGCCTCCTGGTGTTTATTCCTTTGAACAACTGACAGAATACTGCAAAGATCAGAAAACGTGTCCCTACTTTACAGTGCGTCGTATGATTCCGTTCTGCAACATCATTATCTATTCCTATCACTATTTATTGGACCCTAAGATCTCTGAAAGAGTCTCTCAGGAATTATCCAAGGATGCCATTGTCATCTTTGATGAGGCACATAATATCGACAACGTCTGCATCGAATCTCTGTCCATAGATTTGACGGGTGATATGTTGAAGAAGGCTTCGAAAGGTGCGACGTCTCTAAACAAGCGTATTGAGGAAGTAAAGAAGACAGATGCGAACAAATTACAACAGGAGTACGAGAAACTGGTCCAGGGTCTGTCAGCTTCGGAAATAATTAATAACGAAGACCAGATGATGGAACCCCCCGTCTTATCAGAAGATCTATTGAAAGAGGCCATACCTGGAAACATCAGAAGGGCCGAGCATTTCGTTGCATTCCTCAAGAGATTCGTAGAATATCTCAAAACAAAGATGAAGGTGCTCAGTGTTACGTCTGAGACGCCAATTATGTTTCTGCAAAAACTGAAAGAACTAACATTCATCGAAAGAAAACCCCTTCGATTCTGTTCCGAAAGATTATCTCTACTTGTGAGAACACTGGAGATCCAAGATATCGAAGAGTACGCTGCTTTGAAAGACATTACTACTTTCGCAACGTTAGTATCAACATATGAACAAGGCTTTGCTTTGATCTTGGAGCCTTATGAGACTGAAAATGCCACGGTGCCCAACCCAATCTTGAGATTTACCTGTTTGGACGCATCTATTGCCATCAAACCTATCTTTGATAAGTTTTCATCGGTGATTATTACATCTGGTACCATTTCTCCATTGGACATGTATCCAAGAATGCTTAACTTTGATACTGTGATCCAGGAGTCTTATACGATGACCTTGGCAAAGAAGTCATTCTTACCTATGATTGTGACAAAAGGCTCAGATCAAGTTGCCATCTCTTCTAGATTCGAAATCAGAAACGATCCAAGTATAGTGAGAAATTACGGTTCTTTGCTCGTGGAATTTGCCAAGATCACCCCTGACGGTCTCGTGGTTTTCTTCCCTTCATATCTCTATATGGAGAGTATTATCTCCATGTGGCAATCAATGCATATCCTGGATGAAGTATGGAAGTACAAATTAATTCTTGTTGAAACTCCAGATGCCCAAGAAACTGCATTGGCACTCGAGACTTATAGAACAGCATGCTCAAATGGTCGTGGGGCTGTGTTATTATCTGTTGCGAGAGGAAAAGTTTCAGAAGGCATTGATTTTGACCATCATTATGGTCGTACAGTTCTTATGATTGGAATTCCATTCCAATACACGGAATCAAGAATTCTGAAGGCTCGTCTGGAGTTCTTGAGAGATCATTACCAGATCAGAGAGAATGATTTTCTCTCTTTCGACGCTATGAGACATGCTGCTCAATGCCTGGGTAGGGTCTTGAGAGGTAAGGATGATTACGGTGTAATGGTTTTGGCTGACCGTCGCTTCGCAAGAAAGAAGAACCAACTCCCGAAATGGATTGCTCAGGGGTTGTCAGATGCAGACACGAACTTATCCACAGATATGGCTATAGCTAATGCCAAACAATTCTTAAGGACAATGGCCCAACCACAGGATCCAAAAGACCAAGAAGGTGTTTCAATTTGGGACTTGGAGCAACTTCAACAGTTCCAAAATGAGCAAAACATGCAGTCCGTACAAGTTGTTGATGCAGACGGGGACCATCTACTCACGCATGAAGAACAGATGGAACTGGACGAGCTGAATGATCTCTGAGCTCAAATGATAATCATTATTTATTTATAATACATAGATCACGTTTGAGTCAAAAAAAACATAGACATAAGGATTATTCATCATCACTCTCTTCGCCTTGCTCAACGTCAATTTCAAGTGCAATCTCCTTATCAGCGTCGACATATGAGTCACAGACGCACCAAATGGAAAGACTGTGATGGCCAGCTCTTGGAATTGTAAGCTCCATTTTGACAGACATTTCCTCCTTGTTTATGGAAAGCTTTTGAATTGCAAACAGTTCCCTAGCACTAGAGTCACCAATAACCAGCCACCAGTTCTCAGTCTTCTCGAATGGATAGAATGAGGAGACAACGTTCAAATCTTCAGGATCTTCGTCCCTGGATATATTAATAACGATCTCTTTAGGATTATTAGAGTAAATAGGACCTTGAATCTTGGAATATGAGATTTCAACGTTTGGATATTTATTCACAAACTCGGCAACCTTGTTCAATGGACGGCCATTCATTCTCAAGATATCATCCCTCTGCGAATCATCTTCAATTGACATAAGATCGAACACAGTTGATACGTTGTATTTTTTTGCTCTTTCCACAATTTCCTCTGAGACGAATGGAATCTGCTTCAATGGACTATCGGTATCCCAAACAGCTTGAACAACCATTTGTGAAAGATCCATTGCATATGTGGCGTTCAAGTAGCCTTCACTTGACAAAAGGTCAGTAGCAGTGTACAGCAAGCTCAACACTTTCTCCAAGACGAGCTTTTGATCAGATACCAAGTCTGGCGGCAAGTTAAATCTTGAGAAATGTGCCTGTAACAAAATGAAAGCCTTCAAGTAAGGCGACTCAAATGATACTGGCTGAGATGACTTGATTGGGATTCTGTCGTAAATTTTTGCCAACAACGACGACTCATGTTTTCTAATCGGAAGAGAGTCAAATTCAGAAGCAGATGTGATGATTTCCAAGATGGACTTGAGTTTGGATTTCTTCGTTAAAGATAGGATAAATGTCTGCATTGTAATAAAAGAGATATTGTAATATGCAGCAATCAGAGCACCATCAAGTGGCGCGATCTCATTTTCCTCCTCTTCATCATCCTCACCTTCCAGTTCAATCAGCTTAGCCTCAGAGAGTTCGTTCAATGTCTCTTCAACGAGTTCTGTCAAGTATGTTGAGAGCCCAATTTGTGAAACATCTTTCACGCCATAGAAACTTGGATTAAGTTGCAGTCTTCTATAGAAGTATGAATAAGTAATCCAGTCAATACAGTCCTGTCTTGACTTGATCAAACCGGTACTGATCTCATTGATGAAAGCATCGTGCAAAAATACATTCAAGAAACTCTCCACTGGTAGCGACTCGTTCAAAAACTTTCTGTAGTATTCTTTCTTTGAAACATTCGTTAAAATCAAAGCCTTATCACTCTCACCTTCCTCTCCTTTGGCGCAACCAATCATTTCCAAGAGTTCATTAATTGGATAGTCGATATAACGATGTTCTTTTCCTTCGAAGAACTGAGTGCTTAAAACAACAACAAGATTCGATGAGGGGGCAAAAGAAGCCGTATCTCTTGTAGAAAACATAACACTGAGAGCACCACCAGATTGGAGTGTTTGAACAACTTTTCTTTCCGTAGAACTCATACTTCCGTAATAGAGGCCGATACCCCGTTTCAACAAGGTCTTTAGAGAATCATCAGTGATCTTGTTCAACAGAGGCATAATCTCGCTGACCTCAGTGTTTAAAAAAGAGACATCATCAGTTTCAGCTAACTTTGAAAACTCAAAAGCAATGTCAACACACTGCCTGCGAGTAGGTACGAAAACGAGGGAAGATCCGCCCTGAAAGCTCCTCACTGCAAGGTACGCTGGCTTTATCATGGCGAGAATCATGGACGGATTGTGATTGATAGCGAATGACTGCAAATGGATCTCAAGTGGACGAACCCTGTCCTTAGATGCGAAGTTAAAAATGTTGCTCTTTTCAGCCCCGATCC
Organism: Williopsis mrakii; assembly: GCA_003706445.3. NCBI lineage: Eukaryota > Fungi > Ascomycota > Saccharomycetes > Phaffomycetales > Wickerhamomycetaceae > Williopsis > Williopsis mrakii. The sequence continues at coordinate 67,188 of PPLH03000026.1, forward strand.
ACTCACCAAAATCACGTCCATTCGCCAAAGACGTACCCAGAGCCACTATTCTCAATTCACTTTCAAGCTGTGTAGACATAAATCTCATTCTTGAGATAACGGTCTCATAGACACACCCATCAGAGCCATTGCCAAGCGATTGAACATCATCAGCGATAAGTAGTTCAATGGATTGCACATTTCTTCGCTGTTTCCAACGACGAGAGACAACATCAAACTGCTGCGGCGTTGCTAGAAACAGATGACTCTCAGCAAGCAACTTCAAATTGGCCGTCAATTCATTGCCCAACTTTGAAATTGTTTTTCCACCAGCAATTTTTGAGAATCTCGCAGACCATTCTCTGTGAAGCGCGTCAATTTTTTCTTGCGATGGAACAATATATACTGCACGTCCTTTGTTTTGCTTCCAGTGATTCAAAATCGCCAACTCAGCAATGACCGTCTTTCCTGAAGATTTCACCGCACCGAAAAACATATTATCGTTCGTCTTGTAGACAGTGGAAAAGACTTGTGATTGGAATTTATTGAATTCCGTAAATTTAAAGGTCTTGATAAACTCTGGAACCATCAGATCAGATACTGGAACAGGCGACAGCTCTAAAAGGGTTGTTGGAGCAGGGAATTTCTTTGGAAGCTTAAGAGAGTTCAGCACCACTGGTATTCTGTATTCGCAGTGCAGCCACTTCTCAGAGATAAAGGTCACGAAATAATTTGGGGGAACAGGTGTAGAAATTGGAATTGTGAAGTCCAAAAGATGTTCCTTGTTGACATAGTTTCTCTTTACCAAGAATGTATCACTGTAAAGGATCTTTTCACCATTTGTATCTTCAACGAGCAGCATAAATTGTTCAGCGTTATGATGAAGTCTCGAATCCCAATTCCATTGAGGCAAAACATCCAATTCTACTCTGAGTAAGCTCGGTGTGATGGTCTGAATTGAGCATTTCAAGAGTAGTTTTGGAAATCTCTGCACCATGTCAAGAGCCTTTTTGGCAAGGCCATCATCACGGATTGCCTGTGCCATTTCACTAGCATCGGTTAAATTGAAATATTCGGACCATGGCAAATTAGAGCTTTCAGTGTTTCTTATAATCTTTGTAGGACAATCTGGAAACTGTTTAAAAGGAGAGTTAGATAGCCACATCCTCTTTTCAACCATTTTACAGAGATCTAATACCATCTTTGTCACCCCAGCCCACTGTTTCTTGAGAGCAATTTCGTAAATGGCGCGTAGAAGTCTGCCAGCGGATTGCGTAATATAAATCATATCAGCGTTTAGAGCAAAGCCTTCCAACGAAAGTCTTGAAATGTAGGACTGAAGAAGCACATTAGCTTTTGCCCTCGGATCATTGACGTCCTCCTTAATCGGAACTGGTGCTTTCTCAATAAGTTTGGTCATCTCAGACTTCTCTTCCTGACGAACTGGGATCAATTTGAACTCACCAGAAGAAGAAAAGATTCTGAAAACATCGATGACAGAGGAGTACGACTTGAGTTGTTTGTTGTAGAATGACATAGAGTCATAGTTGATGTAGAAATGAGATGAGATTCTACCCAGCTCAGTTGCAATGGCTTTACCAGAGGATTCATCATATATGATAAGGTTGTTCTGGTGCAAGATAGTAAGTGCCGAATGAATTAAATCAGCTCTTTTCCATTTCAGGAGCTTATCACCTTCATATTCGACACCAACTCTGTAGATCGCGGGAGAGGAAAGCATTCTCACGTACAGATATGAATATCCTAGCCATTCAATACCCTCTTTCAATGACTTCACTGTACCAAGCACAATTTCAGCATTCAAATTATCAGCAAGTTTACTCATCAGCTGAGACTCAATTGGCAATTGCTGGTTTAAAACTGCTAAGTAGTACTGGATTTCAGACTGTGAGGTGATTATTATACCTTCACCACTTTCATCATAACGTGGTCTACCAGCTCTACCTAACATCTGAAGAATGTCTTGAGGGGAAAGCTGGGTCCAGTCCCCCTTATCCGGCGAATACACTTCTGTACCTTTAATAATAACTGTATGAGCTGGCAAGTTAACACCCCAGGCCAATGTTGCAGTAGAAACAAGGATCTGAGCATAGCCCTCAGCGAATAAATCTTCCGCAGCTGATCTATCTTCTCGAGAAAGACCAGCATGATGGATAACAAAACCAGTAGGAAGCAAATCTTCCAAACCTTTGTCTTTGACTTTCTCAGATTCTTGTCTCAAGATTTCAATACTAGCAGAATCCGACTTTAAGAACAAGTTCAACTTTTCTTCCTCCAGAAGTTTGTCTCTCAACCACTTAGCTGTTCTGAAAGTGTCTTTACGAGAGTGGACAAAGATGATAACCTGGTACTTTCCAGCGGCTTCCAAAATTTTATCATAACATGCCTCGTTCATAGCCATGGTTCTCTTGAATGAATTCTTCTCCGTGATTCCAATAAATTGCTGCGCCAAAGGGCACGGTCTATATGAAGCATCGAAGAAGAATAGACCTTTTAATTCATTCACTCTAAGGAACCTTGCAACATCCTTATAATTTGGCAAAGTAGCAGAGAGACCAACGAGTCTCACATCTCTAGAGGTGAATTCCACATTACGGATAGTTCTTGCGACAATACTCTCCAACACAGGACCTCTGGCATCATGTAATAAATGGATTTCATCAATGATCAAGAGTGAGACAAGGTTGGTATAGCTAGAATCGGAGTTTTTTCTAGTAATGACGTCCCATTTTTCAGGGGTCGTGACAAGAATTTGAGTCTCGCTGATCTGTTGTTTAGTTAAATTATGATCACCAGTCAACTCATTCACTTTAACACCAAATTGTTCAAGTCTTCTTGAAAATTCACGGACTTGTTCCTGGACAAGAGCCTTCAATGGCGCAATGTAGACAATCTTGAAGTTATCCAAATCGAATGAACCATCTTCATGTCTGAAATCGTTGAGCGTATGCAAAATGGTAAGCATAGCAACGTTTGTCTTACCAGCACCAGTGGGGGCACAGAGAAGGATATTAGCATCATCGCTGAATGCAGTTGGGTACACTTCGGACTGAATCCTGTTCAATGTAGAGGTTTCACCAGATGGAAATGCAGATCTTGCCCATTCCGGTAAAGTTGAGATAGGAACGAGCTCTGTCACTTTCGAAGGAGGAGAGGGAGCGGGAATATGAATTTCTTCATACTTTGGCTTGACCCGTTTGAAAGAGTTTGGAGGAAGGTTGACTTTTGTAGTAGTCATGAGATGTGAACCCTGGTCAAACTTAAGGTCATCCAGGTTCACAATCTTTGGTCTTCTCTCTGAGACTTCATCTGACCGGCCGATTTTTCTTCTCTTTAAAGGCTCTTGATCTTGGGCTTCATCGCGGACCAAAAGATGCTTAAGACCTTGAGACTCCAACTGCGCATATATCTTTTGTTTCTCATCGTCACTACTGGCTCTCGCAATTTTCGAGCCCCAAACCACAGCACTTCTGTTTGCAATGAGAAATCTCAGAAGTTCCGGTTGATCAAGGAGAAGGATCAATCTCTGTTCGAATTCATGATCTTGAAATTCACCCTCCATAAGCTCTAGTACCTCTGAAGTCATATTCTGCAACGCAAGAGCATCCAATGACGGAATATATTCAGAGATCTTTCTCTTAAGAAATAAACTGTCCACGTCATATACAGAGATTTTAGATACCACTGAAGAAGGTGGCTCTGATCTGATGACAACTTCATCTGAAACCTCATCTGTGCCTTCTTCGTCCCGGATGAAGTCATCAATGCGCGGACCAGCAAAATCATCCTCACTTTCGGTATTATCGACACTTTCTTCAGCATCCTCATCGCCAATATCAAGGGCAACTCCACCTTCGTCGTTTTCTTTATCCTGTGTACCATAATCAGACAAGTCATTTGCAAGCCTTAGGGCTTTGACATAGTCATCATTACTCAAATTCACGTTAAGGGTGCCATCGACATTCTTCTGTTTAATCATATCGGTTTCGCTATCATCTCTAAGTATCTGCAGCACAAGATCAGTGGCGCTCAGCACTGTGGAATGTGGAATATCGCCACCAAGTAAGGTAGCCACTAAGGATACGAGCCCATCATACACCTCAGCGGTTTCCTGCGTAGACGGGTAATACTTTAAATTCTCCACTTCACCATCAAGCAGAGCACTTCTACGGATTTTCTGTGAAATCTGAGCTTTCTTGGACTTCTCCCTCTCGATTAACTTGTTAGTGATAGATTTGGCCACAGATGGCTCTTCAGACCTTGCTCTCGAGCCCATGTCCTTCACAGAGAGCTTCCCGGCCATAGAGACCGGTGTGGACATCTCAGCATCACGATGTATATCAGTCTTGTTGCCTAGCAGCCGACGGTCCTGCCTCAGCACCTGGTTGGCCATGGCTTCATACTTGTACTGAGCATTATCAGCCATCTTTCCAGATCAATCAAAGCTTCCAAAACCTCCCAGAAAATTGGTAGATGTTTATAGCAAATAGGATTACTCTCCAAGAAAACACTCAATAGCTCCTCAAGAATGCAACCACCAGCTCTTATGATCTGTTTGACTTGAAAAATTCTTGTTGATGCTAAAGGTAAACACACTTGTCAGGTGCTGAGTTTTAAAGGCTTTTCGCGAGCCTGGTTAGAGCAGCACGGGAGATGAGGTAGATTTTTCAACACCTTACCAAGAGCCATGTTTGGGGAGCTCTGCATTAGAATACATTCACATTGTCCTTCCATTTCCCGCTTGACCTATCTGCTCTTTTGAAAGGTTGACATATGCTCCTTTTCCGGCTGATGAAACGCAGAATGTCTACCTCAGCCTTTAACCCACAATGCCCAGAAATTACTCTATCACCGGTGGAGGCCAAGATCACCAGTCTTTTGAACGACTATACCAATCATTACAACTCAGTGAACACTCCGGAGCAACCATTACAGCTACGTATCACTGGTGGTTGGGTTCGTGATAAATTACTGGGCCACGCATCCAATGATTTAGATATTGCCATTAATATCCTCTCTGGTCAGATTTTTGCTGAGAACTTACAAGAATACCTCAAGACACATCCGCAGTATGGTATCAATCCAAGTGGGATTCATACCATTGAAAAGAATCCGGAGAAATCCAAGCATTTAGAGACTGCAACCACAAAGCTCTATGGTTTGGACATCGATTTCGTCAATTTGAGGAGTGAAGAGTATACAGAGGACAGTCGCATCCCAGTGATGCAGTTTGGCACCCCAGAACAAGACGCCATGCGCAGAGATGCCACTTTGAATGCTCTTTTTTACAACATTCAAGAGCACAAAGTTGAAGATCTCACACAGAGAGGATTGCAAGATTTAAAAAATGGGATTTTGAGAACTCCCTTAGAGCCGAGACAGACCTTCTTAGATGATCCATTACGGGTTTTGAGATTGATAAGATTTGCCAGCAGATTTGGGTTTACATTGGATGAAGAAACTTTTGAGGCGATGAAGGGTGAAGAAGTGAAGACGTCTTTGTTGGAGAAGATTTCAAGGGAAAGAGTAGGAGTTGAAATTGCAAAGACATTAGTGAGTAATCCTACAAAAGGATTAGAGCTCTTATGTGAAGCTGAATTGATTGGTGTTGTCTTCAACTTTGGCACATTGGAGAAAGAAATCAGATCTTTGAATGATAGTAGCCTAATATTACAAATCGAAAATGACATATCGAAGAATACCCTACGCAGCGTACATGTTATTAAATCTTTTCAATATGGTGACAAGCTGCAGTCCGTGACATCAAAGGTGTTGAACGAATATAGGAGATTATTTTGGGCTGGCGTTGTGGTGGAACCATGGGGTTCTTTGAAAGTTGTCTTTAATAGGAAAGGCAAAGAGATGTATGCAAGCGATGCTATACTAAAGGAAGGCGTGAAGTTTTCCAAAAATGATGCTGAATGTGTTTCGAAGATTGTTAGCACCACAAAGGAATTCCAAAGAATCGTCAAGCGCTTACCCGAGTTGAAGAGATCAGAATTGGGATTGTTCTTGAGAAACTATGGCGATAAATTTGAACTATCATTTGTCTTCAATATGCTTAATGAAGCTATCCATGGGGCAGAAGGTGAAATTGTCGCCAAATATGAGCGTTTCTACGATTTTGTAATTTTAGAGGGCCTGCAAGAGGCTTATAAGTTGAGACCATTGATCGATGGTAAGACACTGTGTTCGAAGCTCGAGAGGAAACCTGGACCATGGATGTCAAAAATCATGGATCAGATTCTTATCTGGCAGTTGGATAACCCAACCAAATCTGGAGATGAGTGTTTAGGTTATGTCAAGACCATCATTGAACAATGAATTTCTATACAGTGAAATATATAAAACTCATCACGTAAGTAAAAGCTATAAACAGTTTATCTAACAATGCAAATCATAGACCTTCAATCTCCAGCGACTGCTCTGCATAGGTCTCAGAGAAGGCACCAAAGTCGAAGAACTCCGTCATATCATCCATAGGCTTACTCAGGGTGATATCTGGATCATCGTAATGATCCATTCCAAGTGGAGGTCCCAATGTACTGATACTCTTTTGTTGTCTCACATGGAAGCCTTTACGCTGTGGTTCTTTAGTATTAATGTCAAAGAACGAACCGAGGAAGTCATCACTCGGTCTGCTTTCCACAGGCGTAGATTGTCTCAAAGTGTGATGTGTAGCTCTCGAGGGGGATGCTCTGGCTCTATTATAGACACTGGATATGGAAGAAACACTCTGGTTTCTGGTCAACTGGGTTCTTGACATAGATGAGATGGAACCAGCGGTGTTTGCCCTTTTACGACGCAGAACTCTTTCAAATGCCCTCGTGGCATCGTCATCTTCTGAGGAATAATCCACTGGGGACTCAGCCTCGCGCTTAGGAGATGGTGATCTTTGTGACAATGAGAAAAGATCTGTAGTAGAGCTTGACGCAGAGGAATGCTGCAGCACGGCTCTACCGTCAGAAGACACTGTCATCACAAGAGGTGTCAATGTGCGCCTCAATTGTGGTGCTGGCGTCGTGTTCACTTCAATGACCTGAGGACGAATTGGCGACGATGACGATGCTAATGGAGGTGCATCCAAATCAGATGGAGATTCTTGCAGTTGTGATTTCTCTGACGAGAGTCTAAACAGTCTTGAGAAACCCTGTCTCTTGCACTTCTCGGTGTTATGGATGATCTCATGCTGTATTGGGTCTTGATCTTTGGCCATATCCTTCAATTGCAGTGATGGTTGCTGTCGTTGCTGATCACCAGCTTTCTTCTTTGGGGATAAGTCGACAAATACAAATTCCTTCTGTTCACCCGGCTTCTGCCTAGGTCTTCGTGTACTCTTCTGTGGCGAGAACTCAAGAGTCGCATACTGCTTTTGCTCAAGTTGGATCTCGTCCGAGGTTCTTGTGTACTTCTTGAGCTGCCACACTTTCTTCGTGGACAGAGGTACTTGGTCCTCCCTTTGGAGCAGTTTCATCCTTGTCAATTGAGTGAACTCTCTTTATGTTCACAAAAGGCAATTCGAGCGCACTCTATATTTCAGCCCCTTTTCTTTGAGAGAGAGGCCTTTATCTTTTATCGGCCCCAAAAAAAACCACGTAGTTGCTAGGCAGAACGGGGACTAGGAAAAGGAGAACGCTACTTGAAAACGTGAACCCGAAAGACTTCCAGTTGAATGTAGTTGGAATGCCTGTGTGCTGCAATGGCCTGTTGGATAAATTTGGTACTGATCTGTGCTCTCGTCGAATACCGCTTTGCAAATACCAACAGGTCTCAAGTGGAAAATTTTGCAGCCTTTATACTACCGTGCCACCTGTTTCCTTGTTGATGGGGTTATCAGCGTGTCACTGGGGCTACTAGGGGCAGTCTTACATGTTTTTTTGATCGTCAAACCACAGTGTGTTTTTATGTGCCCTAGTTATGCTCGGGACTGGTTTGGCTACATACGGACTACATAGAGACCCATATTACAAAGCCTCATATCTTTCATACTTTTAGAGATATCTCAGGATCTACCGAGTATACGGTGCAATTACATTCTGGAATTCTGTCGCCAGCAATGATTTCCTGATTCTTCAGAGTCTAACCTCTCTGAAGTCAAACCCTTACTCGTGGATACTCGCAACGAGTCCCGATCAGCCAGCCCTGAGACCGATTCCCATTAAATTACATGCATCTTGCGGCTCATAAGAATGGCCCTTTGATGTCCATTCTGGGGCTACAACTAAGGTCTTTCTGTACATAAGAAGTAATGTAGTACACTATTTGAATGATCCGCTATAGGGAAGCCCATTCATCACATTATTCAACCCTTTCACCTATTGGTACTTGACCTATAGGATCAATGGTGGAACGGTAAAGCCAGATTGAGCCATGGTCTAGCAACTCGCGCTATTCTTTGTAGGGTCAACAATGCGGAATTAGAGAAGTAGAGTAACGTAGATAGTGGCAAATGAATTCTATAGCTCATGGCTTCCAAATGAATGATGATGACTGGTAGTATTGGGCATAAGGATATTAAATTCCGACATTAAACGTGATATATCACGTGCAGGGCTGGTCGGAAATTGAAACTGACGACTCACAGTTTAGTACTCAATCGATCGTGGTCAAAGGAAACTGAAATAGGCTTATATGCACATAAGGACAGCCCGCAAACGATGTCACTTGAGGCAAAGAGCATCCTTACACCCTTCATAAAGTCCCTTCTATTGGACCCTCCAAACTTGAAACCTTCAGATTTGGCTCTTGTAATCAAGCTTATAGTCCAAGGTCTACCATCAGAGATCCAGATCGCTTCGTTCTTGACAGCACTCAGAGTTACCGGACTGGATCACCACCCTGAATTCATCGCAGCAGCAGCAGGTGCGGTTCTGGACTGGTCTGACTTGATTACTGAAGAACAGATCCATGGTGAACAGGGTGTGGACGTCGTCGGGACTGGTGGTGATGGACAAAACACTTTCAACGTCTCAACGTCGGCAGCTATTGTCATGGCAGGAATGGGCGTGAAAGTGTGTAAACACGGTGGTAAAGCCTCTACTTCAACGTCGGGTGCAGGTGACTTATTAGGCTCTCTAGGGGTTGACATCTCGAAGATCAATGGCGATACTGCACCGCTTGTTTTGAACTCTTCGCCGTTCACTTTCCTGTTTGCACCGAATTTTCACCCAGCAATGAAGAAGGTCGCACCAATACGTTCTGCCATTGGTATTCCAACTATCTTTAATATCCTGGGTCCCTTGCTGAACCCTGCACCTATCAAAGCTCGTATAATTGGTGTCAATTCAGAGGCTCTGGGGCCTGTTTTCGCACAAGCTGTGATGTCCCTAGATAAGCAAAGGTTCGGAAGAGTGAGCAAATCTATGATCGTCTGGGGCTGTGTTGGATTGGACGAGATCAGTCCAGTAGGGAGAACGAGATGTTGGATGGTGGACCCGGAGTCAGAACAGATTGAGTCTTTCTACTTGGAACCAAAAGATTTCGGGTTAAAAGAGCATGATCTTAAAAAAGTCGCATCTGGTACACCAAGTGAGAATGCAGACCTCTTATTAGAAATCTTACAAGGTCGTATTCTTGAAGGGCACCCAGTATTTGATTACATTGTTATGAATGCCGGTGCATTGGCGGTTATCTCTGGGTTAGCACAAGATTGGAAGCAAGGGAAAGATCTTGCTATCAAATCTATTAAGACGGGTGCAGCTATGGATGCATTAGAGCAACTAAGAAAAGTTGTCAAGGAACTATAAATTACACAACCAGATAAATCTACAAAAACCTACTAAAATCTCTAGGTTACTAGTACATTATTACTCTTTCTTGATTTCCAATCTGATCTATAATTATACAACTATTTGTAGTCTTTTGTAACACAGGAAATCAGGACCAGCCTATTTCAATGCAGAATGTAGAGAGTTAGAAGACGATTCACAAGTTGATGTCCAACACCAGACCAACATCTTCAACATTATCATATGCCAAGTCTTCCAAGAATGGGATAATATCCAGCAATTCGTTATCATGAGCATCTGAGAACCAGCTCGAGATCGGGATAGCGTGCTGAGGATGGAAGATATATGAAGCTGGGGAATTATCCAAGATGATCGTGCCGGACAAAGGACGACCAATCTGTGACAAATTCTTGATATAGTTCCCCTGATAGTTATAACAAGAATCTCTGAACAATCTATGGTGCACCGACTTGTGAATATCCAAGGCATCGAGCAATGGGTCACCATACCGTGAAACAGATGCAGTGAACACAACCACTTCAAACAATTCACCAACACGCTTCATGAAGTCATCAACACCGGGTCTTTTGATCACATAGACGTTATGTACTTGGTTATCAATGTCCACAGGAATAACGAAATCTGCTTGACGCATATATTTGAAACTGGAGTGTACCAATGTTTCATCCAAATCTAAAATGAGGCACTTCCTATTCTTCAAATGCTCAGGTGCTGGGTCTAAGAGCCACCCACTTGGGGCATGTGTCTGGCCCGGTTGCATCTTGGTCAAGTCAAAGAAGTCATCGTCATCTTCATCAGCTTCAGAGTTTGTCGTGTACATCTGTTGCGAGGAGTCCTCTTCATCGTCTTTCAAGACATTTGTTCTCGTAACGACGGCATTGGTATGTTGTTCCGTATCCACCGTTGAGTCCGTACCTTCGTACACGTTAACTTCTGTCTTGTTCATTGGCTCTGTTGTTTGTTTTGCTGTAGATCTCGAAACAGTCGGCGTAGCAGTGGGTGTAGCAGCGTTGCGCAGCTTAGAGGTGCGACTAACAGGTTGAGTATACTTCTGTTGGGGCTTGTCGTCTTCGTGAGATCCACAACAGAATATCGACATTGTATCTTTCTTGTCCTTGGAACTCCCCTAGTTGGTATGACTGATAGGGGGGGACTAAAGGGCTGGCAATGTCTCTGAACGTAGAATCTGAGAGCAAAAAAGGCTTATGGGTAGTAAGAATGTGTTTGGAGATTGAATCGACAAGGGCTTATTGCAGGTTGGCTAAGTGTCCTTTTAAACTTCCCCTTGCAAGCTCAAAGCTTGTCCAACTTTCTCTTCAACTTTGCGTTTTGTACAACAAAAATTCCCGAGGTCTGGGCGAAAAAATTTGGTGGGAGTGACATGCCAAAAACGGGAAGTTCCGGTTCTCAGATCATCAAAAGAGGAAATACGAGGTTTTCTGAACATAGGGTGTCCAAATTCGGTTAATTCCGGGATTGGACACCGGAAGTATAAACTTTTGAACTGCTTTTCTAGTCCTACTCTTGTTTCAACCCTTCTGATCTCTTGCTAACAACACTCTCTGTTTAACTCTCATTGATTATCACACAGATATGGAGGAAGAGCCAACCATAGAATGGGAGCATCCAGACCTCGCAAAGATCGAACACCGCACCGTGAACAAAGAGCTCGAGGTGAAACGGGTCCTTGTAAATGTTATCCTCTTACTCATCTCCAAGCTCGGACTAAACCTGATCAAGCTTGTGATGTTGAAACTAGAAATCACATTTGACTACACTAATGCCAATAGAGCACTCCTGCTCTTCCAATTCATATTTGTATGGAACATTGCGTCCGGGTTATTCAGAGCAATTAAGCCTCAAGATGAGTTTAAAGATCTGAAGTTGACTCCACACCAAAGAGAGCTATTAGGGTTGAAAGATGTCCCCGTGACATCTGCTACGGTGGAGAAAGGGGCATATATAAAACCAACAACACCAACAAGGGCGCCAGAGATAACCCGCATCCCATTGACAAACCAGTCAACACCCAGAAGGAAAGTGAGAACACCAATTGCATCTCCTATGGCGTCACAGACTATTCCAAAACTTACATCGCCCCGTAAGCTATCTCCTTTAAAACCAGCTACATCGTTGGACACATTAAAGGGAGTGAAAGAACAGATTATCACCCCTACGTACATACCTTCACCAAAATACTACTACAGAATGGATTCTCCAACGAAATCCAGAAGAAGAGTATGAGTTGCATGAATATCTAAAACGCATCTATTTATCTAAGAAGACGTGTAGTGTGATCATTCGACCTCCCAGTAACCTGGGAACAAGAAATGCATCTTCTCCAAGAGCTCTCTCTTGACACCCTTTACGTTGGTGCTGACAGCCATCTTCATGCTACCAGTCAAATCGTTGCCGATTCTACCAGAGCTGATCTCCTCCTCCAACTTGGAAATGACCTCAATGGCCAACTTGTTCGCATTGGCAGAGTTGGCCTTCAAGTTACCGACAACTGTTTCCACAGTAACAGGCTCAGCTTCTTCTCTCCAGGCGTCGTAATCCGTCGACATACAGATCATTTGGTAGGAAATCTCAGCCTCACGAGCTAACTTAGCCTCAGGGATGACACTCATGTTGATGACAGAGCCACCAAAGGATTGATACATTCTGGATTCGGCCCTAGTGGAGAATGCTGGACCTTCCATGCATACAACCGTAAGATCCTTACCGTCCAATTGCTTAGAATGCAACTTGACACCGTCACTTTCTAGAACATGACTGTATTCAGAGATGAGGGCACTCAACTTTGGATCAAAAGGCTCACCAAACCCAGCATGTGCGACAAACCCACGTTCAAAGAAAGTAGAAGTTCTAATCCCCTTTGTTCTATCAATGATCTGGTTTGGAACGACAAAATCACGAGGAGGGATCTCCTGTTGCAAAGAGCCAACGGCACTGAAGGCAATGATCACTTTCACACCGATGCTCTTCAAAGCAGCAATATTAGCAGCAGCGGGGACATCAGTAGGCAATAAGTCATGGTGAATACCATGACGAGCCAAGAATGCAACGTTGAAGCCACTTGAAGTCTTGGATATGGTGATTGAAGAAGATGGGGCACCCCATGGCGTAGAAATGGTTAAACGTGCGACTGGAGTCATAGAGCTCAAATGGTACAACCCCGTACCACCAATGACACCCAAATGCACAGGTTCATCGAAAGTGGTAGCCAATTTTGCAGTGGCAAGATCTTCTCTGTGGATGGACATCTTAATGTTCTTCTTATTCAGCCGGAGCGTCACTCGTGTAAAAACTTGGTGTTTTTTTTTTCGATCCTGCAACGTTTTTGGTGATGAGGTTCTCTCGAGCATGTGGGATTTTTCTTCATGTGCCCGATATGGTGCGGTAAGCCTTAATATGAATCAACAAGAATTGAACAGAACCTGGAATACCCACAGGAGACTAAATATATCAAGACACTACAAGAACTTCATTTTCATAGATGCATTCTAGAAATACCAATATACAAGCATTCCAAAGCCTCCCTTTAACGTGGCCCCAAATTAGAATTAACAGCGACTCGAAGAGACAACAGAATACATAACACCTTCAAAAACAACTCATGATCAAAAGAACTCTCTTATTTCTTTCTGAAAGAACAGCCCTCAGTCAACTTGGCCTTACCACCGGTTGGACGGGTCAGAATGGTGGCACAGGAATCACAAGTAACAGAGGTTTGGGCGTGGGAGAACACGGTAGTAATGTTCAAACAACCTGGACACTTGACATCCATGAAGTAGGATCTTGGAGATTGCACCAAGGTCTTGAGCTTGTGCTTCTTAGCCTCGGAAGCAGCAGATGGGTGCAACAAATCTTGAACCAAAACCTAAAGGTGTTCTGTTAGTATGTGAGTTCTGTATGGATATAGAGGTTGAGCAGAATTGAATACGAAGCAAAATATGGGGTATTAGACGTGCTCATCTTTATGGAGTTCAACATGCTTTCAGTCAAATTGGAGTTCAATATATTATCTGAAAGTAAGGTCATAAGTTCACCAGTCTTGTCCAACCTTGTTCATAACCACCCAGAAACTTAAAACTCCAAGGTATCCCACTATACTGCATGGATTATGTCTATATGGATTGATTCTTTCTTCTATAATTTTTGATGTGTCTGCAGGCTAATGGCGAACCTGCTTGTGGGATCTCCTTTTAATACGATCTTCTGTTTCTAGAATTCCACATTCAAACATGTAACAAAACTCTTATGACACACTCCAACACACTCATATTTAAACCCCCACCCTTCTTCTCCTATCAATCTCCGACCGTAACGTACCATTTTGTTCTTTTGACGTTCCTTCTACTCAGCTTCTTCGAAATGGCGTCGCCTCCCAATTTTTCATTTTTTTTGCTCCCATTGAAAAATTTCAGTGGTGTGCGGATGTTCGCGAAGCTGTTCGCGAATTTTTGGCGTCAGAACGGAAAAAGGCAGATTTGTCCCAGTTGGGAAATACGTCTAACGCGGTGATAAATTTCCAGCAAGACGCTTTCGCGAATAGAAAAGCGCAGTCACAAAGAATATGAGGTGTATGGATGTGTCACTTCGAAAATGTGTCATCCTTATCGTGACAGCATGAACTATATGGGTGACCATGATCTACTTCTGGAGCTCAATAGGAGGTAAATTCAAGTGTGTATATATAAAAAAGCAAAAAAGGAATCATCACACCATCCAGTGATGCTATAGGGGAAAGACCATTCCCCTCTGTTAAGGGCTAAACTTTGAACGATGGGAGACAAAGCCTACTAATACACTGTTGTTGAACAGACTTACATGGAAGTGATAACTATGCCACCTAAACACACCAAAGCAACAAACAACGCACTAAGGATACTGTCCTTCTATATAGTGAATGAAAGGGGAAGATTAGAATGGCCCAACATGAGCTCTCTATACACATTTAACCAAGCTTACGCTTCAAGAAGGGAACATGTGCACAGTACTTCTTCTCTAGAAGTTCTCAGTTAGAATCAAAGACAAATTCTTCATCCTTGATGTAACATAAGACCATCACTAGAAGAGAGAAACCATGGAAATGGTCCAATCCAAGTGGGGCGCGTGTCTAAGCTAGTCGTGTATGTATATTAAGAGCATCAAAACGGGACATCACAGATCGGGAAAACAAAAACAAAAAGAAAAAGAGTATGAAATAGAATAGAATAGAAGAAAAGACAGAACAGAACATTATGTGTCGTTACTGTATGCTGCAAAGTGTCATACGGGGGATGTATCATGAGATCATGCAAGTTATAAGATTCACAGAACGACAAATGACAAGTGTGAAGTGGTGGACAAAATCATAGGGAGAAGCAAAATTTGAATTTAATATACATTTGGGATGGATATTTGAGACATTGGGCTCTGTATGTGTGCGTGCGCTTATCTTCTCAAAAACCTCATCACAGAGTGGGAGGGGTGAGGGACAAAACAAGAAATAAGAACAAAAGTGGAAATCAAATAAAGAATTTATATCAAAGTCTTATCCAAGTTCATTTGGTTTGCTTCTTCTGCTTCTTTGGTGGTGTCATAGATCTCTGTTGACCCACGGCATCGTAGTTATACTTTGGCTTCTTCTCTGCTGGTTTCAAAATCTGGAACGAACACAACAAACTCTCATCAACACTCATCATGGCACCTGCATTATCAAACTCACCACAGTAGTTTGGCGCACTGAACAACGTCACCAGTTGTCTCTTGCTAAAGAACTCGTATCCATCCTCAACAACTTGATGGGCTCTACAGATCAAATCCATGTCATGCTTCTGAAGGAATCTCGAGACAACATCAGGTCCAAATGTGAAACTGACACCACGGTCATTCTCGGACCAACCGGTAATATCTTTGTCTGGATCCGACCACAACAAGTCACACAAGAGTCCCACATCTGGGATATCTGTTGGACGCATCACGCGTCTAATCTGCTCCATAGAGTTCAAATCTGGGGATAAACCACCGTGCATGGTAAAGATCTTCTCATCAATGATGGCGGCAATTGGCAAACAGTTGAAACAATCAGTAAAGGTCTTCCAGAGCTTGATGTTGTATCTTCTCTTGCATTCGTCGTAGAAACCGTAGATACGGTTGATGGAGGCACACTCATGGTTACCTCTTAAGATGAAGAAGTTCTCGGGATACTTGATCTTATAAGCCAACAACAGACAGATCGTTTCAAGGGACTGCTTACCACGGTCAACGTAGTCACCAAGGAAAAGGTAGTTGGACTCTGGTGGGAAGCCACCGTATTCAAACAATCGTAACAAATCGTAATATTGGCCGTGGATATCACCACAGATCTTGATTGGGGCTTCAAGCTCTAGCAAGATTGGCTGCTGGATGAAAATCTCTCTAGCCTTCTTACAGAGGAAACGGATCTCATACTCTTCGAGCTGTACTTGTTCGCCCGGTCTAGAGCCTCTCACCTCGAGGAGTCTGTCGACAATGGAATCGAGATCAGCTTCTGGTTCCTCAGCCATTGTGTGTATTGTGTGTGATGGTATGGTGGTAACGGTTCCGAAACGTCAAAAAAACAAAAAACAGCAAGGAATTGAAGGGTCTATTGCCGTATTCACTGAATGCTTCGCTCTGTATACTCCTAAAGGGGGCCTCGCAACTGGTTCTGGTGGGCAGTCGTGGGAATAGGGAGTCAAAAGTCCAATTTCAAGGGGTGGCGGGCGGTGTGAAAGGGAAACCTGATACTGCTCTCTCCTTCTTCAAAAGCGCGTATATCCAGGTGTATAAGTGTGCGATGCTGGCGGTAACAAAGAGTAAAAACACTCCTTTTCTGTCTATGGCACCGTCGGCTTTTACTTCTCGCCCTAAGTTGTCCTCTCTGTTGTTGTTGTTGTCCTCCTTTTTTGTTCGCTGTTTTTTTTTCCCAGCCCGGAAGGGGAAATTCCGGAAACGGCGCGTTCCGGGGCCCCGGATCTAGAATGCTCAACAGGAGGGTAACCCTTTTTTCCTATGCCCTATCGTAAACACAGATTCACTGACTACTCGTAGTCTTATTCTCGTAAGATTGTGGATCTATGTCTGTTAGGTTTCAGTATATAGTATATATCTTATATTAAAGTGTTTAAGCAGACTTGAAACGACGACCAGTGAGTGGTCTTGGTGTGCTGATCTCTGACATGCAAACCTCAGAAGTGACGGAAGCCACTGTGGAATCTGATCTTTTTCAATCTCTCCAAGTCATCTCTCAGCTTAGATTCCAAGTTGCTGGCCAAGATGAGGTAGTTCTTACCGTCAACAATGCCTTTCTGTCTGTTCAAGAACCAAGCTGGGATCTTATATTAGGCTCGGTTTTGCGAAATGGTAACGATACACTCAAGCTCTTCTTGGGTTAACTCACCAGCACGCTTAGAGAGATCAACATCAGCCTTCTTATAGACCAATTTGGGCTAACGGCGACCGACACCACGAGTGTTGGTCAAAGTGTATTGGGGTTTGATCTTACCGTCAACGTTAGTGTTGAGCAAGCTAGAGAAACGCTAGTTCAGTATTTCTAGAAGTCTAGTGTGTAGGGTGGTGTGTTTGGGATGGAACTGTTGCCACAGGAATCAGGGTCAGGGATTTCTGATTTCATATTCTTTGTGCTTCTGGATTTACTCTCTACGGTGTTTGACAGTAACGTGGCATCTTGGTCCAGTGGAAAACGATATTTTGAACACATCTGCCATAATACTATATATGTAGATACTTTGTCCGTTAGGTCTTGCATGATCCTGTCTTGAAAGTATTTGAAAAGATAAATCGGGAGTAGCCCACACCCAACCTTTTTGATCCATGCATGCCATAAACTCCGACCCAGCGCCTACTATAGGTGCATGATGCAGATTTTATCACAGACCTAGTTAGTTTTAGGCTCTGTTTCATAAATCTCAATTTCTAAGTGTCTTTTCAAATCCAGAAATGGTGCTCTGAACCTTGAGTTTCAGTTATGAAGGTGACTGGAAAATACGCTTGAGATATTCCTAGGTATTCCTATCTTTCATTCGAAAAGCCCTTGTGGAAAGGTGATAAAGCAGTGATTTCATTACGCTCAGTTAAATTGCGCAATTTGTTGAAATCATGCGACGAAACTGTGAGAAGATGATAAGGAAGGCTTCATCAAGTACCACGGGAAGGGCGCTTTCAGAAAACGTACCATCAGCCTCAAATCATTCCAAATAAAGTTCCACAAATCTTTCGATTGCTAGTTTTATTAGCAGTGTCATTGCAATTGGGCGTTCTGGAGAATCTTATGGTAACTATTTGAAGTTATGTGGCTTCAACAGAGAGATCGAGGGTATAGTGCAGGCCATTTAGCAAGCATCATCATTTCTAGTATAGAAATTTGAATCCTTTGGAGTGCTCTCGACTTGTAAAGCATATCGCAATATTGCTTTAACTCGTTCACAACCGTCTTTGAAACCTGTATCCTATGCTTCACGTCATGATAGCGTTCTTGGAACTATCCACTAGTGGGGGCATCTGTCTCAGTTTTCGTTCCAAGAATGCTCAAAGAGGTTCAAGTCAATGAAGTTCGTCATTGCGCTTCCTATAGGCAATCCTCACGAAGAACGTGAGTCATGAGATATGTTTCACAATGTAGAGTCTTTTAAGCTGCTGTGCCGTTGAATCACGGGTGCATATACTCCTCATATATAGGTTGACGTTGAAGTTCAGTGGTGTACGAGAGTTCATCACTTTGAATCAACTAAAAACTCAAGTCCAGATCAGTATCGAATATATTTGATCTCATAGCTGCCGACTCTCTTCCAATTACCGATTTCCAGTATGATGAGTGCTCTGAAATCGATTCTATCAAGGTTCGATTTGAAAATTACCTAATTTTTTCGAAAGCAATCTTCAGAAACTCAAACAGGAGTGATTCCACTGATCAATCTCTTAATATGGGAAACTCTGAGAGGAGATGAGGTCAAACGAGGCCCTAATCCAATCCAATCAAGGGCATCACGCTTGTCGTATTCGGCAGTACCAGTAACGTATTAGTCATGGTCAAATTGAACCACGCGAGCATAGTGACCCATGTTGGCCATTAGTTGTGCAGTTGATCAGGTACTTGTTGCATGGTAATCTCCACACAGGCCAGGAAATCTTTGAGCAATCCGATTAAACCAGATTTACTCCTGTATCTGTAGTACATGATAAGCTTTGTCACCATCCTCTATCACTTTATACCCATCCAATATCTCTTGAAGAAGCGCCTGAAGTTCGACAAAGCCTTTGTCTCTGGAACTTCATTCGCCGCAATTACTGTGATCATTGTAAACTGGCCCATCTATCCGTTATGAGATCCAAGTCATAGCGAAGTTATAAAAATTATCAAGCTCAAAGTTCCTTCTTTTTTAAATGTCGATAAAAGATGAATTACATCAATTTTCTGTTCAAAACGCTGTCCTGCATCTATTAGCATAGTGTCTATTCTTCAGCTATTTCTGCAGGGGCTCTCCCCAGAAACGAAGATTCTGCTTGGCTTGATAAGGGGCGTTAAGGATAATTCAATGGCATTCGCTTACCGAGTGTGACAGATCAAGATCTCAATTGCGATATTGTCGAAGTAGCATAGTAGTGTTGGATAGGGAATGAGGTCAATCTGGCCCATTTTATTTTTCCTTCAACATTTTTGGTCTTCTTCCTATTAGCTCTGCTTCTTGATTGTCCAAGAACCTCATCTCGAAATTTGGGCAGCAGCAGCAGTTTGGGCCCCCCACAAATATCACTTTGAAGAAAAGAAAGCCAAAAACAGTAATGTTCACCAACAGGTATCACCTACGCAAAGTCTCACAAGCAGACACCAAGCCATGCTCCTTCTGCTTCAAGCCTACGACTTCTGTTCTCATAACGAGTGACCAAGAGGTGAGTTACAACCCTCTTTTGTATACCTTCAAAAACACTAATAATCATTGGAATAAGGACTTTTTTTACACTTGTGATGTTCATCTGAAGGACTCTAACTTCGCAGCACCGATATACGACGAGGAGTACCTTGAGGCCAAGCGCAAGAAGGAGCTCATAGATAAGGAGATCAAAGTTTTGAAACTCCGATGGGACGAGAAGAACAGGTATGCTGGTTGGGACAAGCTGATGAGTTATGCCAAACGGAATAAGGAAAAAGATGCACGGGATTTGAAGGATAACGAAGCGGAGGATAAGGGCAAACTGAAGGACCTCACCATTGAAGTGACAAATTATGATGAGATTCTTTCAAAACCACCAAGGGTCTATGAACTCAATGGCGATATCTTCAAGATACGAATCGGCAAGAGGAAACCAAAGCCTGTCGATACCGCAAACGCCAATGACGTTTCTATGTTCCCATCCGTTCCTCAGAATAAGATTGGTTAGAAATACTTAATAATACATTAGTCTGTCTATATCCGTATAATCATAAATCATCACAGTCCAACTTCTTCAGTTCAGTTTGGACATCGAAATGGAATCCCTCTCCAAGTTGTAACTCGTCCTCGTCAACAAACATCGTATCACTAGTGCTCTCGGACCCTTGGCTGACAATATCATCTGAGCTTTGCGAAGACTCCAGATCTGGGTTCATAATGCGCAAGATCGAGCGGCGTTTCGTTGAGACTAGCACTTGAACATCACGTTCCTGAAAGAATTCATCTATCACTTCCTCTTTGGTGCTATCCAGTGTTTTCTGTGACGAGGTCAGCGAGGCCCCTGACTTCATAGAATGTTTCATCGGAAATAGCTCATGACGATCTTCATAGTCCTCAGGCTCTGCAAAGGGACCCGGTGAATGATTATGCCGTGGGAACATATATTTCGGTTTAAGTTTCTTTAATGGTGAGCCATGAGAATTCCGGACAGAGATCTTGGGAATAAATTTCGATGGTGAGTTTTCGATATGACGCTGATATTCATCTCTTCTCAGGGTCCAGCTGGAGATCGATGCCGTATCAAACATGGATATTGCTTTGTAATACTCAGAGCCAGAGTCGAAATTCGGTGCGGTTTCATTGTTTTTAATGAATTTGCTATAAATCAACCAACAGAGGATACCAATGAGAACAACGGATAATATAGGGACCAGAACTGCGATGGTGATTGTTATAGATCGTGATGTCTTTAGGGGTGTCATTGAGGATTCAGGACTTGAAAGTGAAGAAAAATTGAAAGAAGGAACTTGAGATGAAGATGGATATGCCACAGAAGAAGAACCAAGCGACGACATCAACGATTCCGAGTTTGAGGACGATAAAGAAGCTGAAGGGTAAGAAGATGGGAATGTCGATGATGAAAAAGATGAGATTGGGGATGCAGATGACAATATAGAGCTGGAAATGTACTGAAATGTGTCTATAGACTTCATATTTCCAACCGTAAAAAGCTTGATCTCATACGGCGAATCTCTCTTCTTCCTGGAACTCGTTACACTGATGAGGGTATCACCGATTACCACAGCGCCGAGGCATTCATAAACTTGGAAGTCGCCCATGCTTGTCATATTCTGCCAGTGCCAATTATCCGTCATATTCAATGACATCACATAAGGACTAGCCATAGAATCGGCAAGCGAGCCTCCAATAACTAGCACTGAATCCACTGAGCCGTTACCGTCAAAGATACTCAAAAGCAGAGGGTTTACTCGTGAATTGACATTGAAGCTTGTCTCTTTCACAGTCTTGAAAGTCCAGGATTTGTATTCCCATAAGGCAACCTGAAACATACTGACCCAGCCTGAAGCAGCTTTCCCTCCAATAAGTAAATTGGTCCTTGATTCCTTATCCAGAACTGTATTAGAGGCACCATAAAAAGCTGTTGGTGAGACAGATGTAATGATCGAGTTCAAAGTATTTTGCATTGGGTTGAATTCCAATAATCGATTGGTCACCGTATCGTTTAGACGACCACCATAACTGTACACCATCTCTTTTCCGGAATCTTCGTCATAAGATGTCATCAATGTACAATCGTTTAGGAAATGCGTATTGTTTTGAAGGGTCGTGCTGTATTCAACACTTACCCAGGTTGTTCCATTCAGTTTGGAAATAGCAAGTGTTCCCTCATGCGCAAAGAAAGCATAGAGATCACCATTCGCTAATGCCAGCGAGTATTCACCAGCAGTTGGTGAAGATATAACTGCTTCGACGCTATCCCCTGAAGACATCATCCCGTTCTGATGTAGTCGTATTATTTCATCGGTCGTCAATTTCATAAACACATTGTTATGAGAGGGGGAATATAGCGTATCCCACGATGCTAGCGATACCTCGACAAGGAAAGTCAGCAGAGTGAGCCTCATCCGTGCATGCCCTTATACGGGTTTTTACGTTTTATTGAAGTTTGGTCCTTCTGCAGCATCAAGTGCCAAAATTTCTGCCTGAAACTCAGGTACACAAAATTTGAGGTCTATGCATTCTGAAATGTAAACAAAGGAAACTTCCTAATCGGAGCAAATGACAGAAGTGGATTATCTAATCAATATCGATAAATCGCAATAGAGAGAACCAGTTTGTATTGCGGCAGAATTGGGCTACCCTCAGCTGGTATAACTGAATCTCCTTTCCGATTTCCGATTTCAGAAGCTCAGTTCCAAATTCCAAGACTTCTTCGATATATGTCATATGAGATCTGGTCAGAAAAGCCAGATAGCTTCACATGCTGAAATCACACAGCTCAAAGTTTTAAGTATCTCGATATGAACGTTTAGATGTTTTACAATAAGTATGGGGATGGAATTGTTGATTAAGAGGAATGGTTGTATTTTGAGCATTTGAGTCTTGATTGTGACGTGACACACGAGATTCAATACGGGATGAGAGATCCAAAGTATAAATCGTGGAATTGGTTATACTGGAGCCATAGTAGTAGAAGATTCAGTGGAAGGAAAACATCCAGGAGAGCCAGTGAGTTTTGCACTTGTCTTTCGATCTCAAGGAAAATAAGTAATACGTATTGCTTTGGAGCCCTGAAACTCTATTCTTTTCAAGCTGGTGCCACATGTGATTCTAATCGAACAGGCTGATATTCATTGCATGGGTTTTTAAGGAATATGGAATACCTCTGAGTTAAGAGCATTTCCACATTCTGACCAAAAATGGCACTGGTTTGGTGACATTTTCATTCGTTGTCTGGTTGTAATTTAGCTCTCCTAAGGCCTCATCCAATAGTGAGGCTATAAACTGGCACTTACTGTTCTCACCACTAGCTGTCACGACTCAAAAAAGCTACGGAGTGGAGCCGAGCCGTTGACCAATAACACCCTCCCATGCACGACTTACCCAACCACCGACTGCCTCCAGCAGGGAGATCAAAAGAAAAATTGTTAGTAACTACAGCACCGGTTCTGTTAACATTGATTTTATTTATTTTGGAGGTACAAGTCGCCAATGCCAACGTTCCCCAGCTTGAGACTTTGACCGAAATTCTTTCATGTGACCGCCCTTCATTTAGACGTACTCCTTCATCTATTGTCGTCGTTGCTGTGAAGGTTTGTACTATGCACATCCTCGCTAATATTATTCTTATGATCTAACATCTTCCAGCTCCCTCAACCGCCTTTGAAGGTTTTGATACCAGTTTTTACATCAGTGATAAGTTCCTTATATCTTTTTCAAAATTGTTTTTTGCTGAAATTGAAGATTGATGGAAGCTGCGGACTACACCAAGGTAAGACCACTCTCCTTGCCAGTCGAGGGCAAAGTTTTGATACACCATGTATTATCTCACTAGTTTACATATGAATATTCACAATAACAGGTGTTCCGCGCTATAGATCTTCAAGCTGTACATACTGAAGGATTTACAATGCCAAGTAGTGAGTGATCGGATAGACTTTCAGTCGTGTATCCACTTCTGTGCTCATCAAGGCAGCTTTCAAGCCATAAAATGTCCTCTTTCTTTTTTTGAATCATATACCTATTAGCTATCTATACCACCTACTTACTTCACCTGACATACTTCAAAGTAACTTACGGGGTGTATTAGAAGAGCCAACTTCGCTTGATCTGGAACTTCCAGCTTAAAAAATTTTGCAAACTCCTCTATATTGTTAACATGAAATGGTCGATGGAAGTCGTGAGAAGAAGCCCATGGAAGCTTAATTGTACGACTATAGGCGGCTGAAGGGTTAATTTGTGGTCAAGAGGCGCGTAATAGAGATCTGCATTTGATATGCAACCCCCGGTTTCTGGTTCAAGATTCAATCTTCTGGAACTACGGCTTGGTGAGTTTCTAAAAGGCGGTGCAGAGATCCCATCGATGGAGGCCCATTATTGGCCCGCCAAACGTTGTGCAACGGTCTGCAGCACATAACGACGCATACGGTGTTATGCAAGTCGAACTTCAAAGGAGGTCGACAGTGGGGACACGGCGTAGTTCACAAGTCACCCTGTTATCGTCCTACTGTATTTCATACTCCAAAATGTCAAGGGGTACAAGATGAGGACGTTTGGATCTCCTTATCAGAACCATTTTCTCATGTTCTTAGCATAACGCGGTGGAATAGATTGAAGTTCTCCCTTCTTCATCAATAAGAACACTCAGATTCTCCAAAGTATTATACTGATATATCTTACTCACAACACAAGCATAACTAGAGATTAATCTGAATTGGGTAGGACGTTGACGAGGACTGGGGTGTGGAATTCAAGAAATGATAAGGTTGCAGTTTCCGCTGCGATTGCAGATATTTCGGCCAATGACGGAAAAGCTGTTGCAGGGTTTCAGAGAAAAGAGCTACAAGGATCTCACTGGGAGATCTGAGAAGCCCAGTAACAGTGTAGGTAGCAAGATTACTAGAAAAGTTTGAAGCACGATATTGTATATATTTTACACCACAAGCAGATCAGATAGGGAAGAATATTTGGAGAAGCAGAGGTCCCTAGAAATGAACATACGAAGCTCAAGTCCGCTCCCGTTGTGGCTGTAGATGTGGGCGCAACGTACATCGACTTGGGCGTATAAGCGTGTCTGGGCTCTGTAGACCAGGCTGCCTTTATTGACGACCAACTAGGGGGGTGAGAGAGAACCATCATATAAAAAGATATAGGTTAAATTTGGCTCAACATCCTCAATGAAATACAACTTGAAATGGTGATGGTCTTATGAGTTCGTATGCCGCATTGAACGACGAGCACATGGAAGTACCGCAATCTACTTACATCATTCCCTCTTTACCAGGTGATGAAGGCAAGCAGACCACATTCAACTCAGCTCACCACAATATGAACGCTTCACAGTTTCATCCAAACAGAACAGTCTCATATCAACAAGAGCAGATCCCCTATGATCATTTCACGACACAACCGGCATCTATGGGGGCCGCATACTTTACGAATCGCCAGGACTACCAATACCAACACGAAAATACCATACAGATGAGCCTCTGGGTTAGTCCTGAGCACGCATATTCGTATCATAAGGGGTTTTCATATAGTGATGTTCAAAGAGATCTGGGCCTCAGCCAGGATCAACAACACCAGACCGCAAGAGGGTATTGGGCAATGCCATTGAATCTAGCGAGGCAACCAGCCTTGGCACAAGGAGATGTCATAGAACCTGGTAGCTGCCAGCAGTTGACACCAAATTTGACCTATCCTGCTGAGGTACACTCTTCTCCAAGTTTTACTTCTTGGAAGCATTCCACAGTAGTTACCGCTAATTCCAGAAGGGTACCGCAAAACTGCAAAGTATGTGGAAGAATAGTTACACGAGATATCGCTCGTCATATGAGAATTCATGATAAGGTCGCAAGATTCCAATGCATATATCCTCGTTCTCACTGTCTTCACAGGAGTGGAAACTTCAACAGGCAGTACGATTTCAAGAAGCATCTCCTTCACGCCCATTTTTTACTGTTGGATCATAATGTTAAGAGAATCAACAGTCTTGGTGAGAAAATGAAGCACGAGGGCGTGTGCCCTTGTGGGGGCAGGATGAAAGCTGAAGAGTGGTTGACCCATATATTGACAAAGGATGCTACTGGACGATATATTTGTCCTGATCTAGGAGGCCGCTGGGATACTGTTCTGAACTAGCTAATTTCATGGCATCTATCTTTTCATAGCATGTAACTTATGTTGGGAGCTTTCGTGAGATATTAAACTGAGAAACATGGCAACGAATTGCCATATACATGTAATTAGTATTCCATGAATCAGAAATCGATATCGCTATCTTTCACTATATTATGTATGCAGCGGCATCGAATGGCTGCTTTAATGATCTCTATCGAACTAGCTAAAGTCTTCCGACTGCAAGTCTCTTACTCAATATTCTCTTCAAAAGATCTTTATCTTCTATATTTCCCTGATATGCCCTTGAAGACAGGCACACCTGAAGTACTTTGCTGAATGATAGAACAAACTGTTTTCGAGAGACAATGCAAATAAGCAAGCTTCACAACACTGTGTAGTAGTAATACTGCTCTCTGAGTCGATAATGTTGCCCAAGTTGTCGATATCTCTTTCTTCATGCAACCAGAAGTGGGAATACACTATGATAACATAAGTTTACGCCGCGTTTGCATATATACGTATCCAGAACGAAAAAGAGTTTAGCATCCAATCATATTCAGCGAAATCTTAGGGATGAGAGAAACACGACGGATTTACGATCCGATGATTAATTCATTGTTCTACTGTGAATGCAGTGTTCAATGTTGATTCTGCTTTTGATAAATTCTCGGGAACTTACTTAGATCCTACTCGTAGAAGGCCGCCGCAGGTCAGCCATGCTGCATATGTACGACCCGAGGTGCGGCGGCTTGAAGTTTTTCATTGGATCCAAATCCAGAGGAACTACCCACTTGCCACTATCAATCACGATCAGAGATACGATTAATATACGTCATGTTTTTAGAATCTTGTAAATATACAGATCCATCTAAAGCTCATTGCTGACAAGTTACAACCTAGAGAAGCAAGCTATTAGTTCAAGATTTAATTTCATAAAAGTAGATGTCTGAACTTACAGTCTTCCAACTATTCATCTCCGCTAAATGAAGGAATCTGAATCTGTATGTATTGTGCATTCTCTATGCATCAACCGCTATATTTGGAATCTTCTTCATCTCTAGATTCTCGATTCAAGCCATTTTTGTTAGTTATATCTACAGTAATAGTGTTCATTATGGATTAGGGTATTATAACTTTCCTTCGGAAGAAAACATATCACTGGCATTGATCGACTATAGTGCATTAAGATAATTCCAGTATATACGATTGTTGTCTCTATCCTTGACGAATCTCTGGAAATATTCACCTTTACTTAAACATCGTACCACATGACTATGTATATTGACCACGACATCAATCTCGGAGATGATGCGAGCTAGCATTTAGTATTTTGATAAGTTGAATGTTCTAACAACACTGTGACATATAATTTGGACCTTTGGTGTGTTGGTTGCAATTTTCGAGCTGTAGTTATAACCAGAGAACTTGATATTTGCCCCCACCGTCATCATGTCTCGACTCCTCCTCTTTGGCTCACACCACGATTTCCGCATTATCCCAACGAAATACTACAAATCCCCAATTTCGGAGGTTCCGCGATGTATACTGCATGCTGAAGCATAGAGATCATTTTCTTTTCCAAGGTCTCTAGTCAGGGTTAGAAGAGTTAAGAGCACAATATTAAAGGATGTAGTGATAGCTTCTAATTGAATGCCAACAGAAATTCCTTAATGAATAGTGTGGGACGAAGGTGCAAGGAACTATTCTGTACGCGTTGTCTGAACAATAAAGAATTACAACGCTATCTGGACTCTGTCTTCGTCACCAATGTGTTCCACAAAAGCCACATCTTGAGTTAAAAAGCTCAAGACACGGTTTGACTACGATATGTCAAGAGACGTATATAGAATAATAGATGTTCCATGTCATTTGAATGATAATACCGACAGTCCCAATTCTAGCACGACCTTTCTTAGTCTCAACATGTTTCTTCGAGATACACCAGTTCCTGGTCACGTGAAAAATAATTATCAACAGGTGACAGGGGATGTTCTAGGGACCTGGAAACTTCGCAATTCACACATTCGTGCGCCAATATCAAATTGTATTATAGATAAGTAGCATGTTTCAAGGACCTTCGCGATAATTAAAAATCAGACGTGTTATGAAGAACTCAAAACGCAGAGATTTTTGTGTATCTTAATGCAGCATTCTTCGATAAAGCTCCAAGTAAAATCCGCTGAACCCTCTTTCCAGACAGGACTGACATCCGTGACGGCACGGCTTAACTCAATTCATATGCAAAGGTTCCGAACTCCAACCGTAACATGCCTAATATCAGCAGGTTAGTTTGAGCCTCAAGCTGTAACATATCTTGAAACTAAGGTACTCCCGTTTCACAACGTTAAATATTGAATATTTATTTGGCGAGGTCTGGACTTTGAGCGCCCTCCAAATCCCATTATATTGTCACCTAGTATCCTTGACTAAGGTACAGAGAACAGATGAGATATTTGACGCGCTCCAGACATTCATCGCAGTCATTTGCGTGTGCATATTTCTCTTTATGCTTTTAAATACTCCAGAGATCCAAGTCATGCTTATACAGAGCTCGTGTCTTAAGATGTTGAAGGGATTTTAAAGGTCCCTGTGATCTTGATCTGCGAGGAGATCTATTCTTACCAATGTAGAACTAATAAATAATCTATAAGAACATGCTTTGAAACTTAATTTCGTAAGTAGCCGTGGAAGTTTCATCTTTGGGACACCTCTTTGCCTAAAGTCTAGAACACAGTGCATGCTCCTTTACTGGTGGTTTAAAGTCTGTTCTATGATGATCCCTGTCTTGAAGCGCCTCATTCGGCGTGTTGATCTCAAACTGGGGCTTCCATAATTGGATTTCTAATCATTTAGCTCTGAAATTTAGAGTGCGTCTACCTATTGGGCAAAACTACTTAGTTGAGGCGGCTGATTTTCAAACATGAACGATGTGACATGTTCGCATATAAGTGTACATTCACTAAAACATATGCATGACCATTGCTTTTCACATGGGTGAATCGAACCCTCCTTAATCTGTCAAACTGAAATTGAGAAACAGAGCGAGTGAGAGAGAGATATATGACCTTTGATAGACGTTCTATAGACTATATTGGACACCCGGTCACATTTCGCACGATTTGTGTAGTTGGCGGTAGTTAGACGAATGCGGCATTTAGACTTCGTAGGTCAATCTGTTTAGCCACATCACGTTTCAGAATAAATCTGGAAGATGCAACTGAGCGTATAGACCAGTGTATTATTTCAGATAGGTGTGTAGCTCCATGCAGGTGAATGATGGGAATCTCGCACCTTTGGAATCATCTTCACATACAACACTACTGTACTACAAGATTGTAAAATAAGAATCCAGTCTAGATCTAAGATCGTCTATTTAATGAGGCATAGAATTGGCATAATCGTTTAGCTTATTTATTCCAAAATATGGCAGGCACCATCACAAGAGAGATAAATTTGTATGTATGCACACGTACATATATATGCGTACAACACACCATGCGCATGACACTTACATATGCGGCGCATACTGTTCTTCACGCTTTGTCGCAGAGGAACTTGGATATCGTAGAGCCTGGAAACAATATTTTTAGTGGGGCACTTCTGGCAGCATAGTACAATGCAAATGAACTCTTTTTTTGAGGTCTTGATATGTTGCCATGAGTTATCAACGTAAGCAAGAGCTCCTATCGGGCTACCAGAAGCCTATTCCAGATTGAATAAAAGTCAAGCTGGGGGATGAAAAGAACACCAGTAATTTCAAGCACATGACGACTGACAAACCATGAAAGTGGACTTTGAATCAGTCGTATGTTTTCTAAAACCAGTATATATATAAGTCTATTTAATTCAGGACTTCACAGCCTCAAGAAGCATCTGACTGCATTGTTATTTTATTCTGAAGGCCTCTTAGTTCAAAAGGTTCAAGAAAGCTTCAATCGAAAGGGGAGCGGGGATTGCTTCACAAAAATTAGATGGCGTAAACGATTGGATGCTCCAAATATGTGAGATGTGGGTTGGGGAAGTGACTGCAAAATCATCTGAAAGAGAGATGGCGATGGAGTGAGGATCTTGAAGTTTTGAACCCGAAAAAGAGGCAGCGACATATTCAAATAATTTCAGTAGTGATAAGTGGCAGATTCCATACCCAAGAATTGCTATAAGAAAGCCGACTGCAAAAGTCACAAGATCTCAGGATCTTCTATTTTTACACTACATGTTTCAAACATTTCTTCGCAACTTTTCAATATAGAAAGTTAGTTCCAGTAAAATATATGAACAACTCTGGTGGCTTCTTCGAGAAGGGGAGGGGGAGAGACAGGTCGATCTGGAACTTCATAATAGATATAATTCCCTGAAATCTAGTGCAATAGTTCAGATATGATTGGTGAAAATGGATCGAGGGCTGATGTTCAGAGGATTCGAAAAACTCAAGGAAGATTTACCACGCGTATGGAGCAGCCATCGACCTATAGTCGGGAAGACTGCAATAATTCTGAAAAATCGCTTATTAAGCTAGGTGTAAGAATCATATTTAATGCTACATGGATAGCATTCTCCTAGTTCCACAACATCTGGAGTTATACATATACATATATCCTCCTATGAATTAGGAGTTTCGAATTTGTAGCTGGCGGCCAGTGTAAGCCTCCAGAGACGGAGAGCTGGCAGAAGCCCACAGAGACCTCGGTAGTTCGGCACAACACTCTCGGCTCCGCCTTGAGAGTTCTGTGTATCTATATGCACTGCAGCATATGTAGTTTACGCGTTCAGGGACAGCGAACTACTTGGAGACATATAGCTATTTCAAGTTCCATCGATGGTGAGTCTTTGTCATGTTCATTTGCTTTGGTAGTTCAATCGTATGAAGAAAATGACAAATTTCATTTCCAATATAGCTGGTCATAGCTCGTTACGTTGACAAGACGAGTTCCCTTTATATCGTGAACAGAAGTACAATACATGTTCCATAATATAGCAGTACTCAGGAGGACAGTTAGGAACTTAGGATTGATCATGGTGTTTTGTGAATAAACTCAGAATAGTCAGCGATTAACGACATCTAGCTCTTTCTCAACTTGTCAAAGCACAGTGATTTCTTCTAGATTCTGCTGGTGCTGTTGGTAAGTAAATATATGAGAGGAAGACACTCTTCTTTCACAACGAGCAACTCAGCGATTCCGTGATGTATGATCTGGTGAAGTCGACTGTAAAGATTAGAATCTTATCATTCCGACTGTGCCGTTCTCATGCATCTCATTTGAAGTGTCTGCTTTTTGTCATATAGTTCATATTTCAAAAGACGTATCAGAGTTTTGAATTTTATTTCTACTCATTACACATACAGCTAGTCAAGTTACTAGGTGGTGCTTCTACTTCTTCCAGCTAGACATACACAGCTGAGAATGGCTCTGGACAGAGCTTGAGCCCTCATAATATCCGCACCTGTGGATCGTCTGCTTTTATAAGTATGTATATAACAAAGGTCAGTATTTATTAGGGTAAAAGATCTTTCGAAACATATTCCTGTAGAAACTAGTATTTTTTTTTAGAGTGTCACTCTTGAATTATGCAGGAGCTGGCATTGACTAATGCACTTAACTGGAACCGACTCGGAACTGAAATTGGATTACGCAAGACAGCAGGGTATGCATGTTGATTTCAGAGACTAAATGACCATATGAGCCTTACAAGGCTAGGAGCTTCAGTCATAAGCGCTTGCTTGAACTTTGTGAATCATAACCGAAGTCTTTTATGCTGTACATCTCTGCCAGTTTTGATGATACAAATTCCTAATTCGCAATCGTCCTTATCGAGCCATCTAGTATTTCACCTTTTAAGGACACATGAAAGATATTAATTATCTAAACACCACATGAGATAGCTTGCACCTCTACTCCAAATCCATTAACTTCGCAGTTTTGAACTTTGTATCATGGTCCTCTTGGGAAATCCGGCACTGTCAGTTTCTCAAAATTCAGTAATTTGCCTATGCGATCCGTTTGTTATTTTAACATTCGCTATCATGGACATGCCCAGTTTCCTTCTAATTATACTTGGTCATTGATGCCCAGTAATATATGAGCAACGAGAACGCCGATTGATTGCAGCATGCTAGGGCGAACAACTCTATAATTCAAGCCAAAGTTTAATGTGTGTCGAAGTCTACTAAGAGCTTTAGAGCCTGTATGGGATTCTTCTCTAGGAGAAATTCCTTTCTCTCAAACAGGGGTTAAGCCTGAATAGCTATGGCGTTCGGATTTTCAAGAGCACTCAGATGAACTCTGAGTACATGAGATACGATGCATGTTGCTACATAGAAGTGCATCATCATCCAGCTGCGATAGGACGGGGGTGGTGGCGGGGTATTATGGATGGCTAGCCAATATTAAGTTATCTCTGTATAAAACATTTCGGCAGCTCAATACTAACGAGTTAAGTTTTCTAAGAATCCTGAACGCTCAAACCCATTCTCAAATCCTAACTATTTCTTAAACAGCATATCGCATCTGCAGCAGGTGTGTCGTATCCTATATATACATCGAGCATGGTTGTGATATATGGTTCTCTCGGGATTCAGACTTCTGAAAGGAAGGAAGGCTCCCAACGGCCGAGAGGTCATGTCATAAAGATTTAATCTTTACTTTCTGAAAAAGGCTTCGGATCTAGCGAATAATATACATCTCAACGATCAGGCTACCAGTAAAGTATACACTAAATCAAGCCCATTCAAGCCGAGAAAACCTCATTCCGCCATCTTTATTCTCTGGTGATCTTCATATATGTGTAAGTCTTTGTATCTGGAATGAATTACGTTGCATCAAGGACAGGAATGATTCAACATGCTCATTTGTAACGTGTACCTCTAATGCCCGCTTGAGTTTGGTGTGACACACACGTGTCATCGTCATCTTGTCCTCGGAGAAACAGCATCATCGCACCGAGTAGATTAATAGAGCAGATATCAGAGACAACCCAGATCCTCAAAAAATTCCGACCACCAAGATCTCTCATGTCTGAGGTTGCAAACAAGCGATATACTTGGGAAGTTGGGATAATTGAAGAATAATTGCGGCAAAAAGAAGAAAAAAGGAAGTTACATCCAATTCCAAACCAGAAATAACCTTTCCGAGCCAGGGAGGAGATACGAAAAGAGGATCTTTTGTCTTGCGATCGTTCATGTGCAGATGCAGTTAAAAACCTCTCTAGCGTCCAAGGTGTGTCGGCGCAAAAAACTCGAGTCCTTAAGAACGCAGAACCTACAGGTAATACAAGGAATTTCGAATTGGCCTTGGATATGATTATGAAGTCCTTCTAAGGTCCGAATATAATAATTTTCAAAACGGATGGGGTTCTCATTCGGTCCTACTTTGCTTTCGAATGGCAATTTTGAGACTACAAGGCATTCAACAAAAAACCTGATGAGAGAACATTCGATTCATATCGAGATGGAATACGTCATCATGGCTGATACTTTGACTAGTAAGCTTTTTTTGACGTAAATGCCTAATCTCAGCCTTCAAGTCTATTCGAGAAGAGCAAAAAAAAGATGTAAAAGATTAGCTTATCTTACCTGCACGTGACTCTGACAGCTGCCATTTGACATTGTCGTGGAATCCAACCTTGATGATAGAAGTTTCTTTGGTTCATCCCAGATCATTTTCATGGATCTTAAGATAGCCGATTCTTCATCGAAGCGAATCATACAAAGTTTTCTGAGGACCTTTTATAACATAAATTGATCAATTCACAATCCATTACAGATCTGTCTCCAACATAGAATACTTTCTGTAATAAGTTGATCGGGCACGTCTCATTTTATTAGCTGTTCCAATGTGAGGAAACGTGCTGCTATGCGGGCTCTTCTAATACTTCGGCATTCCACAACCTGTCACGGAGAAACTCCCCGAGAGGTTGATATATTGCACACTTTGTGGTACTATTGAATGACGGTTAAGGAGTCCAATTCCCATAATTTTTGATTTCAAACGGTTTTCAGAAAAAGCTGGAGTTAATCGTGAAGCACTTGGAACTGGGAATTTAGACAATAAAAGCTTACAGCACCACTGTTCCTTGAGCGCACCATCTCCAGTGTTCTTCCCGTTTGGGCCTTTGCATCTTGCATTGATTCCAAGTTCCTTTGGTTCATCCTGTGCATAGTGAATGCAGCTTGATGCCATGAAGATGCACATATACATGTCTAGAGTGGCATCGAGACTATGCAACTCTCTGCAGTTATATGCATTTTCGTACCCAGTTTACATGGAACTTTGGAAGCCTGTTGGTCTAGGGTGTACTCTACACTAAAAAGCGGCCCTCAAAGAGGAATTCTTGATCAAGAGCTTGGCAAATAAGCCGTCGCCAGCGATTTTCGCAATCCTTTATCGCATGTGAAATGTTTATTTTTGGACAGGTCAGATATCCAATTTGGAAGTGGGAATTTCTGTTACAAAGTGAAAGTTCGGGATCTTTCACTTTGATTACTTCGAGCTACCGACGCTTTTGAGTTCATACAGCAGGCAGCTGAATGCTCGGCAGCTTAATGTTCATGTCTCAGGACTTGCTGCACAGACCCCTTGGACCACTTCTGTTCCGAACGAATACATTCTGTATCTGTACCTTCCAGAGCTTTCCAGCCATACGTTTTTGACTTGTCTAAGCGTTCTCAGCATTCCTACATGAGCGCTTTATAATGAGCACAGTGCCATTTCTTGAAACCGAAGGTTTGCATCCAGTGGTTTGATCCTAGATATCAACTAGCTCGAAGAAGAGCACAAAAGGGGCATTAATTCGTGATATCTTTCGATACACTCGTATGTTGAATGTAAGAAGCTTCAATGGTCAAACAAAGTGATAAACCTCAAAGTACAGTAAAACTTCCATCATTGGCTATCACAGCACAGTTTATTGGTGCAAAGAACCCTCCGCAACCATCACGAACACAAATCCGCGTACCTCATGTCTACATCCAGCCACATACCCTACGTCCAGCTGCCATATCTATGACAGCTCCATTCGAGCATTTTGCCACTACATCACCAAAGTACGAGCTTCTGAATCTGAGACCAATGACTGTACCCCTCTACTCGTCTTCCCTTTCTATATTCAACGTTCAACACTGTATACCCCAGCATTTACCGCTGATTCTCCAGCCGCAGTCGTATCAAATTCCAATCACTTTCCAAGTTGGAGCTTCCAGTATAGAAGCATACACACCAGCTTCATGTACTCAACAGAATATTCCAACACCGAAAATAGAGGTGATTGATATGTCCCATGAAATTCGTTCCAGTACACAGAAACCTCGACTTCCACGCAAATGCAACATATGTGGAAAAAGTATCATCAGAGACTTTTCAAGGCATTTGAGAACCCATGATAGGGAGTCAAGATTCAAATGCATTTTTCCTAGGGAGCATTGTCCTCATAAGAGCGGTTGTTTCAACAGGCAGTACGACTTCAAGAAGCATCTGTTGCACGCACATTTTACGCTGCGGGACCATAAAGTGAAACGGATGAAGAACCTCCAGCAGAAGCTTGAACATGAGGGTCATTGTCTCTGTGGAAAAAGAATGATTGCAAAGAAGTGGCTCGAGCATATAGTAGAGCGGGATAAGAATGGTCATTACTCTTGCACAGATCTTAGGGAGAAGTGCGAGAACACTACTGATGATATATGACATGTTATAATTAGATTTCCAAATTTACAGAAGTGTTCAAAGAACATGAGCGGGCTGCTAAAGGCATATGTTTAACGATTTACTATACGATGCTTCTAACATATTCGTAACTAGATGTAGCTATGGCGAATTCAACATAGGCTCTAATCGTGATCACAGACGGAGGGCCACGGTGTCAAACAGATAATCAGAAAACCAAAGTGGTGCTGGTGTGTTGCATATTTAGACGTGAGACGCAAGGCGTTGTTTCATGTACACTTCATTGTACACACAGCACTGTGATCAAATAATGTTCGCAATCACATGTTTGTCTGAAGTTTGATGATCCTCATCAAATTTTAAAGCAGTATATTCATCGTTCAGACTTCATTAAATGTCCGCTTTCACATAGGTCGAAAAGTTGAAAAGCTAACCAGCAGTCAAGAATACTGCATCAAACAAAAACTTCAATGTATTAAAGCAGCTGAAAGACCTTCAAGGATCAGGTTTTATCATTGGGCCTGAAAAGAGCAAATTCAATCTTGTGATCCCACATATGTATAACAATGCAGTTATTCTTGCATCCATTTGCAGAGTTTGATTGGAGTTGGTTGTCATATCGCTAGCCTGCAGTTTGATCCATATCATGTTCCAGGAAATCATGTAGTCTTAAACGGATATTATTTGGGTAAGCCATCTGTCCACTCCCAAAGACCATTGAGAAGTTTTCAGTTCCAGCCGTAATGGCTTAGCTTTGGAGTGAGGTGGAACAGGCAAGTTCATGTGCAGCAACACCTCACCTCACAGTTTTAAAGTTTCGTGGTCACAAGTGGGCACATAGGAAGGAACTAGCCACTCCATAGCAACGGCGCAGCAGAATGCTAGACCAAAACTCCAAGAATAGAATCACCTTAATCAATGACGCAGCTGGCTCCAAGAAAGAGATCACTGCCCTATCAGATACTTGGACATAGAGATTTCTCAGTATACCTCACTTGAATGGAGATTCAAGGACTCGATTAGGAGAAGTTTTATCAGGAAAGTCAGTCAGGAGAGTGGAGCAGCAAATGATCGACATTCCAGACCAAACTTGAACAAATATTATATGCAATGCATTAATTGACCTGTGCAGAATCTCAAACTGGAGCAGATGCATAAGATTTTACATCCGTGTAGACCACTTATTGGAAATTTGGCGGCCACTGAGATCCCTCTTGCGTCGAAGCGTACCGAAATGATTATCAACCAGCCCTGAGGTTGGAAAAGTCGAAAACACCCGGCAATTACAAACAACAACAACCATGGTACAGATAGATGATCAATGAAGAGATAAAGTGTGCTATCATTATCCGATCACTTCTATCAGACTGGATAAGAGTCTATATCACAATTAACTCACCTTAGTCGGTAATTCTACCCAGACCTGGGCAGCTCAGGATGGAAATACCAACTTATTGTACAACCATACTGGTATTGGAAGAGGGAATAAACAAAATGCCAGAAATATAAGCATACATCGAGAATCTGGAGCCAGTGAGATGACTTGAAGCACAACCATGAGATTTTCTTTGTTCAATGCCGTCCAATGCCGTCTAATGCCACTGAAAGGAGTTCAAATCGTTCCTAATTATATTACGGCATACCTGCCAGTCCAATGGGGTGAAGCTAGAACTTGTTATAGTCAATCTAGCTAATACTGCAGGAACCGAAATGTATAACCAGCTGAGGCCAGTGGTTGAGAGAAACAATGGGACCAGTTCAAGGACAACTGTACATCACATAGTTAAGAGACACCATATTTACCAATTGCATCCATTCAGACCAAACACATGTCCATAAAAACCACATCAAACGATTCGAGAACCCAAGGAACACAAAAATCAGCATGGGGAGTCAGCACAGCATCAACAGGTCGCCACAGTAGCACCATAACTTCATATCAGAGATGCACTCCAAGCACAAACTTTCGCTTAATATGGCAACACAGCATACAAACTACCAGCTAAGATCTACCAATCCAAATTATCAATCTCAATGGTTGCAGAATCAGATCATAAGAAGACTCTTCAGGAATTTCCGAGGGTAATCTTTAGTGGCACAAAGAGATCCGGAGCAGCTTACATAATATTCTCCAAGTTTCTTGTCATGTGTTATGTAATGTTGTAGGACTTCGAGAGTTTTCGCGAATGTTCGCGCCCGGTGGCCCGCAATTGTTCAAACATCAAGCACGACAGAAAGGCGAGAGCAGACACCTTTTTAGCTACCATCAACAGATAAATTTTCAACGCTTTTTTTTTCACTTTCTTCAGCTCTTTTAGTCGCGGCGGCTAGAAAGAGATATTGAGAGTTACCCAGATACCCACCCATAACACCCTGACAGCTCTCTATTCTTCGCATTTGCTCCCGTACTGCCCCACAGAGCTAATACTGCCGCCACCATTTGACTCATTTGAATGCCGCTATGGACTCGAGGAACAGCTCGACCAGTCAAGGGCTTTCATTGGGGGCAATAAAAGGCGCTCTATCGCCTGCTGAAGTGGTGAATGCCCCTGCTACGAAGGCCGAGACTCCAAGAGACTACTTCTCGCTAGAGGTTGATGCTGGTCATCGTCGGCTGAGTAGGGTGAGTGAAATGCTTCATAGGACTATTGATTCACCCCCACAGTCGCCCAGACTGGGTTCATTGGACTCTAATTTCTCATCGACGGATTCGCTGGCTTCTCTAGTGGAGCGCCAACAACAGAATAAAATCATTCATCCATCGCATCAACGTCAATTGTTCAAATCTAATGAACCTCAGAGGAGACCTTCATCACTGTATATGTTCAGTGCCTTTAAAGGAGTTAACAGATCTAACAGTAACAGTGCTCCTATAATCAAGTCTCCTCTCAACAAGAAAACTGAACCCGAGGAGATAAGACAGCTACATCCAGCAAAAATCAACCCACATCACATTCATTCTTCCCCTTCTGTTAAGGAATCTAAGAAAGTTTCCCTCGCATATGACCCTGTTTCTCGGAAGAAGGTACTTAATTCCTATGAAATAATTAAAGAACTTGGAAGAGGTGAGCATGGAAAAGTCAAATTGGCCAAACATCTTGAAACCGGGGAACTTGTCGCTATAAAAATTGTAGACCGAAAAGGTCCAAAACGTACATTCAGACCACAAGCATCACATGAGGAGAAGATCCGCAGAGAAATTGCTATTATGAAGAAGATCAACCATCCAAATGTCGTGCAACTGAAAGAAGTGATGGATGATGAAAACTCAAGAAAGATCTACTTGGTCTTAGAATACTTGGAAAAGGGTGAAGTAAAGTGGCAAAAATCACCGGGAGTGCCCTTGATGTCCTTGGATGAAGCTTTAAGGGTCTTCAGAGATGTGGTTCTAGGACTCGAATACTTGCATTATCAAGGTATTATCCATCGTGATATCAAACCGGCCAATTTGCTAATATCCAAGCAGGGTTCTGTGAAGATCTCTGATTTCGGTGTCTCCTTTGCTTCGTCTTTAAAGACCGGTGAACAAGATGACTACGATCTGGCTAAGACTGCTGGTACCCCAGCATTCCTTGCTCCGGAGTTGTGTCACCCTATACATGATCTGGATAATACGGACCACCCTCAGATTACTTACAAGATTGATATTTGGGCGTTGGGTGTCACACTTTACTGCTTCCTTTTTGGGAAACTCCCGTTCTGGGCTAATAACGAATATGAGCTATTTGACGTCATCTGCAATAATCCCTTAGAGTTACCTGACCCGTTTCCATCTGGATTTACACCAGAAGATAAGGCCAACGTTCGGAACTTTATGAATAAGATCTTGGACAAGGATCCTTCAACGAGATTAACTATAAGGGAAATCAAACAACATCCATTGACATTGAAGAATTTGACTTCAGAAGAGGCTGCAACTTTTATCGAGGGTCAGAAATCATGTGAAACTAAAATCAAGGTGTCTAACGAAGAGGTCCAAGTCGCAGTGACAGGACTTGGATCCAAGCTTCGTAAGGGTTTCGCCAAAGCTTTGAAGTTTGCTGGTCTTGCTTCAAGAGGAAGTTCTCATTATCCAACAAAATCATTGGTGATTAATGACTCTGACTCAAGAGTTCCCTCCTCAGCAACACTATCCGAGGCGCATGCCATTCCACTTGATCATGGATCGTCTCATCGGCGTGTGAAATCTAGTGATTCTGCTACCTTGACCCATACCACAGTTGAAGGTGACCTCTTCTTGAAGAAAGGATCTGCTTTCAATTCACTCAATAACATCATGGACACAGATAAGCATAGGTCGTCAGTGGGTTCTATAGGTGCTGGAGGAATGTCATCCACGGCGACGTCGGAAAGTTATAACACGACATCTGCTGACTCATCGATTGGTCTTACTTCCCAGTTAGTTTCATTGCCAGTGAATGCGTCCTTTGCATCGTTAGACTCTGTCTACATGGACAACTATGCCCCTGCTTATGCTTATACCAGCGCTGCAGATGCCAGAAATCCACAGCATAGGGACATGGTCTACAAGATGAGTAACTTCGCTTTGAATAGAGGTGTGAATGGAGAGAAGATTGACGAAGCTGTTCCACCGCACGCCAAATTTGATCTTGGAGGCGATGGCTCAGATGATGAAGACGAAGAGGAGGATACGACTGAGAGTGACGATGATTATGGTGAAGATCGCATATCTGAACTTTCAATCCCTTCATATTTGGTCCACGAGATGATTCCGACATCTCGCCGCAGAAGTAGATCTAGTTCAGACAAGTCTTCCACGCTACCACAGCGTGGTGCTCCCAAGTATAGCTTTATGGATAATTCATCTGACTCAGGATCTGATCCTGAAGTGATATTTGCCAACACTAGTGATGAGGAAGAGGATGAACTGCTGGTCGCAGCCTCTGCCAAAGACGGTTCAACAGACGTGGCTAACTTAGATGCAGTCGAACCAAACTCTTCTTTGGTGGAGTCTTCATCTGGAGAGGAACTGACATTATCATTTGGTGGTAAACGTCAGCGTCACAACACTGTTACGCTCCCATCCGAAGGATCACCATCCGCGGGATCACAAGATGCGCGACACAAGCCATTATTCATTGATCGTGTGTCCTCACCATTGGCCCATAATGCGCCAAAGACAGCCATTGCGAACTCGAACGCTCACCTAGCACGGAACTATGTGAATCATTACCATCGTGTTGTTCCTCAGATGATTCAACATCCGCATCATAAGGACCACAGAGGACGCAGTAACTCTATCACTGTTGGTATTTTGGGCCATGAAAAGGATGCACATATTAATTGAGATCTTGAAAACAGAAAAAGGGGAAGGGGTTTACGATACTACAGTACTAACTAGAAAGCTGCCTGGTTCAGCTCTACTTATTATTGACTTTGCAACATTTTCGCTAATGACTATTTATGTCAAACTACATGTAGATCTGTAACAAAAAGCATTCATAAAATCCATTACTGTAACAGCTTCTTCTCCAAAAATTCAATTTTCTGATTCCTTACTGAGCTGTGTTGAGCCTTGCGCTTCATACGAACCGCGGCAATAACAAACTTCAACAAAACGGATAGCGTTGGTTTCTTCTTGCAAATGAGTTCATAATCCGGGTAGATACCAACCTGTTGCATCTTCTTTATATCTTCTTTAATATGTGATCCGGTGGCTTGGATAGATTTCACCATAAACGAGTTCACAAACTTCAAGTCCTTGATAGTGTATGAAGCTTTTGTATTCTTCATCTTGTAATAGTCAATCTGACTTTGCAATCTTGCGCCACTCTTAGATTGTGTAATAGTGTTATTGAGAGAATTCTGAAGTTGACGGTATTTGCTAATGATCTTTTCGATTCTCTTCTGCAAACCTTGGTTCTCATCGGTGATTTGCTGGTACTTTTTGACAAATTCACTTTTGAAGTTTTCATAATCAGCAATCTCCTTTTCCTTCAGTTTCAACTTCAATCTGATATCATTGTAATCATCTGGATCAACTTTCATATCCACAAGTTTGCGAATCTCCTTCTTATACTCATTGAGTTTATCGGTAAGTTGATCCAGTCTCAACTCAAGTCTTTTGTTGTCAATCTGTAGATCATCTTTTCTTCTTTCAAGTTGGGATATCATCGACTGTAAATCTTTCACGTTTAAGAGCGCTGATGTTAGCTTCTCAGTCAAGTACTTAATTCTTTTGTTCTTCTCTGAGATACCCTCCAGTAGTCTATCTGTCTTATCTAGGCTCGGTTCTTTTTGAATCAGATCTGCATTTGGTAACTTTCTTGATTTTTCGATCAGGTTTTTCAATGATGCAACTTCAACCTTGTGTTCCTCTTTGACATTGTCCAATTCGATCTGTAACAACTTCGCTTGGCTTTCTTTCTCTCTCTTTATCTTCAGAAGCTCAATTTTCTCATCATCAATCTTCTGGGTACTTGATATCTTGAGTGATCTAAGTTCATCTGTTATCTTGTTCAAATCATCTTCTCTTCCCTGCAGAGCAGATTTATAACGCTCCAATTCTCTCTTATGTTGAGAAGACATTCTTTGCATTGCGTTTTCTTTTTCTGAGATTTCCATCTGTAGCTCATTGCACCTTGCAGACAAAGACTTTACTTCAAGCTTAACATATGAATCCATATTGGATGCTTTGTATTCTTTCTCTTTTTCGAGAGCATTGGAAAGCTTCTCGTTCTTTACAATAAGCTCATTGACCTGGTTGGATAAGAACTCAATTTCAGAACGCCATAGTTCTTCATCGCTGCGGGACTCGTGCTGCTGTTGGGTAGCCTTCTTTAGATCGTCATAAGCCTTATGAGCTCTCTCATTATCCTTTTCAAGATCATCAATCCTCAACTTCAAATGCCCTCGTTCTCTTGTTAAGCTTTCAAGTTCAAAATCTGCCTCTTTCAATTCATCAATTATTTGCTTCTGCTCTGAGATTATACTTTTGGACTCTTTGAGTGTGATTTTCAAGTTCTTGATTTCGTGTTCAAATTCAATGCACTGGTTCTTCAAACCTATTATCTCTTGGGCAGACCTCTCATCAGTAGATTTGTTAGCTTGAAGTTCTTCCAAGAGCATCAATTTCTTCTGTGTGGCGTGAAGAGCATCAGATAGGTCTTCAACCTCATGGGAGCTTTTTGAAGCCTTGCTTTTATTATGATCCAGTTCAGTCTTCAACATATGGATTTGGCGTGCCATTTGTTGTACTTCAGAGTCTCTATCTTTGAGCAAGAGCCTCAATTCTTCCATCTGCCCTTCAAGTGCAGACTCACGATTAGACATTTTGTCTAGCTCATTAGCCTGCACATCCAGCTTCTGAAGCTCATCATCTTTCCGATCCAGTTCTTCATCTAGCTTTCGAATCTCATAATCCTTATCGAGCAGGGAGTTGCGTAAATCCTCAATTTTTGCATAGAGCTCATTAATCAATGTCTTTGAAGCAGGACTACTTGATTTCTGCTGCTGCTCCTCTTCTAATTCCTCAATCTTTTCTTCAAGCTGTTTTTTCTCACACAATAGATCATCATACTCTTTCTCAAGCTTCTGGTAACAATTTTGTAGTTTCTCACTTTCTTCCATCTCGCGTTCGATTTCATGGCGAAGCCGTTCAGCACGGCCTCTTTCAGATCTCAATTCCTTATCGAGGGCTTCAACTCGAGGGTCAAAAGTGTCCTTCATCTCCTGTGGTTGGGAGTTCAACTCTTTGTTTAATTCTGAAACCTCAGCGCGTAGAGCTATGACCTGTTCTTGAAGTCTTGAGTTCTCCTCGTAGATATACTGTTGGTCATGACTTGAGATGGCATTAAGATACTTAGTGAGAGAAGCAATCTTCACTTTCAAGTTATAGTTTTCGCTTCTCAAGTTAGAGATATTCTCTTGTTGTTGTCTCACAGGATTGGAACCAC
This sequence comes from Williopsis mrakii, assembly GCA_003706445.3. NCBI lineage: Eukaryota > Fungi > Ascomycota > Saccharomycetes > Phaffomycetales > Wickerhamomycetaceae > Williopsis > Williopsis mrakii. Next base: position 110,549 of record PPLH03000026.1, read on the forward strand.
TGTTCAACAAATTCCGATCTTGGAAATCATTGTGAATTGGTGAAGAGGTCTTCTCTTTTGGTTGTCTGGACGGGGAGTAGTTGATGGTGTCATATGAATTATCTTCCATAAAGGAGGAGCCTCCGTTCAGCTTATTTACGGAAGGGATATTGTGCAACGGGGTTCTCTTCTTGTTTATAAAGTTGTGCACGGCATCATTCTTCTTAGCCTTAGAATTTCCTGTGTAGTGCTTTCCTTCACCACCGATGGGAGTGAATTCAAGACCTTGGTTCTCCTTGCGGGCATCACGTGGCGTTCCTATCAAAGCTTTGGATCTGAGCATCTATAATTGCAGTATTGGTAAGCCACAGAACAGGGAGAAGACACAAAAGGATAGAAACCCTGAGAAGTTGGCAATGAATAGCAACAGTGGCGTGTTTGCTATGCAGTGCAACACAAGAAAGGGCAATGAATAGAAATCAAAATTCAAACGCCCAAACAACCGAAAGAAAAGAGGCTATTAGATTTAATACTTGGGAAAGTCTCGTTTGTTTACTAGTTGAAACGAAAAGTAAACAAACACCGCGAATCTGATGAAGTTTGGTTATGTAGCACTCTTCGGTTGCCATGACAATTTTTACAAAAGCGGCAATTGCCAAAGTGAGACATTTTCAGCTGATTGCATTCACTGGCTTTCTATCTGGCATCATTTTATATTTGTTTCGATATACAGAGGAAGCACCTTGGATCCGAGCAAGACTTCAGGGTGATTCTATACAAGGTTGTGTCAAAGAACTATGCTTATGGTCCGGTCCATAATACACTCATTGAGCCGGGTGAACGTACTCAACACACGATTATGGCTGATATCAATAATACTGGTAATATCATGTATCGTGGTCCTTTACCATTCTAATGATACCTCCCTGGATAGCCTGAAAAATAAAGTCAACTACTTGAACTCCAAGCTGGATGAGTGGCAATATACACCAAAGACTCAGGAATATTCTTTGTCTGATAATGTTCAAGATAAAGGGAATGAGGCATCTAAGAGCCAAACAGGTAGAGAAAATGCTGCTATTGTCATGTTTGCCAAGAATTCAGATATTTCCAAGGTATTAGAGACCATGCATTCCTTTGAAGACAGATTCAACAAGATACATAATTATGACTGGATTATTATCTCTGATGCTTCGCATTCTCTCAGTTTTCAAAAGATGACGAATGCCATTACACAGTCTGCCGTCATATTCGAGACCATCCCAAGATCACCATACTTATCACTTCCTCCCGGCGTTGATAAACTGAGGATGAAAGAATCGAAGAAACATCTAAAACAGAAGAAAATTGAGGCAGTGAAAACTGAGAGACAACGACATCTCAAGAGATTCTGGTCTAAGGATATCTACAATATGGAGTTCCTGAAGGAATATGACTATTATATGAGGATTCAGCCTGGTACATGGTTCCATTGCGACTTGAAATATGATCCTTTCCTATACATGAGGGAAAATGGGAAGACATATGGTTTTAGTTTGGCACTCGAGGAGAATACTCAGGGATATCCGACATTATGGTCCAATGTTATGACGTACATAGAAGAAAACCCAAGGGATGTCGATCCGGGACACCTGTTACAGTTTGTATCAAACGGTCAAGCTGAAAGTTTTAATGGTTGTCATTTCAGGTCAGAATTGGAGATTGGCGATCTTCAGTTCTTCCGTGGTGAGAAGTATCAGAAATTGGCCACTTTCTTAGATTCAAAGCATGGTATCTATTATGAAGCCTGGGACGATTCTACGGTGAGGACATTGGGTGTAACATTGTTACAAAGTCGTGAAAGGTTACAGTTCTTGTCTAGCTTGGGGTATAATGATCAAGATTCAAAGCGGAATTTGAAGCAGTGCCCAATGGAGAAGAACCTGAGACTGCATTCCAAATGCAGTTGTGATCCAATGGAAGATTTGACGTGGTCCGAAAAGAGTTGTCTGCCATTGTACTTCAAAGTCAATGGTGTTGAACTACCACTGGAGGTTACAGTACGTGAAGAGGAATTCGAGAGGCAACTCATGTTGAAAGAGCAACAAGAAGAAGAGACTCGCTACAAGCAAGAACAACATGAACTGGAGAGAGAACAAGAAGAAGTAGAGGTTGCGGACCTACTCAACGAGAACGGACCACTTCCAGATATTGAAAAGCAACACCGTGGGCATATATTACTTTAATAACAGTCAACGAATCATTTTCTTTTGATTCTATTAGTAGCTTCGTACATTAACTCTTCAAACACTCTTGCCTCTTCTGCATCCTCTTCACTTCTCTGGGCCTTAAGGAATTCATTACCAAGAATTAATAAGGCTTGAGCCTTAGTTGTTCTCTCCTTTGATGGCACAGATTTATCGTGTAGAATTCTATCACAAACGTCTCTCAACACATTTTGAACCTCGAATTTGGAACTGACCCATGCAGTAGCGACGAATTTCCCAGTCATCTTACGTTCAAACTCTGCCTTTTGATACTCGTCCCATTCTTCGCCTTTCTCTTGAGCCTTTGTCATTTCCTCCATGGTGGATTGTGCATCCATTGCAGTTGAAAGGATATTCCATGCACTCTTAGCCGTGGAGCCCTTTTCACGCAACGAAGAGACGATCTTCGTTAATCCAAAAGTTTTCTTGGATCTGAGAAAAGCGTTAGCCTTAGAGTGATAGATCTTACCTATTACGTGGAGCAGCTCCAACCCAAAGGATTCCATCTTGAGGTCATCAATCTCCTTTTGTAAATCAAATTGGAATTTTTTGAAGTCTGCTTCATCATTCATTGCCAATGCCAACTTAGCCAACTTGGAATCCAATTTCTTGGAAAGTTCATCAACTCTCTCTTTCTTCTCTTGCTTTTTCTTCTCTCGGAGTTTTTCCAACTGTTCACGCTGTTCCTTAGTCAGTTTCCCTCTCTTTGGCGCAGCATTTGAAGCAGTTGAAGAATTCGACACTGAGCCATCAACTTTATGTTGAAGATCAGTGGACTCACTTAACGGTTCTTCTCCTAGCAGCTCAGCAGTCTCTGACAAATCTTTCAGCATACTCAATTCACCAATCCAATCTTTGAAACTCTCACCACCAAACATCATTGAGAACATCTCTGTTGGGTCAGCAAACCCTTCTTCTGGGAGTGCCTCATCCTTGCCAAACTCGTCATAACGGGCTCTCAGACTATCATCACTCAACACCTGGTATGCTTCACCTACCTCTTGGAATTTTCTTGCCGCCTCGGGGTCGTTTGGATTCTTATCTGGATGAGTGAGCATGGCCTTCTTACGGTATGCCTTCTTAATCTCTGTAGCAGAAGCCTCTGGCACTACACCGAGAACGTCATAGTATGCTGTGTCCTTGACCATGGTCCCCGTCCGCCGTACAAGCCTTTAGATCTTTAGCCAAAATTGCTAGTGGATGTCCTTGTATGTTTTGTCTCAGGCACTACATTCAAGCTCTGATCACCCGGCTGTTCCGCGCTTTACGAGGCCTCGGAAGTGGTTTTTTTTCACCACAGCCGACCTACAACTTCAGAATACAGAAAAAGACTATTAACTGCTCCCGCCTCTCCAATCCTAAACATCAATCATGGTCCAGAGTCTCTTAGCCTGGCCCAGAAAGCCCTGTAAATGTGTATATGTGGCATTCGGGTCTAATTTTGAAGAGTGATCCATAATGACTCCGATGTCTGACTGGAACGCATCAAAACCTCTCAGGTAGATCCATGCCACTAAAGTTACCGCCGTCAACAGAGCACAAAGCTTAAAAGTATTCACAATAATACTATACACGATGGCCACTGCGTTCTTGATGAAATAGTAGAGCGCGATGGCAATGACAAGACATATACAGATCAGCGCCGCATCTGGGTAGTAGATGAACAGTTTCTGTGTAAGAGAGATGAGTTTCAGAAGTATAGTCTTCAGCAGTCCATACAGCACTGTGATAATGTAGTCCAGCTGTGTATTTCCTGTGATCATTGCCTTCTTAAAGAAAAAATATGTGATGGATAGCAGATATAAAAGAATCCTCCCACCCTCAGACGAAATCAACACAAATTCAAATCCGAGGATCTGATTCCCGAAACTCCCCTACCAACGGAAAGGTGAAATCTTCAAGATGGGAACCTGGATGGCAAATGCGGTAAGCTTGGGTATTTTCTGTTAAGAAAGTCTTTCAGGAGAGGCGGAATAGATTGCATACATCACATTACACTGTTTGTATCAATACAAGGTCAAGCATGTCTCCGTCCAAACAACAGGTCCTCCAACTTTACAGGGAGTTCATGCGTAACTCGACTAAATTCAACAACTACAACTTCAGAAACTACTTTATCAGGAGATCCCGTGATGCTTTCAAACAGGGGAAAGAGCTGACAGATGATCAGCAGATCAGTACACAGTTCAAAAAAGCGAAAGTTGAATTGAGCGTGCTAGAAAGACAGTCAAAGATCAGCCAGATGTACACTTTTGAAAAGACCGTCGTGGAACCGTTGGACATCCATCACCGTGCTAAATAAGAGAACACAAAAGAAATATACCATTTTTATGAACCATTGTGTAGAAAATGCATGCATCAATTTGTTCGAATAAATCATAAGCTCATATTAGAGTCCATCTCACGTGATACTTCGAGGCCATCATGTCACCCCGAGGAAAATTTGTGATACGATGCGCTATTCTCTTCTCCCCAGTTCAAGTTATCACCGAGAGATGACTGAGCCCTCTAAGAAGAAACAACAGACCGAGTTCAAGAAAGAGAAGGATATCAAAAGCTGTTTTGGGCCAGAGACTTTCAATCCTGAGCATATCCAATCCTTACGCTCATCTATAGAGCAATCGCAGCCCTATAGATGGGGTAATTTTCATCATCTGATAGATGACACCCTTTTAAGAAACGTGCGTAAAGAAGTGGAGTCTGAGATCCACTTCACCCAGAAGGAGACAGATATCTACAAAGTGTACCAGTCCGGTGATTTGGCAAATTTATCAGGTTTGGATTGGGATGATCTTTCCCGATTACCGTCGGTGTTCAAACTGAGAGAGGCATTATATTCCCAAGAGTTCCGAGATCTGGTATCGGAAGTCACACAGTGCGGCAAGCTGAGTGGTGTCAAGACAGATATGAGTATCAATACATATACAAAAGGTTGTCATCTTTTGACGCATGATGATGTGATTGGTTCAAGAAGGGTTAGTTTCATTCTCTACCTTCCTGATCCCGATAAGGTATGGAAAAAACATTATGGTGGAGCACTTAGATTGTTCCCTGCTCTCGTCCCGAACGTACCAGAGTGTGACTATTCTCATAAGTTTGTCCCCCAGTTCAACGAGATGGCGTTCTTTAGAGTGCAGCCAGGTTTGAGTTTCCATGATGTAGAGGAAGTTAGAGTTGATAAGCAGAGACTATCGATTCAAGGTTGGTATCATATTCCTCAAAGAGGTGAAGATGGATTCATCGAAGGTGAGCAAGAGGCAACAGAGGCTAAGTCTACTTTGCAGCAGTTGGAATCTAAAGAGTTACAAGAATATGACTTTCCAAAGGAAGTTAGAATCCCTTTCTCATCGCACGAAATTAAAGACTACGCTAATATGGAGAGGCTGGATGAGTTTGATATTTCATATCTTGTAAAGTACTTGAACGCTGACCTATTGAAAGAAGATGAGATCACTAAGCTTCGAGAAACGTTCATCAAAGAGAACATTATCCATATTGATGAACTTCTGAATGACGAATACTCCACAGTGTTGAAAAGACTAATCCGTTCTGATGAATTGGACGAGATCATGCCAAAGTCCCGTCTTGAAGTAGAATTTCCCTGGAAGATGGCTGTGCCACCACATAAATGGAGATATATGTATATTGATGGCAAACAACGTGAAACTTGGAATGTTGAAGGTGTGAAACTATCTAATAAAGGTCCTCAAGAATCACCAAATTTTTCATTGACTAACGAATCCATCAGGGATGAGGCTTCGAGGGAGCTGGTTAAGATTGCATCCTTTATGAAATCTAAATCTTTCAAGAAATGGTTGGCATTGATCACAGATCTTATCCCCGTCTCTGATCAGATCCTTATTAGAAGATTCAGACCGGGGCATGATTTTAAATTGGCAACTTCCATCGATCCTGAATCATCTAAGGAAGATGCTCTACTAGAAGCGACTCTGTCCCTCACCCCTTCCAAAGGTTGGGAGTCAGGTGAATTTGGCGGATATGAACTGTGCATGGCAATGGAGGATGAGGATGAGGATGATCCAGCTATTTACAAGAGTTCTAAAGATGAGGATTCAGTCTTAGTGAATACACAGGCATGCTGGAATCGGTTCACATTGATGGTTAGAGATCCAAGTGTCTTGAAATTCATCAAGTATGTCAGTTTCCACGCTCCAGGTAGTAGATGGGATATCGCAGCTCAGTGGGATATCGAGATGAAAGAATGAAAAGTATATATAGATTTATTAAAAAAAGAATGTAAAAACTAGCAAGATGAGTGTAGCTGGATCATATATCAGCATCCTCAATATCGGATAAAACTTTACCACCAACATCCTCCTTCAGGCTCTGTAAATTTGGCAATAATTGATCCAACAATTCACCGGCAGCCTTGTGATATGCTAACTGAGCAGTGATCAACTCAGTCAACTGATCCAAAATTGCACAGTTCTTCAACGCATCTTTCATAACAACAACAGCGTCCTCCGTAGCAGCAGCGAATTCATCCTCCAAAGTCTCCAAAGTGACCCTCAAGCTCGCCTCTTTCTCTGGCTTACAGTTCTTCAAAGAGGCTCGAGCAGCGTCATACGAGAGTCTCTTGTTCTCAACGTTCTTTCTGGCTCTGTCCACCGACGCCAATGTCTGCTTCAATTCTTCAACAAAAGGCTTATTGACATTGGATTGTATCAATTTATCTTGCTGCAATTTGGCATCACCAATCTTGGCCTCAACTTGGCCAACTTGTGTGAGGCCTTGCGCTATCAAATCCAAGGAGTCATCGGTTGAGTGCTGTTGGATCTTCAAGGCAGATAAGTTTGTAGCAGTAGAGATGGCATGGCTCAAGGTCTTTGGTTGAGTACGTGGAGACTCACTAATGATAATAGCCTGGGCCTCTCCGGTGGATCTAGCAGAAGCCAACTTCTCAACTTTGGTGGTGATATTCTTTGTAATGTCAGTGACAGACTCCTTCAAGCTGTTTGGATAGTCATACGACTCAGAATCATAAGTGGATGTAACAGCGTGCAAGTTCTTGTACACAGTCTTCAGTACTTCGACTTTCTGTTCCAATTCCACGTATTCTTGCGGCAATTGGGAGATATCGTCGGTCTGACCGAGCTTCTCCTGTAATTGTCTAGCTGTTCTTTGGGCCAGTGGAGTGAACTCAGAGGACAGTTTCTGTGCCTCTTTGATACCCTCATTAAGGCCGGATTGCAAGTTTTTGGATAAATTCTGGAAAAAAGACATTGTTATATAAGTGGTTGTGTGGTTGATTAATCCTGGATGGTTCGCATGGAGTTTAGTAGTGCTGTTCTTCTTCTTTCTCACTACGCCTCCCCCTGCTCCCCCTCCCGGTACCGATACAAAAAATAAAGCCCGGGTGGGAAGTTTCCATTCCAGGAGACTTTCCCCTTTGGGAAGTTTTTGGGCTAAACTTTTCCATGAATACTCTATTCATTTCTCAAGGACTAAGTCATATATTTCTGTTATTGATAGGAGATAGACAGTAATGAGAGCCAACTGTGACTTTACTCTTTTTTTTTGGAATATCGATCTACTCTGCTAAGGGGACTAATTGATCTACAAAAGACATTAAAGAAGGAAATGTATTGACCTAACGGGATCCACTAATGTGAGATAAACCAAATAGCAAATTCTTGAGGCCAACAATTGCTCTCACCAAACTGTTTCAACCCAAGACAATCCATATCCCCATTGTGAACACCAAAAGGTGTCACACTAAGTAGCGATCCTCTTGAAGCATTATCATAAGACCTTCCTAACTGAATAGGCAAAGTCAGACTCTCAAGAAGAGACGCAACAAGAGACATTCTTCAAAGTAGGGATGACATTGTGAGCCAAATTGTTGGTTGAAATTTCTGTAAAGAAAAGGGAAGACTGATGAAATCGAAGGGAAAAGAAAAAAAAGTTTTTATGTGTCCAATGCGATGTTACGCGCACGCACTAGGGCTCAAAACTAGGTGCTCAAGTTTATGGGCTCTGTAAAGACCATTCGATTGTAGCTTATGTATAACGGTTCTAGAAGCTCATAATGAGAAGATGAAGACAGTGGACCCCAGCAGAGCGGCTAAGATAGTCACGACCTTGGTAACCCACCAGACATGCTGAATGATGAATGGGCACAACTTGAAATCAAATTCCCACTGGGCCTCTATTGTATTGAAATGACCTGTCATGATGCCGGTATTACCGCCAAATTCGCCCATCATGGCTCTCACAGTGATCTCTTTAATCGCCAGTGGCTCTTCAATGGCTTTAGAAGTATACCAGTTACTGTCTGTATTGTTCTTGTTGTAATATGTTTCACATCCTTCGTGATCATGACCAGTAAGGATGATACCTGGTCTATCATTGAACACCAAGTTTAAAACACGCTGTGTAACATCTTTACTTAGGTGGTTGTGTGACCTGAGTTTCCCAATCTTGTATGGCTCTCTTGCATTTTCGCCATAGTAATCGAAGTGTGGCCCATCAACACAGAGCCCTTCTTCCTTGTAAAAAGGCACATGTGTCAAGAGGATTGTAGCGCCATCAAACTTACGCTCAAACAGTTGATAGAGGAACTCCCAGGTGTACTCCAAAAACTCTGGTTGTAAAGCAGGGCCTTCCAATAATAAGGAGTTAAGCACCACCACTCTCCACGCATGTGGCGTGCCAGCTTCGTATTCGATCCAATAGTTATCCTTACCAAAAAGCTTGAAATAGCGAGCCATATGTTGCCAGGTTGCGTCCCCTGAGTACCCAATGTCGTGGTTACCAGAAACATTGAGGAACAATGGTTCATTCTCAAATCTCTTGACATAGTTTGGTGTGTTCCAATCATAGACATCACTAAACCCAAACTCCAAATCATGGATATTTTTACCCCTGATATCATGCAGAAAAGCATTCCAATCAACACTGTCATTCTCTTTCATGAAATTGAGAGCATATTCACGCTGTTCGTCGGGCTGATCAAATAATCTCGTAACGTAGCGTCTTGTTCTATTAAAGAATTCAGAGTCACCAATCCATTGACTTGAAAACAAATCACCAAGAACCGCAACATGTGTAGGTTGCAATCTTCGCTTCATGACGTTGTATATATGACCCAAATAATAATCATTACCATAGGTATCCAATCTCTTGATGTATGGAGTAGAGGGCCAGTTCCCTTTTATCTGAGGATCGCCAAATGCTAGCATCTTGATATCTGGTACCCTGGGCTGCTTAAACATCGGTGGACTCACATATTGATCAATCAAGTCATTGAAATAAGAGATCGATCTCAAAGTTGTGATCCATGATGGTTCCACTTGTGGAATCTTCGACTGGTAACTCCATGAGCACTGTCCTCCGTTGAGAGATGGATAAGTGTATATGTAGATATTTAGCAGTGCAGCCACTATACCTAAAAAGTAGGAAAGATGGCGTATTATTGACATTGTTGGGTGCCCCAGTTCCCTTTCTTGGAGTCTTTTTACGTGTCCTTGTGTTCTCTTGTGGGACACATAGGTGAACTCAAAACTCGCGGCCACAGGAAACACCAGGGGTCGGAATGACAAATTGGGTAATTAACCCCCGGAAATAAGAATCAACTCTATTTTCAATTTTCTGTGGAATAACCCAACCTTTCAGGGAGTGTTGAAGGTTGGATTTTATAGCAACTGTCGATTAGAGGGCAGACTACATACGGAATGAATTCGTTGCCAAAGAGAATTATCAAGGTATGGTTTTTGTATCTTTTCGATCGTACAAATTTGATATGTTGAAGGGATGTGATAGATCAATATCAAACTGTGGTAACCGTTGATAACAATGATTAACAATGATACTAATTTCTTTTATTTAGGAGACTGAAAGATTGGTGAGTGACCCGGTGCCTGGTATCACTGCTGTCCCTTCAGAGGAGAACTTGAGATACTTCAATGTTACGATCCAAGGTCCCGATCAATCGCCATACGAAGGTGGTGTGTTCAAATTGGAGTTGTTCCTACCAGATGATTACCCTAGTAAGTACCTCATTATCTGTTCTTCACGGTGCAATCCGTATAGGACATTTAGATATTTCACATACTGCGAGAGCTAGTTTTCTTTCAATTGAAAAAAAAATACTAACATCTCACTCCAGTGGTTGCACCAAAAGTGAGATTCCTTACAAAGATCTACCACCCGAACATCGATAAACTCGGCAGAATATGTCTTGATGTCCTTAAGAACAATTGGTCTCCAGCTCTTCAAATCAGAACGATTCTCTTATCCATACAGGCCCTCCTGGCTGCTCCTAACCCAAACGATCCTTTGGCCAACGATGTTGCTGAATCGTGGTTACAGAATGAGAATAAGGCTATTGAAACCGCAAAGCATTGGACTAAGTCATTTGCTGCTGCTGACACCGAATGATCTGACTCAGGGTACCTGCTATGTTTGTACGACAATTTCTAATGAAAGCATTTTCCTTTATTTTTTTTTCCATCTTTATCTCTTCGAGCTAGCTGCTGCCCATCCCGCAGAATACGGGCTGCGGCCCGTGCGGGATAAAAAGAGGTTATAACTCCGACCCGGGTCAACTGTCAGTTTGTAAAGGATTTGTTGCGGGTCTTTTCAGGGGAAGTTTTCTATATACTTCTTAAACTTTGAACCAACTGTTACTAATCTTCGTTGTAAAACTACATAATCCCTTTATGCGGCTTCAGAAACCACCCACCTCTCCCATCATCTACGCCTCAACCACCCTCAGCCACTCAAGCACCAAAACATTTCTGCTAAACTCGGCAGCCTTGCCGTTTGTAATCCGCGACTAACAAGAAAGGGAGAAAAACTTGGGAACCGCAACCGCGCTTTTGACTTTCTTTCAAACATAAAAGAAACAAGTGAAAGACCTTCTAAGAGTTGGGTGTTAAGACGAGGAATTGAGAGGTCTGTGTTGCTAGGGTAACTGAGGCCATTGATTTATTTGCTATTCTACTGCTTCTTCCTTTCGTTGCTGGCCTGTCTGATTCACCTGTTTTGCTGAAATTGAACAGCGCTAATCTGAATCGATCAGCGGCCCATAATGAGTGAGAACAGCGATCCTAATAAGGCGCCAGCGTCTCCGTTTAACGACGGCAATGCATTCACATTTGATGAGATCAACCTCGGAAACGAACTACAGAGCCCAAGCGCAAGTGCTATGCATGGCGGTTCTATCATGAGAAAGGGTACAAAGAAACGTGATCCGAGTGCAAGGATTGTGTTTAGCGATACCACTCAGACCATCGGAAAGGATAAAAATGAAGACAATGAACTTACCAGATCAGCGTCTCGCGACTCCTTCCAGAACACACCACAGATCATGGAGAAAGCTAGATTTGATGACTTCGATGATGACACGGTGGATGATACCAAGGCACTCCCGCGGAAGGGCTCTATCATGAAGAGACATCGTTGGGGTACACAGAGAAATAAGAAAGGTGAACCATCCGTTGGAAGGGCTAGAACTCTAAGATGGAAAAACAGATTCGATATTGGATTCAAACCGCATCACGATACTACTAATGATAGTGAAGATGACGATGAGGACAGTTCAAAGAATAGGGCTAATGAACTCAGATCAATATATTACAACATGCCATTACCGCAAGAGTTCGTTAACGATAACGGTGATCCATTGACCGTGTACCCAAGAAATAAGATCAGAACAACCAAGTATACACCGCTGACTTTTCTACCGAAAAACCTGATTTTCCAGTTCAGAAACATTGCCAATATCTACTTCTTGATCATGATCGTACTAGGTTTCTTTAACATCTTTGGTGTTCCTAACCCGGGTGTCTCGATGGTGCCGCTGATTGTCATTGTCATTATCACAGCCATCAAAGATGCTATTGAGGACTCCAGACGTACGCTATTAGACATGGAGGTTAACAACACTCCCACACGTATTCTTAAAGGTGTTGAAAACCATAATGTCTCAGAGGATAACATCTCTATGTGGAGACGCTTCAAGAAACTCTGTACCAGAATGTCAATGAGAGCTATCAGATGGTCGTCAAAAACTCTTACCAAACAGGGTAGAGAACAAGCCAGATTAGCTAAACTGACGAAAGATACTGTAAATATGAGAAAATCCTTTGATAGTTTTGAAGCTGGAAGAAAATCTATGCAACTGGATGACTGGAGACCTTCGATGGATAATCCATTTGACGATACCCATCGTACGATTGACCCGGATGAGTCCATCATTGATCCAAATATGACAATCACATCAGCTGGTACCCACGCCGCGTTTGAGAAGGACTTCTGGAAAAGCGTCAAAGTCGGTGATATTGTGCGTATCAATAACAATGATGAAATCCCTGCTGATATCATCCTATTAGCAACTTCCGATGCAGATGGTGCTTGTTACGTTGAGACCAAGAATTTGGATGGTGAAACCAATCTGAAAGTTCGCCAAGCATTAAAGTGTGGTCAAGGTATCAGACATGCTCGTGATGCTCAAAGGGCTAAGTTCTGGGTTGAAAGTGAGGGCCCACATGCGAACTTGTACAACTATCAAGGTAACTTGAAATGGTATGGTTCTGATTCCCAGATCAAGAATGAGCCAGTTAATATCAATAACATGTTACTTAGAGGTTGTTCTTTGAGAAACACAAGATGGGTTCTAGGTGTTGTCATGTTCACTGGTACTGACACCAAGATCATGCTGAATGCTGGTGAGACTCCAACAAAGAAATCACGTATATCTAAGGACCTGAACTATACTGTTGTGCTGAATTTTGCTCTCTTGTTCATATTATGCTTTGTTTCTGGTTTGGTCAATGGTCTCTCGTACAAGGAAAAGGTAAACTCCCGTGAATTCTTTGAATTTGGTACCATTGCAGGGACGCCCGCTGCTAATGGTATAGTCGGTTTCTTCGTTGCTCTTATTTTGTATCAATCTCTGGTCCCGATCTCTCTGTACATTTCCATTGAGATAGTGAAGACTGCGCAAGCTTACTTCATCTATTCAGATGTGAATATGTATTACGAGAAGCTAGACTATCCATGTACTCCGAAGTCTTGGAACATATCTGATGATTTGGGTCAAATTGAATATATCTTCAGTGATAAAACTGGTACACTGACTCAAAATGTTATGGAGTTCAAAAAATGTACAATCAACGGTCAGTCGTATGGCCGTGCATACACTGAAGCTCTTGCTGGCTTGAGAAAGAGGCAAGGTGTTGACGTGGAAGAGGAGGTTGTTCGTGAACGGGCCCTCATTGCTGAAGACAAGGAAAGTATGTTCCAAGAACTGTACTCTATTGCTCCTAATAAGAGATTGAGACCCGATGAAGTAACTTTTGTGTCAAAAGAGTTTGTCCAAGATCTGAAGGGTGCCCATGGTGAAGAGCAAAGGGCTGCTAATGAACATTTCATGTTGGCTTTAGCTCTTTGCCACTCTGTTCTTGTTGAGAAGGATTCTAATGATCCAGATAGGCTCATTTTGAAGGCACAGTCTCCAGATGAAGCTGCTTTGGTTGGTACTGCTAGGGACCTTGGCTTCGCATTCACTAACAGTACCAAGAAAGGCCTAGTCGTTGAGGTTCAAGGAGTTGCAAAAGAATTTCAGGTTTTGAATGTTTTAGAGTTCAATTCGACAAGAAAGAGAATGAGTGCCATCATCAAAATCCCTCCTGAAAATCCCACTGATGAACCAAAGGCCTTATTGATCTGTAAAGGTGCTGATTCCATTATTTACTCTAGACTCAAGAAGAATTCTGATGAAACTTTGCTTGAGAGGACCGCTCTGCATTTGGAAGAGTATGCCACTGAAGGTTTGAGAACCTTGTGTATTGCCCAAAAGGAGATGTCTTGGAGTGAATACCTTGCATGGAATAAGAAGCATGACACCGCTGCTGCCGCTTTGATCAAGAGAGAAGAAAAGATGGAGGAAGTTGCTGACTCGATAGAAAGAGAACTGACGTTGTTGGGTGGTACTGCTATTGAAGACCGTTTGCAAGATGGTGTCCCAGATGCTATTGACGTCTTGGGTCAAGCAGGTATCAAACTCTGGGTCTTGACCGGTGACAAAGTGGAAACTGCTATCAACATTGGTTTTTCCTGTAACTTGTTGGGTAATGACATGGAACTTTTGGTTGTTAAGACCACTGGTGCTGATGTTGAAAAGATTTCAAATGACCCACGAATCATTGTGTCTCACCTCTTGGATAAGTATCTACGCGAAAAGTTTGACATGGACGGCACTTGGGATGAGGTTGAAAAGGCTAAGGATGAGCACGGACCACCACAAGGTGATTATGGTGTTATTATTGATGGTGATGCCTTAAAGCTCGCTTTGCAGGGTGACAGCATGAGAAAGTTTTTGTTACTCTGTAAGCAGTGTAAGGCTGTCTTGTGTTGCAGAGTTTCTCCAGCTCAAAAGGCTGCAGTCGTGAAGATGGTGAAGGAAAATTTGAACGTCATGACATTGGCTATAGGCGACGGTTCTAATGATGTTGCTATGATTCAGTCGGCTGATATCGGTGTTGGTATTGCTGGTGAAGAAGGCAGACAAGCTGTTATGTCTTCTGATTACGCTATCGGTCAGTTCAGATACTTGGCTAGATTAGTATTGGTTCATGGTAGATGGTCTTACAAGAGAATTGCTGAAATGATTCCAAGTTTCTTCTACAAAAATGTTATCTTCAGTGTTGCCTTATTCTGGTATGGTATCTTCAACCAATTTGATGGTACCTATCTGTTTGAGTACACTTACTTGATGTTTTACAATTTGGCCTTTACTTCATTACCTGTTATTTTCATGGGTATTTTTGATCAAGATGTCAGCGATGTGGTTTCACTACTCGTTCCACAGCTCTATACTGTTGGAATCTATAGATCTGAATGGACTATGACAAAGTTTTGGTGGTACATGGGTGATGGTATTTATCAATCGTTGATCTCATTCTTCTTCCCATATCTGCTTTACTACAAAACCGGTTTGATTACTTACAACGGTTTGAACTTGGATCATCGCTATTGGATCGGAACACTTGTTGCCTCTATTGCCTCATTTGCTTGTAACATTTACATGATGATGCATTTAAATCTGTGGGATTGGCTCTCTATCCTTATCATCTTTTTGTCCATTATAATCGTGTTTGCTTGGACTGGTATCTGGAGTTCTTCCTTGACATCTGCTGAATATTACAAAGCTGGTGCTCAATGTTATGGTACACTTTCTTTCTGGGCATGTTTATTTGTCGGTATCATTGCTTGTCTCTTACCAAGATTTACCTATGACTGTTATCAAAAGTACTTCAAACCAAAAGACGCTGATATTATTAGAGAGTGCGTTGCCAGAGGTCAGTTCAGTCAATATCCGTCGAACTATGATCCAACGGATCCGCAGAGACCAAAGATCTCTAAGTACTCCGCTGAGCACACTTTGGAACACGCTACTCCAACTTCACCAATCTCAAAGAGAACATCTAGAATGTTTAGCAGGGGTTCCAATAGAGTTGCTTCCAAATCCAGCCACCCTATTAATGATGAAGATCTTGATACTGAAGAGATCTCTATGCATATAATCGATGACCATGGCACACCAAGGTTCAGACAAACTGCAACTATTGATGAGCATGACATTGATGACTACCAACCAAGAACCTCACTTGACAGAACCAGATTGTCTATGTTGAGAGAACGTCAATTGGGTGACGGAAGAATCTCGATTGAGAATGCGAGAACATCACTTGAATTGCCTGGTTTAACCAATGCCAGAGACCTGATGAACACAACGAGTAACGAGCACTGAAAGATGAACAGTATTGAAAAAATAAGGTTTTAGGTTGTTTTGTGGGTTTCGCTATATATAATGTACGTTCTAACTGATAATATTCATGATTGCTTTTTATGGGAAGATTTCCTCTAGTTCTATGTCGATGGTTTCGCACCACCTAATACCGGAGCCTGGATGATAATGATTTGATGATTATTCTAAAATAGTGAGAAAATAGGGCTATTTTCACGCATTGCTATTTTTTGCTGAATTTTGAGGCCATATATTTCACTTGTGTTAAATATTATAATGAGAAATGAGGTAGCTTTTCGGTAGATATTTTATCTCATATTCTAAAAAAAAAGTACTCAAATCAAGCTTTCAGATAAAACTAGAAACACTAAGAATACCCAAAGGGTTCACACGCTACAAAAGTCCTCTAACAGTTATCCAAAAAAGGAAATCATTAACATTAATGCAAAATTACACTCCACTAGATCCGAATTTCTTTGCCCATTCATCGAACTCACCCAAGTTCTCCTTGCTAACACTCGGTCTTATATATTTCAAACTTGCTTCAAAATCTTCTAATCCGATAGGTCTAATCTCACTCTTAGCTGTACTCAAAAGCTTGTCACCCAATGATCTCAATGGCCCCATCGCGGCGTCTTTAGCCAATGCCGTAATATCACTACCACTGAACCCATCCGTTAACTCAACAAGCTTGACCTTATGTTTGTCATCCAACGTGTGCTTCTGGTGTGCCAATAGTTTGACGATTTGTGCCAAACGAGTTTCAGCTTCAGGTAATGGAATATACTGACGGCGCACAAATCTTCTTCTTGCAGCTTCATCAATGGCCCATGGTAAATTAGTTGCAGCTAGGACAAGGACACGCTGGAGGTCTTCACCTGTATCCTTACCAGCAGCAGCATGAGTTAAGTCACTCCATTGGACAAGGAACTCATTCTTGATTCGTCTTGAGGACTCATTTTCACCAGATTCGTTTCTTGATGACAATAGCGAATCAATCTCATCAACAAAGATAATCGAAGGAGACAATTTCTTGGCTAATTGGAATAACGCCCTCACTAGTTTCTCAGATTCACCGAGATACTTGGATGTCAATGACGAAGCACTAATGGAGAAAAAGGTGGACTTGGATTCGGTGGCTACAGCACGAGCCAACATGGTTTTACCAGTACCTGGTGGTCCAAATAGCAACATACCCCTTGCAGGTTCTCTCAACCCTGAAAAGAGATCAGGTCTTAAGAATGGATAGACAACGGTCTCTTTCAAAGAGTTCTTTGCGGTCTCCAAACCTGCAATGTCATCCCAATGTACTTCGTCACCGCGTACAACAATTTCATTAAAGATCTGTTTTGCAGCATTATAATCAATACCTCTGATTTCTTCGATGATCTGATCCTCCATCTTCTCACGAACCTCCTTACTAGAGAGTTGCATCTCCTGGAGATCTCCTGGATCATCTGAGTCGATTGTTTCAGTATCTTTAGTTTCCTCCCTGCTTGGTGATTCGGATCCAGATCTTTCAAGGTCTAGAGAGGTTTGAGTTTTCTTTGCCTGTAGTCTTGTTTGAGCTTGTGGACGGCTCGTGCTGGCACTAGGTTTTGAATGAGTCGATTTTTGAGCAGGCTTGACAGCTTTCTTAACAGGTGCTTGCTTCACCGGTGGTTTTACTGTCGAAGCTGTTGGCTTCACGGCTGGTTTCTTTGGCCCGGCACCAGAATTTTTTCTAGCATGTGGAACGGGTGGCTTTAAAGCCTTCTTAGTAGGTAGGCGAGATGTAGATGCAGCTTTCTGCTGTTGCGGGGCCACTTTCTTCAGGGCAACCAATGCAGCTGATGAATTGGGCAAGGCCAAGTCGGATGCAGACCTTGAGCCGGACTTTATTGAAGGCCTCAACGACTGGGAAGATGGCATTGGTTTCAAAGAGGTCATGGACGGATTTGATGTTGTTGCAATTGGAGACATTGGCGAAATTTTCTTTGGAGAGACACTGAGACTAGTCAACGAGATGTCGTTAACTCTCCTCGACTGCTGTGATTGCTGCCCCATGGCCTCCAGTTGTCTCAAAGTGTCATCTCTGGAAATCTGCATATCAAAATCAGCAAATCCATCTTCAAAACTCTTATCAAAGATATCGATGTCTTCGCTCTTGTTAAATTTATTCTCTGACAGACTTTTTGATGGTGCCCAGTTTGCAGCCGGCTTCTGAGCAGCCAACATTGTTGTTGCCGCTGACTTGGACATATCCGAGGGCCTGGAAAAGTTGTTCTTCACACTGAACTTGTGAGGCTTCTCTGCCCTAAGCGTTTTCAACATCCTCGGTTTCTGTGCTTGTGACTCAATCTGACGTCTCACTGTGAAGCTGTGAGGGCTCGCAGACCTTAGTGTTGGCACAGTATATGTGCTTGATGATGTGTAGAGCACCGGTTCCTTGTGCTGAGGTACAAATGCATTATAAAGACCCTCTACACGTTCTTGATGCTCGATTCCCTTGTTCAACAAGTCTTCAATACCTTCTCTGATAGAGAGCTCATCCGCTGAGTAGTTATGCCCACTGAACGCCTTATTGATGACGTCCATCTTAAACAAGAGTTGCGTATGCAGCGCTTTCCACCCATCCACAGCACGCTTATAGTCACCGTTCTGCTCAAACGCCAAGTTGGCGATCGTCTTGTTTGCAGCATCGTTGTACAATTCCGTGAGCTCATCCAGCGCTGTTGGTGGCTTCTTCCTTATGAAGTTCATGACAGCCACGCCAGATCAGACCGATAGATAGATCGTTAGATAGATAGATTAAAATGTGAGAGGGACACCAGGCAGAAAAAACACCAAAAAAAATCACCAGAAAGAAGTACTAAAACACGTGATAAAGCGAATGAGTATCCCTGAAGTGAAGCCACCTGAAGATTTTGATACTTTTACCCCTTTTTTAGTCTTCTAAAGTGCGTCGGTCTTTAAATTTCCCCCAACTTTTGTTAATCTTCTTGTCAGCTTTATGTTCAAATGTTGTTGTGTCTCAGGGCTTGGAATTTCGGCTGTGCGTGCTGTCTTCGACACATGACCACACGGGCCTCATAACCATTCCTATTCTGGTAATGTGTCTTTAGCCGGCGACCTATGCTCAGTCGATGGGGGCATTGTGTACTAAGTGTTGATACTTGAACACTAGTATTGTATTCAGGAATCAGTTCTGATGTCGCCGATGGCCAGTGGGTACACCGGACATTCATAAAAGCCCAGATATCGCCGATGATAGGGTGAGATCCGATCCGATCAGTGTCATGAGGAAGTCTACATTTAAGGACATTACAACTAGATGGGATGATCAACTCACTTAAACAGCCAGTCTTCATATGAAACCTTTTGGTGATCACACCATTGTCTCAAGAGCCGTAGGCTATATGCGCCCAACTGTGGTATCGTCACTGCTTGCGTTATTGGTAGTTGGAATTGGTCCCTACTCGGATCCATGACAGGTTCCAGACCTTCTTCTTGAAGCCGATATTCCTTGATGAGTTGCGGATACTTTTCAATTAGAGTGAAAATACTAAGATATTGTTCACTGCGTTCCAATGAGCGTCTCGAGAGCTCTCTGTAGCGTATCTGTGTCTTCACATGCTCCACCATCGTGGAGTCAATAGCCAATAAGTCCTGGTCCTTGTTGCATTTCTTTCTCTTCACCATATCCAGCTGTATATATTCATCTAGGATCCGACAGATATGCTCATACACGACACATTTGATTTGAAGACACAGCCCTGTCATATCGTCATCCTGGGCCTCCAGAGCCAATTTGTTCACATGATCAACCAATGAGACAAGGCTTTGCCATGTCTTTTCGTTATAAAGCTTCTTTGATAGTCTTCTGTGTTGATCTTCATAGTGGAATCCGACGAGGTACACCACTATACAATCAATGAATGTCGCAATGGACAACTTGACATCTCTCTCTCGACGGGCGTCAGCTTTATGTTTCATCTCTTTAGCAATTTCCAAGTACTCTTGGAACTTGGCTAGATATTTATCCTTTTCACTGGGCGATTTCTTGGTCTTTTTCATAGTTATACCTAGACCAATGGTGGAGCTATTTGTCTTGGTCTTTGGTTCATCTCTTTTCATCCCATTCTTGCCCTTGAACCACCTGGGCACGTGGATCGTCACCTTCAACGACTTCACCTGTTGGTTCCTCAGATGGGTATACGAATTTCGTCCATTGCTCCATACTTTATTCACCTCTGAGGGCGGCGCCGATGAGGATGAAGATGGAGGAGGAGTCGGCTTTTGCGTGTACTTTGGAGGCAGCGTGGGTGATAGCATCGTAGGAATAGCAGGTTCAGTATACTTGCTGGGTATTTGAGGAGATAGGAGTGGCGGAAGAGTACTGTTCTCTGTGTAGAGCTTCTCCAATGACGCGTAGTCGTCCCATGAGGGCTTTAATTCTTCCATTGGCCGTACAGGCTCCTTTGAAACGCAGGTTTCTTCTGCCGGAGACCCATTGGGTGCACCACCGTGCTCCCTCTGCTTCTTAAGCTTCAAATATTCGGCAAAGTTGTGCTTCTTAGCGCTCATGGTAGGCCATTCTTCTCCCTTTCGCAGTGTTCTGAAGGTAAAAAGTTCGAGATGAAAACAGCAGCAAACTCGAGTAAACAAACAAAACAATCAGCCAACAAAACAGAGAGAAACAACAATGTCAGACTCAATCGGTGAGTATAAGTTGAGCTCCCTCAGAAAGAGCAGGAGGGAAGACTAAAGACTAACGTGCCACACATAGATCGCGTCTTCGTCAAGGCCATTTCTACCATCCGCGCGCTGTCTACACGAACAGGTTCGGGCTCGTTACCCCGTCCACCAGTAGAGTCACGTATTAGGCTCTATGGACTATATAAACAGGCTACTGGTGGGTAGTACTATTGTTCTGTAATCATGATGAATCAAATTACTAACAAAAATAGAGGGCAATGTCGAAGGCATTATGGACCGTCCAACCGGTTTAAGACCGGAGGATGAAAGTGCAAAGCGCAAATGGTGAGTCCGAGAGATTCTGTCATGGCTTGACTGTAGATGTATAGTAAATGGTACTAACCACAAATAGGGACGCATGGAAGTCTGAAGAAGGCATCTCCAAAACAGAAGCTAAGCGCCGCTATATTTCCTTCCTTATCGATACGATGAAGACTTATGCTAGTGGCACACATGACGCTCGGGAACTGTTATCAGAGTTGGAATACTTATGGGACCAGATAAAGGATATAGACCCTACGCCTACGCCACCGATGACTCCAAGAATGAGCCAATATGGCTCATTATATGGATCTACGTACGGTGGCTATGATGAAATGAGATCTGAACTGAGAGATGTCGCAATGTTGAAGAGGGAAGTCACAGGTGCCTTGAGAAAAGTCACACAGGAATTAGAACGCGTGAAAGGTGAAAAGGAGAACAAAGATTGGGAAGGTGTCAAGAGGGGATTCAAACTATTGGTGAGATTGCTAGGTGGGATCGTCAAGAGGCTCGTTATTGAACTCGTCGTGGTATTGATGATTTTAAAATTCTTGAAATTCAGACAAGGTATAGATTTGAACGTAAATGGTGAAACACACGGAATTTTCAATAAAACTCTACTCTGGCTTTTCAAGTTCTTGAATAATGCCAATCTATTGGGATTTAGCAAGATATGCATCAGTGTGGATTGAAGTACATCTCTGTGCATCCGTGGTGCTGCTCATGAAGAAACATCTCTCAATGATTTCAGCAGCCGGATAAGAGCCCTTCCTCCGTGATCCTTCTTATGAGCTTCTTCTGTCCATCTATTTTCATACTTCAGCATCCAGCGTTGCTAGTGACATTACTCCCCTCAAGATCTCACTGATAATCCAGACCAGTCCTATTCGTCCATGCCTGCTCTAGAGATTGGAGGGAGCCATAGGATCCAATCCTATTCTCATGTGTATATCATTTGTGGCGCAAAGCCATGAAAGTAATGACCCAAGGGCTTTAGAATGAATGGAGATGATTCCATCATGGTTGGGATTCTTGGAATCACTTACTATATAAGTACATACTTTCGAGAATCTGTGCCACTACAAGAGATTATTGAATACATATCTGGTTTGAGATACATTTAATACGAATATCTTCCCATTGGCAATACACAATCGTTCTGTTTTACTAAATGGTTGAACAAATTGGGAAACGAACGAAATCCACCTCTGGCTTCGGATGGATGTATAAATCTGTATACCAAATATGATGAGATCTATTATCTCATGGGAACACACACAGAAGGAAAGAGATAAGCATGTCCGCGATCCCCTTCGTTCTGGCATAAAGATCTGCCAAGTGAACCGTGTCAACAAATGGTATGCTGACGTAATTTATGACTCAAACTCCCTAAAAATTTCTTTTCCTTCTTATTTGCCCGATGGGACTTGGCAGCAGGGGGGGGGGGGGATCAAGCCAAAATCATATTAACTTTGTAAAACTAGCTCGAACATCTCAGGGTTGGTTTGTTCATTTGATCTAACTAGATTTTTGTGTTTGAAGAAGGTGAGAACTGCTGTGGTTGTGCTATTGAGTTAATTTCGGTGTATCAAAGATGAATGAGCCAACAAACCGAACAAAGCTGATGCAGATCATCACGGAGGAGTTGAAGAGATCGATGACAAGTGAAGAAGAGCGTGGTGCCATGAAACTGATTGGGCTTGGTATCCAATCGATACCTCCTGAGGCTGTGGAACTCATACGTGACTCCGTAGAAAGGCTCTCGCTTCAAAACAACGCGTTGACGATGTTGCCTACATACTTTACAAGGTTGGACAAGTTACGGTATCTGGATATTCATGAGAACAAATTCAGTGTTTTCCCAGAGATTTTGACTAAAATGACTGACTTAGAGATTCTTGATATTAGTTTCAATAGCTTGAGTGAACTGCCTGAGGATTTGGGCACTCTGAAGAATCTGAAAGTGCTATCTCTGAAGAATAACAACTTTGAAACAATATCTCCCTCGATACTATCAATGAAAGAGCTAAGGATATTGGAACTGGAAAACAATCCATTCACTCCAGAGATAAGTCAATTTTTAAATAGCATCCCGTACAAGTCGCAGACCGTGGAATGGCTACAAGAGATCAAGACTTTCCTACTCACGAACAGACCAATAGTTGATGAACAACATTTCATAGAAAGCGACCATGATAGATCAACAATGATTTCAGCAGTATCCCAACTCAACATCCAACCATCAAAAGGTGTTGAAAGATCAAGAAGTATCTCTGAGAGCTACGTCTCCACGCGTGCCGCCAAAAGAATGGGATTCATTAATGTGAAGAAGCCATCGGCTCTCGAACTCTCCAACGAACCCATAAAAGAGGATGAGGCAGTGGAGTCAAGGAGAAATAGGTCATACTCTACTACTGGTCTGAGCTCAGATGATGCAGTGGATATATCAACATCACATGGCGTAAGATATGAGCAACCATCATTGCATTCAAGGTCAAATTCCCAAACGGTATCAGGAACAGCATCACCTATTGGATCCGATAAGTTAGATTCTATACCAGAGCATAGATCAAATGACTATTTCAAGAGATTATCGATATTACCAGAGACGAGGTCCAACTTGACGCAGTTGAAAATGGTTGATTTTTCAAGAAAGATCCTGTTTGCATTCTCTGAGTTCCAATCTACGATGAAGAAAATGAACACTTTCTGCTCCGATAAGCAGGTGATCATCGATATGGTATCACAGTTGTACTCATCTAAGACGATGATTGATCGTTTAGTCGAAAGTCTAGAGAAGACAGACGCCGGTAGCAGTCAAGGTGTTGTTTCTATCGATGAGATCTTGAGAACCGTGACACAAACTGTTTCAGTATTCAAAAAGATGATCGAAACTCTTACCTCTAATCTTTCGAGCTATACTAAAAATACCGATATCTGCTTTGTCCGAATGCTTTTACTATCCTTATTCATGTCATACTCTGAAGTCTACAATTCATACACCATCCTGTCCCCAGAGCCTAATACAAAAAAGGAGCAACAAACTCCTCCTGTGATCCAGAGCAGAGCGCAGTTACCGCCATTGAGAATTCCAGATGTCAACCCTAGTATTGGAATAACGCAGCAACAGCTGAATGAATATAGCGAAGTGGATGATAAACTCTATGAATCGTTGAATACCGTGCTCCAATCATCGAGTCAGGTGTACTCGGAGTTGAACGAAGCTATTTCGAAAAGTGCTATTGCCAATGCCAAATCTGAAGAATACCAATTATCTACCAGTGCCATTCAGAAGATCAAGGAACTAACGGGCACTTGTGTAACTTCAATGGATTTGAATAAGAAGATCTCGATCAAATTAAGTAACCAAAATGTGAAAAATATGAATCTCTTTGAAAAGAAGAAATTCTATGATGATATCAACTCATTACTCAAATCTATTATCACAATTTTAGCCTCCACAAAGGCAATCATGAATGAATCAACAATCTTACACGAAGTTAGGCCATCACTTGCAAGTTTAACTAAAGCCACAAAGGATGTCACTATAATGCTTGAAGTGAGCTCATACCGTATGATCAATGACTCATATGTTTCTGCAAATAGTTCAGTACCACAATCTGCCACAACTGCACCAATGATCTCCTCTATCCCTTCTGTGATGTCCATACCTCAAATGAACACACCATTCATTAATATGCCATCAACAGCCACGCCAATGCAAACAGCAGCGAATCCTTTTGAAGCTTCAATGGTAAACAACTTGCAATCGATTAATAGTGACGATTAAAGATATATATCGGATTTGAGATACATAAACTAATGAACTAAGAACTGTGACATAGAATTAAACCCGATAAAAACACACCCAGATAGAAAAGAGTAATATACATGAGAAGAACAAACCAGTTCTGTTGATCAAATTCAAATAGGGTAACATACTCCCTCATCAGTGATCATGATCCCTCCCTGGTCCATCAACTGTTCCAATCCAGCATTGAATTCTTGTTCACTGAAAAGGTCCTCATGTGGTAACTGCTTATTGATATTCATGAGGAGCATCTCTTTGCTGAATCCATCTTCATGTTGGAATCTTTCGTCCTGGAAGGAACTTGAAATGAGCTTGCTCAATGTCTTGTACCTGTCGTTAGAGATCGTATTGCCTTCTGTATGAATACTAGTTTGTTCTTGTAATGGACGAGGTGGCTGTGGGCCTGAAACCTCTAAATCGGCTAAATCTGGTTCATCAAGCTGAGCAGCATCCTCGGTATCTTGGGTCTCCTGGGTCTCTTGTGTAGGCTCGGCATCCGGCACTGGTTCATAATCCTGTTCCTCGTGTTGTGAAGATTGTGGCTGAGAAGAATCACCAGCCTGCCTGAGTTGTTGAGAAGCTCTGGAACGAGTGTGTCTTGGACCTCTAGGTTGATAGACCTCGTCATCACTAAAGTCCTCATCCTCCTCATCCTCCGATGCAACAGCTGCCGTTTGTGTTCTTTTTACTCTCTTATTCGATTTCTTGACAACTTCTTTGTACAGGGCAAACTTCAACATTTCTTCAGCGACTTCAGTATCATGTGTATCAATAATCTTGCTTAATCTCACTTTCGCATGGGCAGTAGCTAAACGGATCAACGTTTCCAATGTACGAGCAGTGATCGGAGCTGTATTCTTGCTATCACCAGGTGCATTTCTCAACTTGGAATAAATATCCACAATGTGGTCGGCGGCGCCCTTGGATAGCACTGGTTCAATACGAGATTTGGCGTATTGGATATACTTTCTCAAGAATGAGATTGTCAGGATCTTTGGTCTTTTTACTGATTGTCCTTCTGGCGTCACAGCTTGAGCAGCAGCCAAGACACCAGCGTGTAAGATTGGATTGAATTTCTGATACATTGGTTGTTCCTCTTCGTCATCTGCAGCATCCTTTTCCAATTTCTCGTTACCTACCGCAAGAGAAATAGATGAGGTCTCTCTGATCGGCTCACCTTCTGAATAACCAGACGGGATAAATCTATGAGTTCTCAAGATATGTTCAGAAATGGAGCGATCTCTGGTACTGTTCACATCATCGGTGACTATAAACAACAAATCGAAACGAGACAACAAAGAGTCTGGGAGACCGATGTTATGTTGCGGATCTCTATGGACATCATATTGACCATACAATGGGTTAGCAGCAGCGATGACAGAACAGCGAGCGTTCAAAGAGGTATGAATACCAGCTTTAGCGATAGTAACTGTCTGTTGTTCCATGACTTCATGGATTGCGACTCTATCCACATCGGACATCTTATCGAACTCATCGATACAGACAATGCCTCTATCAGCCAGCACCATGGCACCAGCCTCCAATCTCCTTTCACCTGTTTCTCTATCGTGTGTCACAGCAGCTGTTAAACCTACACCAGAGGAACCTTTACCTGTTGTAGCGATGGCCAGTGAAGCAGTGTTCAAAACAAATCTCAGCATCTGAGACTTAGCAGTAGATGGATCACCAACCATGAGGATATTAATGTCACCTCTCAAATGAGATCCATTCTCCAAGTTTTTTTCAACACCACCCAAGAGCATCAGTAGCACTGCTTTCTTGATATATTCATGGCCATAGATAGATGGTGCCAAAGATTGAGCCATAATATTGAAGACATTCTTATTTTTAGATAATTTGTTGATGTTTCTGATATCGAAATCGGTGATATTTTCCTTAGCAAAGACACCAGTAGATCTTGCATGTAATGGATAGACAGAATTAGCGATCACCATTGTATAGAATGAGGATGAGGAGTTTGTACCACCTCCAACGGATCTGTAGACACCGACGATCTGGACACGATCACCTGGCTTCACTGTATCGACAAGGTCATCAGCCAGAACGACTTCCAAGGACCTTGGTAATTGACCTGCTGGTGCCCTTTCTGGCATTTCTTGCACTGTGATAGTTTGATGACTCTTGTACGTAGAATAACCATACTCTGTAGTCAATTTATAGCCATCTGGATCCTCAGTTGGATAAACTGGTGGAGTACTAATCGGATTGAAAGAAGTTGTTTGGTCAGCAAAGTCTCTTGAGTGGAAACGACCAGAATGTTCTGAATAGTGGACAGATCTCAAGATCTTTGGACGAACCAAAGAAGCCCTTGTCACAATACCTTCTACAGAGATCATCTTAGACAGATGAAGGGATCTGATGGTTCTTGGTGACACCGAATGATGACCAAAGGCGCCTTTGAACGATAGGTAGAATAAGTCATTGTCAGTTACTTCTTTGAACGATGGGTTTGTAGGGTCAAATATCGCAGCAACATCATCTCTTAAAGCTCTTTCGAAAGCTGGGAGGTATTCAGAAGGTTCATTAAGCAGTCCATTCCACAAGATTCTATCGAAATCTCTGATCTCATCGATGGAGACACACATACGCCTCTCACCTTTTGTAAGGATTTCACGAATCACCTCTCTGTAGTCTGTGGTGCCTTCTTCATTATCTAAAAATTCGGTAAAGCGACGAACACGATCACTGAAGATCGCATCCATGGCATCCATCGGCTCTTCCATGGTGGTGTAATATCTTTTTTACGGCTCAATTATATTCTGAGAAAGGTTGAAAGAGGAGTTGAACAAGATTTATACGCGAAAAAAACCCCGACGCGTCTCATTACATTTCCGAAAACGGTAATACGAGGCACCAAATGTCTATAGAAGGGAATCTCGAGGGCAGTTTTCGCGGGGCTACGTAACTACCTCATTGCTGAATAATAATCCCCTTCCACTGTGCTTTTGATTACACTATTACACTTTTCTGCGTTCGAAGGCCCAAAGGAGTGACTAGGGACGTCAATTGACTCATCTATCAAGTGACTGCAACAAATATATGTTCTCCTTCTTGAAATCGATTTTCAGAACGCAGCCACAGAAACATATAAGAAAGATGCACATCCAATACTTGCCAATGCGCTGGGGGTCTGGTGATAACTATGCATACTTAGTCACGGACCCAGAAACTAAAGACTCATGGTTGGTCGACCCTGCTAATCCTGAAGATATTCCAGCTTCCACGTTCGAAGGCATCAACTTGAAAGCCGTGGTAAATACCCACCATCACTATGATCACGCTGGTGGCAACGGTCATTACAAGGACTTGTTCAAAGTGCCAGTTATCGGCGGTAGGGACTGCCCATTAGTTGATAAATCTCCAATTGATGGTGAAACGTTGAAATTAGGTAAAAACTTGGAGATCAAGGCTATTCACACCCCATGTCATACGCAGGACTCCATATGCTATTTTGTGAGAAATGTCAAGACTGATGAAAAGGCCCTCTTTACAGGAGATACTTTATTCACTGCTGGATGTGGTCGTTTCTTTGAAGGTGAGCCTGATCAGATGTTGAACAGTTTGGACAAGTTGGCCAAATTGCCAGCTGAGACTGTGGTCTATCCAGGTCACGAATACACGAAGAGCAACGCCAAATTCGCAGCTACTGTGTTGGATAACAAGCCATTGACTGACCTGATCGAATTCTGTAACGCAAATGAGTTTACCACTGGCAAGTTCACCATCAGTGATGAGCTACAGTTCAATCCATTTTTGAAATGCCACGACGATGAACTCAAGGCTAAGCTTCATGTTGCCGAGGATGCCGACCTAATGGGGTTGTTGAGACAGATGAAGAACAGTTTTTAAGTTAATCTTTTCCTTCTTCTTTATTTAACTATGTAATTTCTTTGATAGTAAATGTAGGAGATGAAGACAAACCTGGTAAAGAGTAGGGCTCATTCACCAGAACAGGCACCATCCCTATGGTCCCTTATAATCGACATCGAGAAAGATGCGAGGGAACACTTGAACACTTCATATCACTCCGCTGTCCACACTTTCGATCCAAAGGGAATGAAGATCAAAAGTTCTAAAAATTTCAGAGTAAAAACTATCAAAGAAAGGGAAAAAGGGAAGAATTAAGGGGAAAAGAAAACTTGAAAAGTTTTGATCCACTTTTTTATACCAATGGAAAATTCTGCCTTCAGGGGGATTTCGCGAACCTGCTACGGAAAGGGGGGGGGGGGGGCGAAATATTTCAGGGTTGTAATGTGTCAACTTTTACCACCAAAGTTGAAGAAGATCCAACTGATTAAAGAGAGATACATTATACAATGGCTAAGGACGATAGTAAGAAAGAGGAAGAGGGTGAGATTTTGGACGATGTCTTGAGTGACGAGGAGGTCAATCCTGAGATGGAGGAAGACAAGGAAGAAGACAAGGAGGAAGACAAGGAGGAAGACAAGGAGGAAGAAAAGGAGGTTAATGAGGAGACCAAGGCAGAAGAGAGAGAGGTCAAGAAGGATCTTAACGAAGAGGAATCCCTGAAAGAGAATAATGGGGCAGAGGATCAAAAACCAGCTCCAATCACAAAGGAATCGAAAGAGGATGTTCCACCTCCAAAGCCGGCTAGACCATTGACCCCACGTCAAGAAGCTGTGAAGTCCCTTAAAGAGGCTTTCCCAACTGTTGAGGACAAATACATTACTTCCCATCTCATTGCCTCCAGTTTCAACTTGGAGAAAGCTTTCAATGCGCTTTTGTATTTATCAGACCCAGATAGCGTGAACTTGGATGAATTGACCGCTGATGAAGTAGCACCACCTTCTTTACCGCAACGCAAGGAGCTGAGCCAATTGGAACAAGATGAACTCTTAGCTAAGCAATTGGATGAGGAGTACAGAAGCAAGGCCCAACGTCGTGTTCAGAGACAGCATGATGCCAGAAGAAGACGTGTGGAAGGCGCATCGGTGGATGAAGAAGAAGAAGATGATGATGTCTTTACAAACTTTGTTGAGAAGGATTTGCCACAAATCAAGGAACAGTTCTCTAAGAACATTGAAGAGACGAAGAATAAATTCAACACGTGGGTCAGTGGTTGGAAGAAGCAGTATAACAACACACAACAGGAATTGAACAACAGACAGATCAAGAAGCAGGTTCGTGAGGAATTCGAACAAGATCCAGAAGAGGTCGATTTGCAAAAATTCCACGGTATCAAGCTGAGCGATGATTCAGAACCCTCTACTGGTAGAAGCAGAGCGATGTCTACTGATCTGTATGGAACTCCAAAGAATTCTCAGAAGAAGGAAAAACCAGAGGAAGAGGATGATTTTAACTTGAGCGATGCTTGAGGGTCGTTGTATAGTATGATATCAATGCTTTTCTATTTTACTTTCGATAGTGATTGACTTTAGAATTGGTAAAGGGTGGAATCATAGTATTTGTAACTTACACTAACTACACTATATGATAGACAATAAGATTCTAGATATCGTAAACAAAGCTCGCGTGGCGTAATGGCAACGCGTCTGACTTCTAATCAGAAGATTCTGGGTTCGACCCCCAGCGTGAGTGCTTTGTTAACTTTATTTTTTTCCTCTATTGTGTATATTACGTAATCATGTAGGCGGCTGCGCCACCTCACGGTCTCACGTCACCTGCTCATGTGTCCTATACCGATGCTAGGCTTCGTGCAGGTCGCAGATTTGCTAGGGCTATTAGTTCTTTCAGTGTTTGTGGCCGGAATCCCTTTCGAATAACGGCGCTCCCCTTTTCAAAGTCCTAGAAGATAGTTAGTACACCTAGACCTGAAATGTTATATTCAGTGGAGCTCTCAGTAATAATAAATACCCTAACACAAATTCTAATCCGCGATTACCCCGGAAGATTCAAGGCGGATTGAGGCAATCGGCTGGTTGTTTCTGATCGCCAGCCAGCTGTCATTTTTATCAAGGGGCTTTATTGTTAGCAAGAATCGCCTTCTGAACAAACACTGCCCACGCTATACTGAAAATATAACATAATGGCCGAAACGAACCCTGTACCAGCGTCAGTTGCTGGTGCCATTAGAGATGACCCTTGGCTTACTCCATTTGCACATGAATTGGCTCGTAGAAGAGAGAGCGCCGATGCATGGCTAAAGACCTTCCAAGAGACCGAAGGTGGATTAATTAATGTTGCCAATAGTTATAAGAAATATGGTTTCCATGAGGATGGAGACGGTGTTCACTACAAAGAATGGGCTCCGAATGCCGTGAAGGCTCATTTGGTTGGTGATTTCAACAATTGGGGGTTTGATAACGAGATGCAGAAGGATGACTATGGTAACTTTAGCATCACTTTGCCAAAGGGTACGATCCCACACGACTCGCGTGTGAAGATTGTTCTTACACTGCCATCGGGTGAACAAGTATATCGTCTGCCAGCGTGGATCACCCGTGCTACTGCTCCACCAAAGGAAAGCAAATCTGTGTCATATGAAGCACGTTTTTGGAACCCGGAACAGACTTATCAATTCAAGAATAAGCGTCCATTCCCAAGTGAAAGTCTTAGGGTTTATGAGGCCCATGTTGGTATCTCTACTCCGGATCCCCGTGTTGGTTCCTATAAGGAGTTCACCCAGAATGTACTTCCAAGGGTGAAGGATCTCGGTTACAATGCAATTCAACTTATGGCCATCATGGAACACGCCTATTATGCTTCTTTTGGGTATCAAGTCACCTCGTTCTTCGCTATCTCTTCGAGATATGGTACTCCTGAAGAATTGAAAGAATTGATCGACACGGCACATGAGATGGGCATCGTTGTCTTGCTCGATGTTGTCCATTCGCATGCTTCTAAAAACGTCGATGACGGGTTGAACAATTTTGACGGAACAGAATGGCAATACTTCCACTCCGGTGGGAAAGGTGACCATCCACTGTGGGACTCCAAGCTTTTCAACTATGGTAAGTACGAAGTGCTCAGATTCCTCTTGTCCAATTTGAAATTTTACTTGGATGTCTATAAATTCGATGGTTTCAGATTCGATGGTGTCACATCCATGCTATATTTACACCACGGTGTTGGGGCTGGTGGTGCCTTTTCAGGAGACTATAACGAGTATCTCCATGAGAACTCTCCTGTGGATAAAGAAGCACTGACGTACTTAATGCTGGCGAACGACCTGATCAGACTGTGCGCTGAACAAGAGGATACCAAGTTCATTTCGATTGCGGAAGATGTGAGCGGTATGCCAACACTCGGTGTCTCGCGCGCTGATGGTGGTGTTGGATTCGATTATCGTTTGGCAATGGCCTTGCCGGATATGTGGATCAAGCTCCTGAAAGAGAAGAAGGACGAAGATTGGGATTTGAACTCGATCGTTCATACTTTGACGAACCGTCGCTATTCTGAGAAGGCAATTGCGTATGCCGAAAGTCATGACCAGGCTCTTGTTGGTGATAAGACCTTGGCTTTCTGGTTGATGGATGCAGAAATGTACACCAACATGTCTGTGCTTTCCCCACTGACACCTGTCATCGACCGTGGTATTGCGTTGCACAAGATGATCCGCTTGGTTACGCATTCGTTGGGCGGTGAAGGATACCTGAACTTCGAAGGCAACGAATTTGGCCACCCGGAGTGGTTAGACTTCCCAAACGTTAACAATGGCGATTCTTACCACTACGCAAGACGCCAGTTCAACTTAGTTGAGGATGACTTGTTGCGCTATAAGTTTTTGTACAGATTTGATCGTGCTATGCAGCATTTGGAGGCCAAGTATGGCTGGCTACACAAGAAGGACCAGTATGTTTCGTTAAAACATGAATCTGATAAGGTGTTGGTTTATGAGAAGGCTGGATTGTTGTTCATCTTCAACTTCCATCCTACACAGAGCTACACCGACTATAGATGCGGTGTGAATGTCGCAGGCAGGTACAAGATCGTGTTGAACTCCGATACTGAAGAGTTCGGTGGTCATAATAGAGTAGCACCGAACCAGGAGTTCTTCACCACTGATTTTGGATGGAACGGTAGACAGAACTACGTGCAGGTGTACATTCCGAATCGTACTGTATTGGTTCTTGGATTATTCGAGTGAAGTCATTTCAGATCCATCAGTTTTTTCTATATCTATCTATCTATCTATCTATCTATTTATCTTTCCATCTTTCTATCTTGCTATCTTTCTATCTATCTTTCTATCTTTTTATCTATCTACTCGCTCTCATGCCTCATACTGCCACTTTCTACGGTAATTCCTTAGCATATTATATAAACAGCACATAAGCAACACATAGATCTGACATCATATCGTTGTAAGTTGACTGTTTATGTAATAATATAATTATTTGGCCGCCCACCCGCCATTGCCAGGCCAGCAGACTTGCACGTTTTAAGCCGCAAACTCCGTTCCGCCTGCTCCTCTTTTCTGTTTTGCTTCTCCTTCGCTCTTTTTCTTTCTTTTTCTTTTTATTTTTTTTCTTCAGCCCGGTTCGCGCCGCATCATGTTGCTGCAAGTCTAATTTGTAATCCAGGGTGGGCCTACCCCAACCAAACTCATCAAGTGGAAATATTTTGATTGGAAGCAATTTTCTGGTGGCGTTTCACCTCCCCTGCTCATCAAGAGAGATTGCATTGCTTAGTGTGCTATCCGTTGAATATCCATATATCGGAACGAAGGTTGGCCTGTTGAGAAGTTAGTTGCTACGTGAAAATACACACAAACACGTACACACACACGTACTCACACGGTCTTACGAACTCACACTCACACTCGCACTCGCACTCGCACTCGCACTCGCACACAAAAACACACATACACCCCCCGACCGACTATCGCCGCTGCGCAAATAGAGTGCGCGCCCTTGGTTTTGAAAGAGAGACTACTACTTGATTTGCCACCCACAGACTTTTAGCGCATACAGCCACACAGAAACAACAAATCGCTATGTCTGACGTGTTATCAAAAAGACAAATCGATACCCCTGGTGACCAGGCATCCAAAAGACAGGAGTCTGCTAAGACGCCAACGCCAGGGAGAAAGGGTAACAAGCCCGGACGTAAACCGCTGGAAACGGAACCCAAGAACAAGAGAACCGCTCAGAATAGGGCCGCTCAGAGGGCTTTCAGAGAGCGTAAGGAGAGGAAGATGAAAGAGTTGGAGGAGAAGATAAGCACGCTGGAGGATGAAAAGAAGTCGGCCACTACAGAGTCTGAGTTTCTGAGGCTCCAGGTTCAAATTCTTGCACAGGAATTGGCTAAGCATAGAGGCACCACTGACTTGAGCGACCTGAATATACCAACATTGAGCTCGACTCCTTCTGCAAGTGATCATTCATCGCAGTTCTCGCCTAATGGCTCCGAGTCCACGTTGAAGACCCTTGGCGATATCGTCAATGGCGAGGATTCAAGCAAGCAACCACAATTTGCGTTTGAGTTCCCTTGGAGCCGTAAAAGCTCTATACCTTCCTTGGCCAAGTCGACTACAAAGAGCCCCGCTTCGATTCCGTCCTCTTCTACCAATAATGCTCCAGCTTTGGCCTCTGATGGGTCGACGACTTGTTCTTCTGAGTCATCGCCTTTCGACCTCTATACTCAAGATGACCACGGTGATCTGCCATCGTTTAGCAAGGTTAAGACTAGGGTTCCAGAACAGGAGTTCAACTTTAATCAACATTTCGACGAGAGAGTTTCTGATTTCTGTTCAGATTTGAACACGGCGTGTGGAAACAAACAGAATCCAATTCCACAGGCTAAGGCTCAAAGGACTGCACCAGTGGAAACAATTCCGGAAGAGGAAGCTACCAAGGTTGTGGAGGACCCATTGTCGTTCTTGAATGAATCATCACTAGATTTTTCATTTGGAACTTTTGATCCAACGCTGGCATTCGCCAACGATTTCAACGATGTCTTCGATGAACAACATCAACAGGAGTCGGATCCATTAAGTGGTCTTGTGTCTGAAGAGTCTGCGTATGATCCATTTGGGATGTTCACCGATAGCAAGGTGGTTGAGAGACGTGCTTCCAAGGCTTCTTTACCACCTGTGATGAGCCCTACTGCAAAGACTCAGGAGGAGGAAGTTGTACCATCTCATGAAGGCAAGCTGATGAAGTGTACTGAGATCTGGGATAGAATCACCTCGCATCCAAAGTATGCGGACATCGATATCGATGGCTTGTGTTCCGAGTTGAGATCTAAAGCTAAGTGCTCTGATAAAGGTGTCGTCATTGACTATGCCGACGTCAGTAAGATGATCCAAAAGAATATTCAGAATTGATTTCGGTTTCACTGATACTTATGGTGCGTGGGGTTATTTTCTAGGGGAGGGAATGTGTCGCTTTACCTTATTCGGTGAAGGTCTCCCCCTTTTTTTTCGAGGGAGGTGGTGGTTTTACGAGATTTATGATGTTCAAAGTTTTCTTCTCTTACAATTAGCTGTTTTGTTATTCACGAACCAATATACGCGTGTACTTATTGTTATTCTATTACAGCTTTGATCATCATGTTTCTTGAACTGATAGAGAATTTGAACACTGGTAAAAGTTGTGCTTCGTAGTTGTGTGCTTTGAGGTATTGCAAAAGATCGTAGAGTACAACTGACTCATATAGTCTTGATAACCATCCCTTCTCGTACGACCAGGTGTGAAATTCAGTCAAGGATTCCTGTCCATGTTTCTGGCGAATCTCCTCATTACTGAGAAATCGTAAATCCTGATCTGAGATTCCATAAGGCGGTGAGACATTACTAGTAAGTAGTCTTGTCGCTTTATGGAAGCAACAGGGGACAATGACGGTCCCGACGATGTTCAAGAATGAAAATCGAGAATTGACCATAAATTTCATAGTCTCAGATGGTAAATCACCGCATATGTCGAGTCCCACTATTAGGGAATTTGGGATTGACCGATTGTTTCTCTTCTTTGAAAGCACAAATCGTTCCACTGTATTGAACTTGTCTAGCTTATTAATGTAGCAGATGTCTGTATCACTGATTCTATCCAACCTCCTCGCTGCATTGATTCTCATCTGGTTGTTCTCAATACAGATCACATTCACAACTCTGGAGAGATACCTTGCCAAGTAAGATTTCCCAGAGCCAACATCAATGATGAACTCAACATTGTGAGATTTGACCAACTGCAGAATATGCGGGATCATTTGTGATAATTCATGTCTCTTCCTCTCTGACAGGCCCGGTATTCCTCGGATTGACGGTTCAAGACTCACATGATCAAATTTAGGCACCAATAGTGGATGTTCCTTCTTCATGTAATCCTCTGTTTTATTGTATGGCTCTGCAAGAAGTGTTAGTAATTCGTCCATTGTAAGCGTCAAATGAGATCTACAGAGGACTAAAACTAAAAGTAAATTGTAATTCAAAGAATATTTGTGTTGTTTTGTGTGTGTGTTTTCTCTAAAACAGAATCATCTTCTGTACTTGGTTGGCATCTAAAAAAATAACACCTTTAATATATCATAAACAGCCGTGAATGCAGATATTCTGTCCATTTCAATCTCAGATCAAAGACGGGACTTCTGAATCTGTATGCGAGTCGAGAAGGAAAAGGCAACTTAGATAGCCTCCTTCAAAGCTTGGTTCAACTTGGCAATCTTGGAAGCGATGGACAAGTCAACTGTTCTGTCACCAACTTCAACAATCAAACCACCTTGGATATCGGTGTTAACCTTGTTGGTCAATCTCAAAGTCTTACCGGAGCCGACAAACTTGGACTTGGAGATAGAGGACTCAATCTTCTTCAAAGTCTTAGAGTCCAATTCGGTAGCAGAAGTCACGACAGCCTCAACGATACCGTTGTGAGCATCAGTCAAAACCTTGAATTGAGTAAAGATGGATTGAAGCAAATCCAATCTGTTGTTCTCACCGAGCACTTGCAACAAGTTGGAGACAGAAGCATCAATGGATGGGACTTGCTTGGTCAAAGTCTCAACAACCACAGAACGATCCCCAGAGGACAAAGCTGGGTTGTTCAAGAAGCCTGCAACCTTAACATCTTGAGAAACGATGTTCTTCAAGGAGTCCAAAGACTTGGAGGCACTGTCGATGGAGGTGGCCTTAGCAGCAGCGGTGTAGAGAGCAGTGGCATAGGTACCGTCCAAGCCGAACAATTGCACTGGTGGCTTGACAGCAGCAGCGGAGGCGAGGGTACGTCTGAACAAGAGTCTGGAAGCCATTGTCTTTATGTCAATTGGGTGTGTTTTCCCCTTGTTTTGGTCCTCAAAGGGGTTTTTTCCACTTTGTTGGAAAAGTTTGGGCGCCCGGTCCTGAGATTTCGCGAATTTTTGGTGCGTTTTGATTGGCAAAAAATGGTAGAAACTGTTGAATTAGGAAATTAAATATATCAGGTAAAACCCGGAAGAACTTCGAGGAGTTCCGACTTCCCTTTTGGCTTTTTTTCACTTTTGGCCGTTTGAGACTGTGGTGGTGAAAAGGACTGTTGATGAAGCAGGGCTAAGACCATGTTGAGACTCATAGGAAGACCGCTATGGGCATTACAGAGACCGCTGGTGAGGTTCTCATCCACAGTTGTGGGTAACACGGAACCAGTGCTGAAAGAGGAGCTGTTCAGTAGAACCTCCTTGCTTACAATCCCACCAAGAGATGCTGACCTTACGACACTGGAGAAACAGGATGAAATCATCAAGAGACGTCGTAAACTGGCCAAGACGGTTGTGGAGATCAAGAAGTTCAAGCCACGTTCCCCAGGTAGAAGATGGTTCAGAGCTCCAATCTATCCATACTTGTGGAAAGGTGCCCCATACAAGCCATTGACGGCTGCAATTAGAGCTACCGGTGGTAGAAACAATACAGGCCACATCACTGTGAGATTCAGAGGTGGTGGTCATAAGCGTCGTGCTAGAATTGTGGACTTCACCAGATCCGATGCTGGCAAGCAGAAAGTTATGCGCATTGAGTACGATCCGACAAGAACTGCACATATCGCATTGATGAAGAACATGGAAACAAAGAAAATGGCCTATTACTTGGCATGTGACGGTATGAGAGCAGGTGATATTGTAGAGAGTTACAGACAGGGTATCCCACAAGATTTGATGGCTGAGATGGGGGGCAAGGTAGATCCTGCTATCCTCAGCGCAAGAACGAACCAGAAGGGTAACTGTTTACCATTGCGTATGATCCCTGTTGGTGCAGTGATCCATGCAATTGGTATTTCCAAGGAAGGCCCTGCTAAGTTCTGCAGATCAGCTGGTACTTATGGTCGTTTGATGCAGAAGTTGCCTGAGAAGAACAAGGCTGTTGTCAAATTACAATCTGGTGAACAACGTTATGTCCACTTAGATGCCTGTGCAACTCTGGGTATTGTATCAAATATTGACCATCAGCATGCGAAATGGGGTAAGGCTGGTCGTTCTCGTCACAGAGGGTTCAGACCTCGTGTGCGTGGTGTTGCCATGAATAAGTGCGACCATCCACACGGTGGTGGTAGAGGTAAGTCCAAATCCAACAAGCTCTCCATGTCTCCATGGGGTGTTTTGGCCAAGGGTTACAAAACCAGAAGAGGTAAACATCAGAACAACATGAAGGTGAGAGACAGACCAAGAGGCAAAGCCGGTAGAGGGATGAGAGGATGAGAATATGTATATAAAACGGTTGACAGTAAATAGGTTCTTTTAGTTTTTGTAGTTGTGCTCTTCCTATAATTGTTTAGACTGTTTGTGAATGCTTGTCCTTTTTGTTCACTTTAAAGGTCATTCACTAATATAGGATGCCAGTCACGATTAGCTAAGGTGAGGATTATATCATCTTTCCTTTGAGGGAAGCTTAAGGGAGTAGTAAGGGCAGTAAAAGCGGTGAACTTTGTCAAATCAGAGTTATCTGCTCGCTAGTTCAGTTGGTCCTCTCTGTCTTACTCATTCACTCACTGTACATCACCCAAAAAGTGAAAAATTACCGAACGTTTCCCATCGACTCGCCACCGTAAACATCACAACAACATACTAAAAGGGATGTCATTCGGTAATCCATTTGTTGTTCGAGATAACGTGCTTAGTTTGGGTCACAATGGCTTCGAAGTTTCTTTGAATTATGTTGCTGGCTTGCCAGACCCAAATCTGGTACCAGATTCAACACTGAAGTTAATCTATAAATCCTTGATGAAAAGAGATGAGACGACAAAAGAAAAGGCATTGAACGAGTTGTCTAATTATATCACCTCAAAGAATTCTGATACACTGAAGGATTACATAGTCATCATGACTTGGGTGCAATTATACCCAAAGCTCTCAGTTTCTGAATCTAAGACGGTGAGAGCATTGGCTCATCAAGCACAGACTTTGTTCATATCTGTCTTGCAAAAGGGCTATATGAAGTACTTAAAGGATACCGTTCCAGTGTTGCTATCTGGTATCTATGATATGGATTCCTCAGTAGCAAATTCCACACTGAAAAGCCTGGGTAAGGCGTTAAATGGTCAGTCCAAGGTGAACAACTTATGGATCATCTTTCAATCTGAGATCCTCAATTTTGCAGATCAGGTGTTGAACAAAGAAACAGTTGAATCATTGAGTGATGATAGAGTGGTCCCAAGAGATGAAGCTGAGTTAAAATATCTTCGATTGGTGAATGCCACTGTCTCCATGATTTCGCATTTGATTCAGCTGGGCTTGAAAGTGAACCCAGAAAAATTAGAAGCAAATCTGAAAAATTACCAAGATTTCCTCCTCTATGAGAACCTTTGGCACTATCTTCTGGTTAACAGCAATGTTAACAACCAGAGGATTTATAAAACTCTACTCTCGTTGATCAATGCCATCCTGAAACTAAAACCGGAATTGCTTACAGAAAAAGCGTGGAAACTGATGTCTAAGAGATTCTTGAAATCCTTGTCGTTCTCAAAGAAGGTTGACCTATCATCCCCAAATAGATCGATG
The DNA here is from genome assembly GCA_003706445.3 of Williopsis mrakii. Lineage (NCBI taxonomy): Eukaryota > Fungi > Ascomycota > Saccharomycetes > Phaffomycetales > Wickerhamomycetaceae > Williopsis > Williopsis mrakii. Next base: position 150,261 of record PPLH03000026.1, read on the forward strand.
TATTCTTCACTAGTGGTCCCAATTCTATCGACCTTGAACAATCTGGCTAGTGTGAACCAGGAATTTTACTATTATGATAAGTCTTACAAGGAGAGGATAACAGAATTCTTGAAAATTGGCTCACTGAATTCAGATCCATCGTATTACTGTCTTTTAACAACTTTTGTCGAATCTTCAGCTGTTTTTTCAGACGATGACTTCTCAACGTTAGAAGCCATCTTGCATACCGATTTCCAAAATGAATTGAAGTGGAATTCCAAGTTGAGAAATTTTACTCCGTTCATTGTGAATGCTTTGGAGTGTTACTTGAAACTATTGGCCAAGTTTGATAGGCATGTACTCATGTCTAGGCTCATTGATGAGATTATGGAGATTGACCCAAAAATTTCAAAACATTTCATAATATCACTAGCCAAATATTCCTGGAAGGATCTTGTGACAGAAAAGTTAGAACAGTGGTCTTTAAAAAGCGAAGGCCATTTGCCATTTCTTCTTGACCTTGCATTGAAGACAAAAACGTCATTCGAATCTACATTGGATATCACTTTGAATGACTTGCGTGAAAAAGGTCAGGAAGATGAAGAAGGTACTACATTTCTTCAACACCCCTCATTTACCATCTTTGATCTCATTGTGGTTGAGAATTTGGTGCAGTACAAGACACAATTTGAAGAATTCTTTGATGAATTACCGTCGTATATCACTCCACTGGTTTTAGACCAACCAATTTCAATCCTGATACATTATTCAAGATCTGAACTCTATGACGAAGCTCTCTTTATTGAGATCTTCGACGCATTCATTATGAGGTTGGATATGCTTCAAATGAAGGAGAGACTTTTAGCACAGATGGATAAGCTCGACCATAAGGAGGTCCTCTTAGTTCACTCCGCAGAGCTGAAGATGGCGATCAGCGAGGCGTCTGCTGGCTTTGACTTCTCTAATGATTCGTTGTTCAAGCGTCACTTACTCACTAAGGAATCTGCTATTGGATTGTGGGAATTGGCTAAACAACAAGGCCAAGAACATCTATTTTTGAAATACTTTTTTCAGAATAAGAATGATGATAAGTTGGAAGATCTTATTGCTGACACTAATTTATTAGAAATATCTCTCTGGACGAGTGAAATCAACAAGGAACTACACAACCAGACTCAGCAGTTGTTTTCGAAAAACTCTTCTATCAAGTCCCAATACTTCACTCTCTTGAAAGAATTTGTATCAAAACATGGCTCGTCCGTGTCTGTTACTGAGGTGATAACGGAGTTGTTGAATCAATCCCCTGAATTAAAGTCAGATTTGATCTCTGAGAACTTCACCGATGAATTCCTTGATAGTTATGGTGATGTTATTGATTCAAGATTAGCCATCGGTAATCCTTTACAATCCAATATCTATTTACTACCAACTGACCCTGAATCGTTCCAATTCAAACACTTGGCCGATATTATCAGATACGCCTCATTTATAGCCTCTTGTGGTGCTACGGATGACCTTTTGTTTCTGTCCATGATCAGTGAAGTTGCTATCGACTATGAGTTCTTGAATGATGGGGCGCATCCAGTTCTCGATTATACGCCACTAAACACGCTGAAGGATCAGTTCATTTTGAAGTTTCAAGAGGAAGGATATTCCTCTATCGTATTTCAAATCATCACCAAGTCTTATTCTTCTGTTGTGCAGCAACTGATCTCTGAGAATTCCATTCTGGGTTTTTACTATGCCCGTCTTCTCAAATCGATCTTGTCATCATTCACAGTGTCATTATCCCAACTGTCAGAACTGGACATTGATGGGTATGTTCGTTCCTCTATCCGTTCTAAAGCGATCATTGATCAGCTGATATTTCAAACTGTTATCTCCACTATGGCTCCATTCTTCTCTGATGAGAGATATGAACGATCTCGTAATTTAGTCGCATCTGAGATCATTGGACTTCATCCTAATGAGATCTTATCCCGTTCTGTGTTTAAATTGTTATCACTGAATGCAGTTTTACTGTTTGATGAGGTGCCAAATGGATTGATAGTTATTGATCCAAGAAGATTAAATATGATCGTCACTGATTTGAATAAGTGGTTAGATTCCGATGTTAGTTATGAGACAGGGTTCAGTAAGGTCAGATTATGTCTGATCCAATTATTGCAGACTCTTAATGCTTTTAACTTTACATCCGAAGCATTTAGTGAATTCACTCAAAGAGTATTACAAGATTCCACTGGATTGATTAATTTGGGTGAAGGTGGTATCGAGCTGAAGTACAATACTGTAAAACTCTTTATTACACTACAGAAACTTGACTTATTAGATTCTAACGTTGCGAGAGATGTTGAGAATGAATTAATCGACTGTTATCTGAACGATAAAGTTGAGAGTATTAACCGACCTGTGATTGTTTATATGGACTTGTTGCGCAGAGTGCTTGACAAGTTACCCGTTCAAAGGTTTGCAGAGCATCACAAATCTTTGTTTGAGAAGTATCAGGTCTTGACTAACATGGATTTGAAGAGGCCATTATTGAATATCCTGAAGCGTGTAATTCTCTGGAAACAGCAAGACGCGGTTATTGAATTTGAATTGAGTAAAGACGACGACTTGACACAGTTCAAAATTCCACTGTCATTGATTGAGAACATCAAGGACATTCCATTGTACTCCGATGAAGAGGATGATAAAGACCTCGTTATTTATCTATGGCATTGGACTTTGGTGTTATTACACTTCCAGGATATATCTATGAAGTTGAGATCTGTATATATCCAACAGTTACAAGTCGAAAATAATGAGTTGATAACAAAATTTTTGAATTTCATTTCTTTGATTATTGGCGATATCGACGATAAGGAGTTAGAATCATTAATCCTTGAGTATGACTATACTAATGATTATAGCATTGCGGAAGAGCTGAAATTGTTGTCGGTTCATCTTTATTATACCATTTTGGTGTCTATTGGCTCACTCGCCTCGAACTGGTTCACTACCATCAAAGACCGTGGGTTTAAATACCAACTGGAGCAATTTACCTCCCGATATATCTCTCCAAGTTTGATTGAGAACAAACTATCGCTGTTCGAGAAGAAAATTCCCAAATTTACCGAGGATGAGAATCTATCGTTGAAGGTGAATCGTATCACTAATGAGGTAAAAGCCAGTTATTTGATCGATGAGCAGTATTTGGAAGTTATTTTCAAGATTCCAGTGAACTATCCGTTATCTAACATTGACGTTTCTGGTCCACAGAGAGTTGGTGTAAAAGAGCAGCAATGGAAAGCATGGTTATTGGCTTGTCAGCGTATCATCTCCTTGCAGAATGGTGAAATCTCTGAGGCACTGGAGTTCTTTTTAAAGAACGTTGCATTCCATTTCAAAGGGTTTGAAGAGTGTGCTGTTTGTTATTCCATCCTACATCAGGATAACTCATTACCATCCAAGTCATGTCAGACTTGTAAGAATAAGTTCCATTCTGGATGTTTGTACAAGTGGTTCAAGTCTAGTGGTGGTAATACTTGTCCATTGTGTCGTTCGACTTTTAACTTTAGGTAAAGGGTACAAAAAAGTTTCAGTTTGTTTCATCACCATTATATACATGTAGTCTTGATTCTATGTTACACACGTTGTTCATTTTCAACAGCAGACTCAGCTTGTAACGTTTCTTGCTCTTTTAGCTTTTGAAATTCTTGCTTTGCTTTCTCTTTCAGCTGTTCCAATAAAGCCTTTGGTGTGTGTAAAGCGACACGGTCAATAGCGGTATGTTCAACTAATTCTTGGTCCCAATTGCTGAGTTCACCCTTTCTCCATTCATCTTCCCAGTGGATCTTGGACTTGACTTGTGCAGATTCGATGGAAGAGGCCAAGTCAGCCACTGACTCCTGTGTGTAGATAGGTCTAAACTGTGCAGAGTACCAGATATTTCCATCTTTGTTTCTTGGTCTGAATTTCATGGCAACATCCTTCAAGGTCAAATCTCTCATCGATCTCAGTTGAACTAAGTTCTGATACACTTCGACAGCACCTTCGTAAGTATTACAGTCAACCACTGCCATCAAACGCCATATGTCTCTTCTTAACGGAGGCTTTCTATTCTGCCAATTTGGTCTCTGGAACTGAGTCTTGATCTGGTAATCAGTGAAGGTTGGTAGTTGCGAGTAAAGTACCTGGCCAGACTCAATGTTTCTGAAAAGGAACACCTGCGGACCGTAGCCATTGTTGGCGAGCCACTTGGCCGGTCTGAATCTGTTGGACATCTGTGTTTGTAATAGAGACCTTTTGCTCTTCAAATGTCCAACAACTCCTCCAGAGTATTTCAAGGACCTTTGAAAGTGAAAAATTCCATGGGCACAAAGACGAGAACGCCCGCGGTGACGGTTGTACCATCCGGACACCAGAAATCTTACATTTTTACTGCTTACTTCACGGACGCACTTTCTCTCTGACTCCACACCAGATCCAAAGCTGAAGTAGACGGGTGTTCTTTACCTTGATAAATGCATTGATACCATCAGAAGGTGAGTACGTGTTGCTCATTTCTTCTGCGTTGCCCCTCTTGTCTCAAGCCTGTTGGCTCATTTTTGGTGATCCCGATTGTGGGGCAGAGGCACGGGCAAGTGATAGAGGAGGTATGGCAGCTTCACCAGAACAGAGCGGAAAACTGAACAATCCAGACATGTAAATACCCAGCTAAAGAAATGAACATCGACGATCTGATTCCTCATCTCAGACAGTCCGGAAGACATAGATGTTTCAGACTAAGCGAATGAAGAGTGGAATTCCAAAAGATCATCATAACACGGGCCTCGACAACCTTACTTCTTTGCATGGTACTTCCAGGTCTTGAGAAAACTATACTGGTGCAGTGGGATATGATTTGGAGCATTATGAAGATCCATAATGCTATGAATATGACGATCAACCTACGTGACATGAGAGTCGCTTGAGAACACAACTTTCAGGAAATTGAAACTCGAAGACATAAGTCGAGTTACGCAACCGTAGAGCTCTGTTTCTCGCTCTCTGAGAGGTGTACTAGGTCGGTTCATCAGAGAAAAAAGTTCCTGGATCGTGAAAGAGGGGTTGATTGGCTTGGTGAGCAGAAAGGATGCTGACAGATTGTATCGAGAATGGTTATCAAGTCATCATTGACCACTGAGCGCCCATTCTATCGTTACCCAACCGGATTACCTAAAGAAGACATTTGCTATTTTGTTAATCCTGGACTACGTGTAGAAGCTCCCGAGTGAAGACAGAGGTGAGTATATTGTCATCACTGCAACAAAGAGCCTCCTTCGTTTCTACAACGGACTTGGAATTTACTATAGAGAATTACATTTTGGTAATTACATCAAGATCGATATTTATTATTCATGCTCATTAGGTAGAAAACAGGTACCAATGGGTAAGCAGCAGCTACGCTCCGTACAGCGTTAATGCACCTATTTTTCTAGATATTCTTTCTACCTCAGTGAGGAGTGAAGGGCAGGAGAAGCGTACCTCAATTTTCAAGAGAGAACAGCGAGAATGTCGAATAATGTTTCTGTCTGTCTGTCTGTCATTAGCTGCCGGATAACCAACCATGAAGGATCCTGAAAATTGTCTAGTGATAACGAAGAAAAGGTTTCATTGGATGACCTTGTATTACGGCAATTTTTCAGCCTCGGAGCTGACAGCTGTCACCGCGCTGTTGATGTGATCTCATCCATGGCCTCACGCAGAAAATCCAGTCAGAATTGAGGGAAAATGCCGCAGATCATGATCATAATCACAACCATTATGAACATTGAAAATTGAGGTACCTTCTTATAGCAATTCATTGCACAATTTTGCCAAGCGAATAGATCTCTACTTGAGAGCTCTATCGCGACTTAAATATGATAGTTCTCGTGCTCGACAGAAAAAACAGTTAAAGTCAAATGTATAGTGTTCGAGGTTGATCTGATCAGTTAGTCAGCCTGTTTTATCGCAACTCATGGTGACTCAAAACAGTAGATGGCTACAGCCCAGTGGCTCCATTTTCAATATCGTGTCAGTTGTGGCCCTCTACGAGACCTTCATCAAAATTTTCGAACGCTGAAGAACAAAAGCTTGAACAAAGAATCTGAAAATTTAGCAGTGAAGCCTCCAATGGCAAAATGGCAAACACGCGTCACACACTACCCATCTATCCATCAATCCCTCTCTCTCAATAGTTATGTGCTAAAATAGTTACCCGGCCCACCTCGAGGTCTGCCTCGGCTCGGAACTTTTGTTTTTCTTTTTGCACTTCAGACCTCCTAAAATTCCATCACGAGAGGAATTTTTGAGGGTGCTTTGTTTACTTTCTTCACCAGACTTTGGACGTTGTGTGACCAGTTGGCCGACTCTTTTATACCCGATATTGACCTCTTTCGCCATCTCTAGCCTTACTTCCAACTACAGTTCTACTGGTGATACACTGGTTCTTTTGATTGTTTAGTGTCTCTTCAACGCCTCTCACAATACATGACAGCCACGAACTCCACCATGGAATCATACAAACTGGTGATAAAGCCTTCTCTCATAGAGGGTGTGCCGGATAATCTTCTGGCTTTGATCTCGCCGATAATTGCGTACTGGTCGTACTCTGCCTTCTTCTACATCGTCGACACCCTTGAGCTTGCAGAGAAGTACCGGATTCACCCTCCAGAAGAAGTTACTGCGAGAAACAGAGCTGGCCGTGTCGAAGTGCTAAGGGATGTCCTATTACAACATGTCATCCAATCTGTTGTGGGATATGCTGCTACTTTCCTAGACGAAGTGCAGTACACTGGAGATGAACAATATCAAGCCTGGTTATTGCATAAGCAGTTTCCATGGTTACCATTGCAATTATGTTCATTCCTCTATCAGTATGGTTTCTCTATCGTTAAGGTGATCGTAGCATTTGTGATCATCGACACATGGCAATACTGGCTCCATAGACTCATGCATATGAACAAATGGATGTATAGACGTTTCCATAGTCGTCATCACAGACTATATGTCCCATATGCATTTGGCGCTCTATACAACGATCCATTTGAAGGATTCCTGTTGGACACACTAGGCACGGGTGTGGCTGCGCTACTGACCGGCCTCACTCCAAGGGAACAGCTTACGCTTTATACGTTTTCGACATTGAAAACCGTTGATGACCACTGTGGTTATGCATTGCCGTTTGATCCTTTCCAGAAGCTGTTCCCGAATAACTCAATTTACCATGATATACATCATCAACAATTCGGAATCAAGACAAATTTCTCACAACCATTTTTCACCTTCTGGGATATCCTGAATGATACCAGATATAAAGAGTTGGATAAGTACAGAGAAGATCAGAGACAGGTAACTATCACAAAGTATAAGCAGTTCTTACACGATAGGGAACAGGCCAAGTTGAAGAAATTACAGCAGCTGTATGGCGAAAATAAAGACATCACATTGAAGGATGAAACGAAGAAGGACAAGTGAGAACTACAAAAACGCACAGACTGCATGAAATGATGAAATACATAATAACCAGCATCACACCATTTTTTAATACGGGCTTAATTTCTGGGTGTGTTGTTTACCCTACTACTATTTCTAATGAGATTATAATGTTTATTCCTCTTTAGTTTCACCCTCTTTTATGAGACTTTCAACAAGGGATTGGACCGCTTTAGCACTTTTTCCCACTTCACCACCTTCTTTGATCAAAGTAGAGACATTCTTCAATACTTGTTGACCGAAATGCTCTAGGAACACCTTGCGTCTAGTTTCGAAGTCTTCGCACGAGATAGAAAACAAATCGGTCTTCTCAGTGGCCTTTTGTGTGATTTCCTTGGTGTAGAGTTGCAAATGTGCAAATGGAGCAGGAGAGATCGGCATCAAGTACTTATTAGTCAGATGGTGAAGGGTCAGTACCACCTGCTTGCTGGATTCGTTTTCAGAGGGATAACAGCCCATATGGATGAATTTGTGAAAAGATTCCAATATCACTTTCTTTGATTTCGTTGGAGTATTCGTCACAGAACTTGTTGTTATGGCTAATGAGACACTCTGTTTCGAATCGTTTAACGTCCAATGCAGAAGAGTGAAGAATGAACGCAACGTCTTTATCCACGCAGATCTCATCAATGAATCAGGGCCATATTGGATCAGCACATCGAGGAACCTAACTGAATCGTTACGAATCCCAGGTGTGATATGCGTCATTGCACTGTGGATGAATAAGATTATAGATCTTGCATGTAGTTCCATCAGGTTTGGCTGCTTCGAAGAACAGCTCGTCAGGAGATCCACCAGTGCTGATCTCACTGATGCGCTCTGGTCGATTATAAGTGGCATCGCCGATGTTAGGATCTGTTTATATATTGATGGTGTTGACGGGAGGTGTTGTTCGATATAGAATAATGTCTCCTTTCTCGTTGACGATTGGTGGTGTTTTAGAAGAGCCAATCTTTTTGAGATATCTATATCAATATCATAGGTACGATTCAATGATTGGTTCGGGAGCGAGATGGTCTTCGATACAAAGGAAGTGTCTGTATAGTTTGTTGGTTTGGCCTTCTCTTTACCAACTTTCAACTTGGTTTTCTATGACGTGTTAGTTAACCATTAAAACCCTGAAATATAACATTGACATACATTGAAGTCTTTTTGTTTATCCTTCTTCTTCTTAGACGATGAACCCATGTTGAATGCTTTTTGAGATCAAAGAGAGAAACTTAAGTAGCTCATCGCTCGAAAAGTTTTTGTTCTGATCCCTCAGATACCGAATAAAGGAATTTTCGCGAAACGATACACAAAGTAAACAAAGAACACATTGGCCTTTGATACCGCAAAGATCTTCCCAATTTTAGAGAATTTTTGCTCTGATATCGGTGCTATGTCATTGAGGTTCGAAGACCTTTCTCTGCGGGATGGCTCTTTCATGGCTTCAACTGGTGAAGTTGAGCCCAGTTTGGTGGAGCTGTCGCTAAATGGTGCTGGTGATGACGATGTCGAGATGCCGGATGCCCCATTCACTTCGACGCCTACGATTCAGCGGTTTAAACCTGAGTGCTTCCAGCCGCGTACTTCTTCGCCTCTGAGAAATGTTGTGGATGAAGACCTTTTGGAAGAGTCTGATGATGACATGGCGGTTGATGATTCCGATAAGAACACAAGTTTCTCTAAATCTGTTTCCCTCGTGTTCTCTCCTACCGCTCTTGGTGCCCAGTTGGCCACTCATGGATCTCCAAGACTGGGGAAAGTGAACTTGACTGAGAAATTATATGAGATACAGAATGAATCGACGGATTTGGATTCATCTTTGGATGGGGATTCTTCAAGCTTGCAAAGTCCATCTGATAAGGTTAGAAACAGGAATAAACAGAGGGCACCTTCTAAGTTATCCAAATTTGTGACCAATTCCACAGATGAAGGCACCACAGAGGATGAGGAGTCGACTTTGGATGATTCAAGCGTCTTGAATTACCAAACACCAGTGGTTCGTACGCCATGGGGACAACAACCTATCCAGTTTCAAATGCATCATCATCACTACTACCCATCATCGGCAAATACCTCTTATGCTGATGAATCACATCAGATTGTGCTACCTGCACCCTGGTCAAAAAATGCCTCACCAAAGGCGCCTACTCCATATCTAATATCGTCATACTTGCAACTGCTCTTCAACGCTTTGACTTCGAGTCTTGCGATCTATGTGCTAATATCCGCTATTAGAACCATAAGATCAGATATAAATAACAAGATGGAGGAATATGCAACAGAAATCGCAATGGAAATCCAACGGTGCACAAGATCGTACTTAGAGAACAGATGTGCACCCGAGACAAGGGTCTCAGCATTGGAACAGGTCTGTATCGAATGGGAGAGATGCATGAATCGTGATCCTAGAATTCTTGCTAACAAAGCATCGGTAAGTGCTGAGACATTGGGAATCATATTGAACGCGTTGATTGAGCCTATTGGTGTCAAGGCTATTGTCGTTGTAGTGTTGATCTTAGCCGGTTGGACATTTACGAGTAACTTCATCTTTGGATTCGTCAGGGCAAAGTCATATTACGGTTGGAATGCTACACAGGAACAGATAGAAACGCAGCAGCAGCAGCAACCGGTATATTACAACCAGATATTACCATCAGATGGAAATGCATCATCAACATTAAGCAACTAGCCATCTATTAAAGCCATAAATACATATCATTTTATCATTCATTCAATGCGATCAGTTTCTCCTCAAGGTTTCCCAAGGCACCATGTATCCCATTCAGTAGCCTTATAATTTCCTGTTGTAGTTTCTCTGTGGATCCATCCATATCCATAAACACACTTAGATCCATCCCAAGTAGTGCTGCTCTGTGATCACTACCGGAAGCAGTACCACTATTGGTCCCTTCAACAGAGTTCTGGGAACTAACAGTCGAGCTGGCACGCTGTGTCAAAATTGGGACAGGTGGTGCACTTTGTTGTGAAATTGTTGGCTTCCGTCTAGATACAGCACCTGAAGCCATAAAGAATGAATCATTACCAACATTTGATGGTTTCTCTGTCAATGGTGTCATTGCCATTGGAACATTCGAAACATTCACACCAAATTGATTGACATTTTCATCTTGGTCTTCACTGTTCGAGTTGGTATGAAGAAGTCTCGGGAATGTTGTAGAAGTTGGTGTAGGCATCTGTAATCTCAGATTCTGATGATTCCTTTTAACAGAAGTCTGTTTTGATGACACAGTGGTCGGCGCAGTGGAATTTGAAACGGAAACTGAATGAGAGGATACGGTAGAGGATGATGAGTTTGAATATGAACCATTCAAAGGCTGTAACAAAGGAGATGGATTGTTTGGAGAGGTGAGTGCCTTCATTGACAAGTTGGCCTTGGAAGGCGATGAAGTCACGCTGCTTAATTTTGAAGGAGATGGGTAATTCGATGTCACAGTTTCCCTCTTTGGTGATGGTGTAGCTCTCAAAATTGGTGGTGGAGCCAGCGGTGCAGATGAGGCCGGTGGCTGGGCTGGTGCCGAGGACGAGCCACCAAGGACGCTGGCACTAACGTGCCTCTGGAGAGCGGGTTGTGTCACTCCTGATGCTTGAGATATGGAAGGCACCACAGATGATAATGTCGGTCTTCTTTGAATACCGGGATCCAGCTTTTTTCTAGTCTCCAATACAGATGCTGACTGGCTATAAACAAGGGTATTGGCCCTCGATCTCGTCTTCGTCTCCTCCTTCTGTTGGGAGGACGGCATAGCCTCAATATCTTCCATGGTTGGAATTTCTATCTCCACAATAGGCGTTGATACTCTTGGAGTGGCAGAAGTCGTACTTGTTGAAGGATGCATGCCCATTGTCGATGGAATTCTTGGGAGTGGGACATCTTCGATGATGGAGCGGTCTTCATCCTCATTTTCCTCTTCCGTACGTTCTTCGAACAACTGTAATAACGACTTTGGCGGTTTGCTCATTGTACCATTGGCTTTCAGCGTAGAACCGACATTTGTGTTGTGTGTCACAGTGTTCTTATTGTATGTGATGTTTGAAGTAAACCCACCGGCAGTGTTATTTATAGTACCTGGAGCATTTGTATGCATTCTTCCATGATAATCAGTCATAAAAAGGTCATCGCCATCGTCATAGTCGTTACCACCGTCAAAGTTGAAATAGTCCTCACCTTGTGATGAATCCATGATATTGTTCACGTTAATATCATTTTCCATTATGTACTCATTACTGCTCAAAGAATCAAAATCCCATTTCACCTCAATCTCATTATCCTCAGGTTCATCATCGATGTTCATAATGATACTTTCTCTAGAACTCTTCTTTTCTCTCCAAAGCAGATATCTTGAAATCAACTCCTTCAGCAATGAAGTGGGTGAGTTCTTATGGAATTTAATAAACTTAGTCTTCAACAGCTCCTCAGCGCTCAATCTCTCCTCGGCGTTCTCATCAAGGCAAAGTGCAATAATCTCCTTCAACAATGCTGAGTACTGCTTTCCATCCAATCTTGGTGGTTTGGACTTGGTAATCAGCTGCATAGCTCTAATAGCTTCCTTATCACAGTATGGTGGATTACCTGTGGCAATTTCATAGATAGTGATACCAAGGGACCAGATATCGGCTTTGACATCATAAGACGTGCCCTCCATAATCACCTCTGGTGCCATCCAATAGGGCGTACCAGCCATTGTATTTCTTCTCAGACTTGTTGATGATAATTGGGCAGCAACACCAAAATCACATAGCTGGACCCTGCCTTCATTCGAAATGAGAACATTAGCAGCTTTGATATCCCTATGTATTACGTTCTGTTTATGGATGTATTGCAATGCGATCAGCAGCTCTCGCACAATGACTCCAACATATTTCTCTTCGATCTTTCCAGGTTTCAACAACGTCCGCAGAGACCCACCAGCACAGTAATCCATAATGATCCATAGCTTTGTCCCATTCAGATAACTCCCGTGATACCGTGTAACATTGGGCACTTGCTTCAGATGCGCAAGAAATTGAATCTCCTGTTGGACATCTTTGACTTCATCCTCCGATGTGTCCAAATTGAGCACTTTTATGGCAAAAACTTGGCGTGTCGCTCTGTGGATACCTTTATACACGATACCAAACTTCCCTCGACCGATAACTTCAGTTCTCTTGTAGATCTGTGCAACGTTTGACATTGTTCGATGTCTTTTGATCTAGGTGTTCAAGAGCGCCTGTCTCTTGGTTTCTCGAGTTTCTCTTATTTGTTACTAAGGGATAAAAACTTCCGTAGTACAGTATGACGTTCCTAGTTCACCTAATATCTGAGATCCCCTGCAAATCGATACACTTATCCTTTCACACACATCACCAGCACCTTCATGTTTCGATGTGCCATTTTTCCTTTCTTCTAGTACAGATACGCGAAAACTACTAAATCAAGAAATAAATCAAGTAGGGTAATCCCCCTATATCAGCTGCACCTACGAACAACCATAATGGGCAAGTGTACAAACAAGTTGGTGTTATTCATCAAGCATCAACAAATTTGTCCTCATCAGATGAGTCTCTGTAAGAAGATGATTCTCTCGGCTTCTTTTCTTGTGTTTCCATCTCTCCGTTCTGCGCTGTTGGCGGTGTGAACGAAGAGTTTCTCTCAACCACCGGCGTTGAGCTCTCTGAGAAGACGAGAGCATCTTGTGGTCTCATTTCATCGCCAACTTTTATTTCCAGTCCTTTGGTTCTGGCAGTTATGGTGTCCTCTTCTGATGGTTCGTCCTCCGATTGTTCGCCCTCCGATTGTTCGCCGTCCTCTGAGTACGTATCAAGAATATTATCATATGGTTCTTCCGCCTTTTGTTGGTCTGGGAAATAGGACTCCTTCTCTTCTTCAATACCTTGTACAAATGTAGCTGGAATTCCTGGCGACTTTGGCACTTCCTTGACCAAAGGCGATGGCTTATAATTCGTTCCATCTAAATCCGGCTTTGATTCACTGAGAGAATCTGTCGAACTGTACACAGAGAATCTAGCATTATCGTTACTCTTACTCACAGTGGAATATACCGCATCATCCATTCTAGGTGTTATCCTCGTGGTGACGATGTTTGAATCTAAATCCCAAATACCAACCTTAGACCAGAACAACTTGGATCTTAGTCTTGAGAGTTCGATCCATGCCTTTTTCATAATAGCGTCGTTCTCTAACTTCCACACATCGGTCTTCAACGATCTCAAGAATGCGAATAAGTCACACGCACTTCTCACACGGAACAGACAGTATGAACATAGTGGATATTGAGTGTAGATACCAGGGGATGCTGCTGGGGTCAGCGATATTGATGATTCAGACCTGCCATGAACTTTCAGCACATACAGTCTTGAGTGCTCCAAGATATCATCGCGCGATTCACCACAGATTGCACATGACTGATTGATGGCCACAGGTGGACTCTGTGGTGGATAAGAATAAAGATTGGACTTCACATCAGTTTCGTTGATCTTGTTGTTTTGGAAATTGATTCTATACGTTTCATTTATCCCAGAAACCGGTTCAATAGAGACACGCCCATCAATGAAATAAGACATGAGCGAACGCCTATTGAGCCAACTAATCCCATGGGCGTTGTCTAATCTCAATGCTGGTTCCACTTCATCTGTCAAGAGTTTCTTGATGAACTTTGTCTCTGTGTCCTTTATAGAATCGACCTCTTGGATCGCCTTGGTAAACTTCTTGAATTCACCAAAGAGTTTGAGGTCATAACGGATAGCATTAACCGTTGGTGAGTATAGCACATGTTTAGCTGGCTGCTGTAAATTGGGCGACGAACAATCAGCGTTCGAAATCTTCGGAGCCAGATCCAAATCGCGGTCCCTTTCATAGAGCACGTCCTTGAGAACTTTCAATTGAGTCTGAAGGTTATCCAAGAGCGCATCTTTCTCCCTGAGCTGCGAGATCAGACCATCGTTTCTTACTTGGATCTCATGCTTCTCTCTCCTTGCATCACTAACCATCTTGTTTGCTTCATCAAACAACGATGCAGATAGCTCCTCAACTTCCTTTTGTAAGTTGGACACCTCTTCCTCCGCAGACTTCCTCAGTTTGGTCTGGACTTGCAACTTTTGACTTATGTTTTCATTGGATTCTTTCAATTGGGTGTTTTCTTTTTCCAATTGTACAATCTGACCCTCTAGCTGTCCTTGTTTCTCTATGGATTCGATGAGTCTCGTCGACAGCGACGTGACCTGCAGCGACACTCTCTTTGACTCTTCCTCATCCATCGTTAAAAATCCTCTTATTCCGTATGTCAATTGTATATGTTTACAGTGCTTTCTGATTTCTCTCTCTGTCTCTTTCTCTCTCTCTCAACAAAGCACCAGAATCTCAGTATGGCTTCTTTGTTTTTGTATAAGTTTGTAAGTTTATAAGTGATCGAAAGCTCTGGGTAAAAATCTCACTAACGATAAAAGTACCGATGTGGCTCCTACCGTGTTTCAAGAAGCGTCGAGCGAGTTCGCGGAAATTGTTCGCGAATCTGTCCGTGTTAAAAATGGCCCAGCTGCGAGAGTTTTCCTCTCACAGATTCTGAACCGGTGCGCGCGGGCTGGATGAAAATCTAACGCAAAGCGGAACCAAGAGGGACAAATATCGAAACAATTTTGATTTATATCAGCGAAGAGACTGAGGCGGTTATTTATTGGATTTGACATTCGTATCCGTTGGGCCATTTGTGAGAGATTCACTTCAATTCCACACCAATCGCCGTTTAGGGGCTTCCACAATCGCATACCTGAGACACAAAGACACAGACTCGATATATACACTTGTGCGCCCCCCCCCCTTCAAATAATGAAAAGGAGGGACACTGAGCCATCGAGACAGTCGTCTGTACGGTCTTCACAGGACCCTTCAACACCACAGCATGCTAAGTCCAGTTCTCTGTTGTCAAACTTCCGCAAGCTTTCTACAAAGAGTTCCAGATCGGAAGATCATCATCACGGCTATGTGATATCTAATCCGCAACCGCAGCTGCCTTTCCAACAAGGTGTGCGTCCAATGGAGACGAGAAGACAACCCAGCATAAGCTCCTCATTCTCGTCACAGTCACAGTCCCAGACCTCGCTGTCATTGAGTAAAGCAACCACGATGAACCATACCAACTACAGCAATTATGACCCAACACCACCTTCACCAGATACGTCTCGTCGCTCTTCGCAGTGGAATCTAGCACAGGATGAACTCAAGGGATTTCCGATGAAGAAATCTGCATTACAGAGGATCACCACTAACACTTCGATCCTGTCGTCGGGTTCATCAAGCCATCACCATAGCCGAAGTATCGATCAACAGGCAGATTTTGTTTTGGAACAACCAAAGGAGAACTGGGAAATTGATGAGATGTTCAATGAATTGATGACCAAGCGTGACTTTAAGAGTCTCCCTGAGGCTGCGAAGCAACAGATGAAGGATTACCCCGTACAGAAGAAATGGATGTTGATCTATCAGGATGCCCTCTCAGAGTACAAGAAACAAGAGCGCACTCGTAAGACTGGTGATAGTCCGACTTCTCCTGAGTCATATGTGAGGCTTTTGATGGATAAATCCATTACTGCAAGGCAGCTGGGAAATCTTTGGGTCAGTTTAAGAACAGAACCTGTAGATTGGGTCCGTGATTTCATCAACGCTCAAGGTCCAATCGCATTAGCGAATGTGTTACAACAACTGCACACACGTTCCACGGCGGATTTACTTAATGATGAATTCTTGGAAAAGGAGATCTCCATCATAAGATGTCTAAGAACTATTATCAACAACCAGGCTGGGGCAGTTTACGCATTGGATTCTAATATCGTGGTACCTGCTATTGCTGGTGCGTTGATTTCTACCAAATTAGCTACAAGAAAACTTGTAACTGATATGCTCAGTTTTCTTGCACACTTTCAACCTCCAGAGGGCTATAATCAGGTACTGAAAGCTATGAATTCACTCTCGGGTGACAACATCCATTTCCAAGCTAGAGCTCTGGATAAGAGAAATTCTATGCTTTCTGACCAACAAAATAGCGGACTGAAGAGATTTGAACAATGGCTCAAAGTTGTTGAACAGACGATGGAAGGACGTGGAAAGCTTGGGTCTATGGTTGGTGCAAGCGAGGAATTGAAATCCAGTGGGAGTAGTGGTGAATCACAACTCGTCGACTACGCATTGGCGACTATGATATTGATCAATACCATTGCAGAGGGCGGTGCTGATTTTAAATCAAGAACTCATATTAGAGCACAATTGAAAGCTGGTGGTGCTCAAAAGATATTCAAGAAGTTTCAGACGTTGCATAACGAGTTGATCGATGAAAAGATTCATGAATATGAAGATGCTGCTGCTGAAGATTATGACGCCCTGCTGACTGCTGAAAGAATAGGCGAAGATGTCGATTTGAACGATCCAGTATCCCTAGTCAAGAACATCTGGACCAAGATTCAGCATTCCGATGCTGAGAATTATTTTCTTTCTGCAGTTCAACACTTGTTCTTGAACCAGTCCGATCCAGCTCGAACTGCCGATAGTGCAGAGACTGTGAGGTCCTTCAGATTGATTGATGGGTTGATCTCCAATATCACCATGGGTGCCACTACAAATGAAGATGCAGCCTTGAACGTGGCTATTCATAGGTTGTATGATGGGTTACAAACCGATGAAGTTGCCAGAAGAGCAATTATGGAGTCTCGCGAAGCTAACAAGAAGGCCGAGGAGGCCATTGCTGAACGTGATGAATTGGCAAGACAGATTGCCTTGGGTACTGATGGTATGATGACAAGACTCAGGAATGATATCGAGGAGCAGAATATTGTAATGATGAAACAAAGAAAGCTCAATGATTCATTGTCGCAAGAACTCGAAGATTTGAAGCGTAAACGTATACTGGAGAAGCATGAGCAGGAGCTTGAAATGAGAGAGATGATAGTCTTATTAAATAGTTCTAATGCTGCGCCGTCACAGAACAAGGATCTAATTTCGAAATTGAAGGGTAAATTGTCCCAGAATAAGAACCAGTTGCGTATTGAGAATAGAAGATTTGGAAGCTCTGTTGAACCAAACAGCAGATTGAGGGTTCTGAGAGATCAGATGGAGGATATTGAGCAACAGGCTAGGGAACTGGAAATGACTAACTTCGCTGAAATGAAGAAATCTGTACCATCAACTTCTGATAGCTCTCCTGAGAAGCCACCGCCACCATCTCATCCGCTTCCAAGACCTCCAAGAGAGCATGATTTGAACAAACTTGAGGCGCTCAAACGCAAGCTGGAATCATTACAGGATCAATCTAACGATATTCTAAAGTTTGATATCAATGCCAAGCAGAAAGAGCTAATGAATAAACAAAAACTGATGGCGATGGACAGACTGAAAGAGCTTCAAACAAGATTTCAAAACTTGGATATCCAATTCTCCCCGGACTCGGGAACTGAAGGCGGCTATCATTCATTGGACCCAAAGCT
This sequence comes from Williopsis mrakii, assembly GCA_003706445.3. Taxonomy (NCBI): domain Eukaryota; kingdom Fungi; phylum Ascomycota; class Saccharomycetes; order Phaffomycetales; family Wickerhamomycetaceae; genus Williopsis; species Williopsis mrakii. The sequence goes on from PPLH03000026.1 coordinate 168,219, forward strand.
GGGTAGCAAATTGAATGCTGAACTTGATGAGATCGAGAAGTTGAGTGAGAAACTTCAGACACAGATAATGACCAAGAACAACGATGAGAATGAGGATGCTCATGAGAGTGAGAATGTCAAGATTCCGTCAAAATCATTCCTGGAGAGCCTTGAAGCTAAGTACATCAGAGGTCAGAAGAAGACTGAAAAGTCTGACTTTAATTACCGGCCTGTGGTTGCTGATAAAGTGAGGAAGAGTAAAGGTTTTGAGCCTGCTTTCCTCCAAGAATTGACGTCTTCTGTCGGTAAAAAGGAGGCTATCCCGGATGCAAAGCCAACTGGTGCCATATCACGACCAATCATTGAATCCAACACTGATGTTGCTCCACAAACTATAAGCACGGATAATATAGCTTCTTCCGATGAGCCTATTACTGATGGTGATCAGCCAGCGCCGCTTCCACCGCTTCCACCGCCCCCACCCCCCCC